>CM059194.1:61943544-62504560 GCA_030323885.1 Branchipolynoe longqiensis | reverse complement strand
ACCTGTAAGTGATTATTAAGCGCCTCCCGCATAGACAAGTCCTCCGTCTGTTTAGTGAAAGCAGCTTGCTGCTCACCCACTAACAGTCGATTAGACCTTGCCTCTTCTGTGGAAACACGACGCGCCGCGCTTAGCTCTGCTAATTCGCGCGCGAAGGCGGCAGCATTGGAGACTCTCATCTCATCCAACGACCGCCTCTCCTCCGCCATCCGGTCATACTGGACCCGCTTCCAAGCTCGCAGTCGGCGGATCCGCATCCCCTCTTGACGCTCCACCTCCGACTGCGACCCAGAAAACGTACGACTCATAACCAAATCATGCTCCAACGCGAACGTCAACGAGTCATCGGCTACGAACCCTGTCTCCAAAGCCGGGGAACTCTCCCTATCATCGGGAACTCGGGGACCTGCACGCCCAGCTCCCGTCCCCACAGAACGGACAGCTGAACTCCCCCACGGCGAATACTCCAGTGGTATGCCTCCCACAGAACCCCCGCGCCCAGCCAGACCTAAGCCCTCACGACACGCGATTGAACTGCTACCCTCACGTACACTCGACCCCGAATCACTACTGATCGACAGAGACTGCATATCATCAAGAGCGAAGCCCACCTTCATCGCACTCCCCGTAATGCCCTCCCCAGTCTTCCTATCAACTGAGAGAACATCTTGCACTGCTATTGATGGCGCGACATGTTTCAACGCCGCGCCACCACTATCAGAACGAGCGCCCAACCGCGCGTCACGCCCACCACCCTGTATCGCCCCCGCTGTAAACAACGGCGCAATACCGGGTGGCGGACTGCCACTCAGTCGGGCTAACTGCAACCAATAGTCATCAGCACCTTCAGCATGTCTAGGCGACACCACCGGCACAAGTGGCGGAGTGGCTACGCCCCCCCCACTCACTGACACACGGCGGCGGTCCCCTACAACGCCGGCACCTGCATTAGGAATGAACGTACAAACATCAACATCCCTATCAGGTGAACTGCGAGCGTGGTGCGGTGTACTCACCGCAGAAGCGTCCACGCCCACCGGCGACCCAACTGCGCCGGGGCTCCCGGCACCATCACTTTGGTACTGGCGCCCACTACGCAGTTGACCGGCCATCGCTCCCTCCATAACTACAAATTACGAAGAGAACCTACCTGCGGAGTCCATGGCCCAGGTCCAATACTCACCCCCTTACGCAGAAGGCAAGCTGGCTCACGGCACCAATGTAATGGCCCACGGCCCTCCGACTCACCCTTTCTCTCACGAAAGAACACCAAGATTCAATTCAGTGTACGCTTCACCTGGTTTATTGAACCCTCTGCTCTCCGCGGCGTCAGTAGTTGTCTGACCCGCCCCCTGACTCGCCAGATCCCACATCGACTCTATAGGTGTGTGTGGGGGGGTGGGTCAACCACACGCAGTAGAGGTCAGCCCAGTTGGGGTCTGACCGGTGGTGACCCGTGCCGCCACCTAGCGCAGTGTAGTGGAACTGCGCTGGTGGCGTCGTAGTCTCCGCTGCTACCGCGTGATAGTAGAGCTCATGTTCAGACTACTACCTCGGCAAGGGATGGTTCCATTGGCTTAACTTTATGTATTTAAACAAAAAATGCCCCATTTATTTTGTGGATGGCATACAAATTATTTATGTAACTTGTTATTCTTTCTTGATTCAAACCAATCAAATTATTGAACCAATATCATCATTTAATGACCAGTCCAAATAATCATGCCGAGTAACTTTCTCTAAACCAAAGTGTTGTAAATATGTGTTCCGAAAGGAATGCCAGAAGGGGTGTTGTTAACACATCCCCACGAATCATTAATGCTTAAAAAATGTTCCCTTACGTGTAGGAAAATTATAAAGTCCTTAGCTCTTAAGGCTAATACTTCCAACCTTGGCTGCATGTCCCAAACAGGGACCATCAAAGCCCTCCTTGCTACTCTGCCGATTCGGCTGAATGTTTAGGAAAATGTAATAAAATTTATTTTCCCCCCAAATCAAAGAGACAACATCCACTTGCCAAAAATCTTGCTCTGGATGCCATGAACAACTTTATAAAATGTTATTATTTCATGATGCCAACAAAATATATGTGGCTTCCCCAATTCCAATTTAATTTCGCTCTCTTATTATATGAGTTGGACATTGTCCCTCCCATGTTGCGAATGAAAGCCATTACTGTAGTACTATCTGTCAACATCCTGACATAGCATTAGGGCATGCCGGCTAAACACATAACCCTAAATACACTGCTTCTCAACTCTAGAACATTAATATGATCTAAGTTCTTCATCAAGTCAACGGCCTTCCAAAATCCATTTTAGTTCTGTCGTATGCTTTCCAGAAACTCCTAACTTCGTAAATGTGGTACCTAAACCATTTACTGCATTTTGCCCAGATGCTTTTGACTGCACAGCAAAACATGAATCATCACTGTCCGGAAACATCCTGTCCTTCACTTTTCATGAGCGAACAAATTAACAATTTGTAAAGAAGGGAAAGCACAAGCTAAACCACTTGGTAAACAAGTAAATTCATATAGTTGTTCATTCGAAATAAACCTTACAAAAGTTTGGTCTGTTTCATAACTTGGTCGGTAACTGCCTGGAAGCAGCTCGACTATGACTGGACCATAATGAATGAATCATCAATTTATGGAAACCTTACCATTATTTTTACCTCCTGGAAAAAACCATTTCCATGGCCCTCTGAGTTTGCTTTGCAACCTCTCCTTATTCTCTTGAGATATTGAGTGAGAGCATTACTCCAGCTTTATGAGCCGATTCTCTAGCCCAGCAGGCCGACATCTGGCCTGCATAGCTCCCCTAACACAGGTTATACCAGGGAGGGCTTAAACCATCACTACCGGTAACGAGTACTTGTCATCAGAAACGGGAGCCTTGGGGTTACTTCCCATCATAAGCAAACAACCCTTAACTCAAAGATCTCAGGATCATTGAAATATAGAGTGCTCAACCAACTATTTGTTTATTGTTTCCTCCTAGAAAAATCTATAATCATATCCAGACTGGTACCGTTAGTAACAGTACAACCCATGGCTAACCCAGCCAAAATATCTCTCAGGCCAGACACCCTATAACCATCAACAGAAAGTTTGAGTGTGGCCATCCAACAAATTGTTTTTATTTTCATCCCTAGAACCTCTAAGTTCATATCAGGACGTACATAATGTGGCTTCAACCAACCTCTGTCTTCGCTCGGTCACGAGCGGGTTAATCGTAATATGGCATCAGCCAACAAAACTCCGTTTGTCAATGAGCGGCATAACGTGATGCAACTTCAGCCAACCTCGTTCTCCGCTCAGCTTAAAAATGATGTAACTTCAGACAACCTCACCCTCCATTAGGTAACAGACCGCCTAAACGGGATGTGGCTTCAGCCAACATCATTCACCGTTTGGTAACAAGCAGCCTAACCGGAATGTGGCTTCAGCCAACATCGCCTTCCATTTGGTAACGGAGAGTCTAAACGGGATGTAACTTCAACCCACACCACTCTCCGTTTTTAATGGGCTACAAACATAATGTAGTCACAAACATCATCTCTCTCCGCTCGATCCTAGGCGGACAACAGTGATGAGACATCAGCCTAAACAGGATGTGCTTCAGGCAACATCTTTGGTAGCAGGCGGCCAAAAGGAAATGTGACTACAGCCAACCTCGCCCTCCATTTAGTAAGGGACGGCCTAAACAGGATATGGCTTCAGCCAACATCACTCTCAGTTTGATAGCAGGCGACCAAACAGGATGTGGCATCCGCCAACATCACTCTCCGTTTAGTAACAGACGGCCTAAACGGGATGTGGCTTCAGCCAATATCACTTCCCGTTTGGTAACCGGTGACATAACCTGATGGGGTCACAACCATCATCGCTCTAGGCAACGGGAGGCATAAGCGTAATATGGCTTCAGCCAACATCGCTCTCCGTTCTGGAACGGGCGACACAACGAGATGTGGCTTACAGCCATCATCTCTCACCACTCGGGCACGGGCGGATAAAATATTGATGAGGCTTCCGCCAACATGGCTCTCCATTCGCCAACAGCGGCATAACCGTGATGCCATCATCGCTCTCCATTGTGCAACGGCGGCTTAAACGTGATGTGGCTTCCGCCAACATCGCTCTCCGTTCGGCCACGGGCGGCAACTACTGGTGTTGGAGAACGTATTTACACCGTTCCAACACAGGCGTGTAAGCTAATGTGTCATGTCGTAGGGTAACGGCAAGGAAGCCGAAACCAAACGAGGGGTAGGGACCAGTATATCGGTACCCTCCCACACTCTCTGGTTCCGTACACTTCTCCCTCCTGCGGCTACTGCGCCAGCAAGTTGGACAAAATGCTACGAAACTCGGAGGTACGCCTTAAAAAATTGGGAATCCACAACAGAAACCCAGGATTAATTTCCAACGCGAATCCATAAAAGAAACCGAGGGAAAAATCCCAACGAGATGAGGCTCCAGCCAACATCGCTCTCCGTTCGGCAACGGGCGGCTTGTTGAACCAAAATTCTTACCTGTGATGTGGCAACCACCAACATCCACATACACAACTTTAATTATAAAATAATTCCATAAAAATCGAAAAACACCACTAGATGCACAAATAATTCGATTAATAATCATGTAATAAACACATCTACACAAGAAATACGTATCCTCCATAATTCTTGGGTTTAAACCATAATAATAATGCTAAAAACCAGTAGCGATAATCAAGTCGGGAACTCCGACAAGACGTAAACAAATGGCGCTGTAAAAGTAGCGTACCGGCACACATGTCGGTTTTTCGCCAATAAATTCTTTAATATATTCACCAATATTCTAATATTCGCTCCTCTATTCTTGGGTTTAAACTCATAAGAAAATAACTGCTAACGCAATAGCGATAATCAGGTCGAGCAACCGAACAGCAGTAACCAAACACGGCGATGTCAATCTACCGTACCGGCTCCCGAATCGGTTTAAACCCAATAAATAGTTTAATATATTCGCCAATATTCTAATATTCGTACAGAATATTGTTCTACCCAAGAAATATGTTTCCTCCAGTATTCTTCGGTTTAAAGTCATAAAAACGCTATGAAACAGTAGCGATAATCGAGTCGGGAACTCCGACAAGAAAGTAAACAAATTGGCGCTGTCAAAGTAGCGTACCGGCACACATGTCAGTTTTTCGCCAATAAAATCTTTAATATATACGCCAATATTCTAATACTCGTAGAGAATATTGTCCTATTCTTTATCAACATTTCTGTGAAAAAATATTCATAAACTAACCGCAAGTTCTGGAGTTATTGTAGAAAAAGAACGCTGTACTACTCGCAAACGTCCATCGCTCACGAGTGGAATATGCTAATTGCTGTACCGGATATTGCTTCCTTCTCCCTCGGCCTCGAGTAGCCGAGGCGTTGTACCGAGGTAAAATTAATAGTTCTCTGGTAGGGGAACTATACGCCCAACCTACATAAAAAAGAAATTACAGACCAAGAGACAGACATTCGGTTACGTATTGGTACAATTTGCGCTCCGCAGGTGGTGCCCCATTCGGGCACTCCTGATCAAGGTGGGTGTGCGACTTCGAATACATGTAATATCGAATGTGCGATAATAAACATATATATATATAAACCTTGGATTCGTTATATTATTATAATCCATTGTAATACATATAATTGCAAAGTTTCGTTTTATTAATTCTTCTAGTAGAATATATAAATTATAAGAACAAGCTAAGAAAAGGAGATGGATGGCTTTCTATAGGCAGGGTTGAAGTCTAATTTCTCGAACGTCTATGATTGCTGAAGTAACTAGGCGGTGTATCAACATAGATTTTCAAAAGCGGCTAGTTAAACAAACCATTCACCAGACAGTTCTGTGGTGAAGAAGGACCTGGGGCATTACTTCACTACCTACGCCCATGAGAAATAAACATGACTGAAGTTCATGTCTATTCCTGACCGACCGATGACACGTGTTGTGTTGGAATTTTACATCCTGCCATCTAAGGTCATATCAAGATGGATACCAACTTGTGACAGTGCACACTCATGGTGACTTTATAGTGCTGCCCCACTGAGAAATCAGGCCGTCAGCACCATAACCTGATATCCCACTCAGTTACATTATCCTGACACTGAGCCAACCAGTCCATACCTTATCGTAATAATGCTGAGCGCCTGGCTATGAAGCGACAAGTATAAATTTTAAAGTAATTTGTTTGACTCGTCCAGGTGTTTGAATCCCACGATCTACCAAAACGGGAGACGGACGCTCAACTCATTAGGCATCCCTTCTGGTGGTGATGATGCTGATGATGATGACGATGTGACCTACCTGGGTTGTACTTGTCATGGCAGGTGTAGAAATCTCCATGGTGACAAGCGATGCCTTGGCCCCACCGGTCGTTTACCACCACTCGGTCCTTCACTGGACTGTGGGCACGCGCATAAAAATAATCTTAGGTCACAGACAACGCACACCGCACACTTAAACAACGATGTAGAATACATGGTTGGTTGGCAAAACACATGGAATAGGCTTCCACCCAAAATAGTCGAAGCTTCATCACTAAATGCATTGAACACTCACTAGATAAATTTTGGAGTCAATATCGGTATAATCAGTCCTCATCGCATGACCACTATAATTATGACAGGACATATATACAGGCCGAGTGTGTTAACAGGCTATGGTGCGTAAATATATAAACAGAAGGAGATAAGTATAAGTAAGTATAACATCTAAGGTCATAATAGGACGGGTACCGACTTGTGACAGTGCACACTCATGGCGACTTTATAGTGCTGCCCCACTGGCCTGGTCTTTCAAGTGGGGCAGCACTTTCAGAAATTGGTACTCCTCTTGATATGATATGACCTTATATGTTGCCAGGATGTAAAACCCATAACGCACAAAAGGATCACGCATGATGTTTGAGATATAACATTTGTTGGCGCAATGCCATAAAATCAACACAGTTTATAAATATTTACCTACCACAAAACTATCTTTCACTCTATGACTCACTCTCACGTCATGACTCACTCTCACTCTATGACTCCCTCTCACTCGATGACTCCCTCTCACTGTATGACTCACTCGATGACTCTCACACTCTCTGACTCACTCTTTCATTCATTCTCTTTCTCTCACACTCACTCACACTCCCATCCTCACTATCTCTATCACACTCTCTCTCACACACTCTCTCTCTCTCACACACACACACACACACACAACTTTCAATGTATTAAACCAGTGCGCACCTCTCGTTGTAGAGCCAGGCGAGGAACTGTGTGCTGTTCCAGTAGACGTCGGGTGCCTCCCAGTCACCATCAGACCAGATCACCTCGGGCTCGTAACGCTTCACCAGGTCATACAGCTCAGGCATCGTCTTCGCCTGAGCAGAGGAAAAGATGCGTACAACTTTTTTTAATACTGCCTATTGTGATAAGCCGCGGACGGCCAGCCAGAACTTGGCCCTCATGGAGTAGATCCCGGGAAGAAGGAGTAACAAGGATGTACGCTTCCAGACATTTATTGCGCCGCTCACCATGGCGTCCACAACCAAGTGTCTTCCAAGTGTTTTCACCATTAAACAGTTGGGTCGATAAAAAGCCTGAGCCTACACTTTTACCAACCCAAGGGATTTTTTAACCTCCCATACCATATAGACATGGTTAGTGAGCAACTGGCCTTGGATGACGCTGTAAGTTATACACGGCGGTGGAAATCCAAATTGGCAGAGGTGATGGCATGGGGAATCGAACCACCGACCTTCTGACTAGAAAAAAGTCTAACCACTGTGCCACAGAGAACACCAGGGTCTGCACACATGTGAAGATATGGAATTCAAGGCTATTTTAAGGCTTTTCAATGGTGTTTTTGATAGGAATTAGACTATTTTCATTTGGATTTCAGAAAAAAAAACAATGACGGCACATTAGAAATAGTAACCCATCTAAGTTTGGTTATTAGGAGGCATGTGTGCAAAGTGGGTTTAAAGAATAGGTTCGATAGTGAAGGATATGGATGTGTAAGCTGAAGCTGTGACCCGGTGTAACGATTTCAATTTCCCCCCTTTTCAAGTTCCCCCGGGGAATCTGAAAACGTTTTTAATTTCCCCGGAGTTGTTGTTTAGCTAACTACTGCGTGCATTCTTTCTCTTGTTTGTAAGCATTCTCCCACATCCCCCAAACCTCTGGAGTTTTGTTATACACTTGGATAATTGTTTGGTTACCGATAGTTAATTTCTCTGAATGTCTTCACCTTGCTGTGTTAGTGGTCATTAGGTTTTGATTTTTTAAGCTTAAAGTTTATCTTTTGTTAATCTATTTCTTTTAGTTAACAGTAACACATAATCAATTGTAAACATTGATTAAATGATAACAGCTAGAGATACTGAGATGCCTGGGAACTATCGATTAGTCTGATTAGCAAATCGCTTGGCACACCTATAGAAGATAACTGTGGGACACAACCACATGGCTTGTATTTATCAATTGATTTCTGAATTATAAGGGGAATGAGAGTAAAAAACAAATCAAACACACATTCATGTGACCATTACAGATTGGTTTGTTGGTTGTTGTTATACTTCCTAGCAACATCTAAGGTCATCAGGACAGCTACCGACTTGTAACAGTGCACTCTTACGGAGACTTTACACTGCTGCCACACGGGGAAACCAGGCAGCTGCCACCATGACCCGATATCCCACTCAGTCACATTGTCATCGTATCATGCTGCTACACAACATGGGGAAAGTACCGGGCACGGTAGCCGAATCGGTAGAGTGCATGCCTTGCGCGCGGGAGATCGGGAGTTCGGTCCCCGATCGAGTCAAACCAATGGATTAAAAAATTTTTTTTACTTGTCACTTCCTATCCTAGCGTGGTGCTCGGCATTAATAGGATAGGGCAAGGACTGGTTAGCTCAATGTCAGGATAATGTGACTGGGTGGGATATCAAGTTATGGTTTACCAGTGGGGCATCACTATAAAGTTGCCATGACTGCGCACTGTCACAAGTCAGTACCTGTCCTGATATGAACTTAGATGTTGCCAGGATGTAAAACTCCAACAACCAACCAGCATTGGTAAGTCAAACACGAGGAGGAGTGCGATGTAATGACACCTAGCGGGCGATCAACGCATTTACTCAATCCATCAATATTGTAGTAGTCCATATGTCCATGCATCATGTAAATACTTTTTTTTTTTTAAATGCAATTCTATTTGTTCTCGTATTTGAATTAAAACTCCATAATTTTTAAATGGAAATTGTGTACTCACCATGACAAAGGACTGCGTCTTATACTTATTTTCCTTGTCTTTGAGATACAGTGGATTGAACCACTCGAACAGCGAGTGGTACAAGCCGAAGTGTAGCTGCGTCCGGTTACGGACAGCCTTCGCCAGGTCACCTGAGAGAAGAAATTAATACTCGCATAAATAGTTTATAACTTACATACCTGTCAAGTACTATAGGGTTCAAGGTACTTTCCAGTTCAACATTCCAAGACGGTTTTAATTTTAAGATGTTTATTGAATTAAAGTACCCTGAAACACGGTCGTATTCATAGTCGATTCACTACGTAAGATGTGAATTGTAAATCAGCATAACAAATAACGATGAATGTATGTAGCTTTAATATAAAAATCAAGAGGCAGGATAACGAACAGACAAAAATCACTTTAAATACAAACATTACTGACTTAGGTTTGCGCATGTCGATGAATATAGGCTTAGTAAAAAATAGTATGATCAGTTAATCCAAACTTTTGTCAGCGGCCCGGCAAAATACTACCATTTACGACATAAAGAAGTCAGTGGGGTCTCAGATGACCTTATAACCACATGAAAGTTTGGCTTAACCATACCGGAGTGGCCTGTGGAATGACAATTTTGTTTGGATTAACCAATAATTTGGATTAACCGGCTTTGGTTTAACCAACTTTTTTATATCGTGGTGTTCTCTGTGGCGGAGTGGTTAGAGTGTCTGACTTTTTTCTAGGTAGGACTCCTAATCTGAAGGTCGGTGGTTCAATTCCCTGTGCCCCCACCTCGGCCAATTTGGATGTCCACCGCTGTGTATAACTTACAGCGTCATCAAAGGCAAGTTGCTCTCATACCATGTCTAATGGTGAAAACAAGTCTATTCAGACTTATCCATAATAGGCAGTATAAAGTTAGGCTATGTAATAGAGGAAGGAAGAGACGAGTGTTGGGTCGGACACTTTATTGAGCGTCTAGGGCATGCACAATAAAAAGGCATACCGGTAAAAGTTTGAAATCCGAAGGCAGAGTGACTGCCCGGTGCAGAGATCGCCTGGTGATGGCGCTCGCACCCGGCTAGCCGGGGCAAATCCCGGGCAGGTCACAGATTGGACAATAATATAACTAACAAAGTATACGAAATAATAAATAATAATGAAACACCGCCTGTTTTTATATCTGCATAATTCATTATACAACCTATAAAGTTAGGCTATGTAATAGAGGAAGGAAGAGACGAGTGTTGGGTCGGACACTTTATTGAGCGTCTAGGGCATGCACAATAAAAAGGCCAAAGGAGAACGCCTAAGCGTCTCCCCCCAACCCAACACTCGCATCCTCCGAGCATAGTGCCGTGACCACCCTCAAGTCATTCATTATCCTAACCCAGAGGCCCAGTCACCCCTGACCTTTAATTCTTCAATTGTGGCCCCGCACATAGACAAGAAGGTGCAGCCTCCCCTCCTTAAGGAGTGAGACGAGAGGGTGGACGCGTCGAAGCCAGCCCTGGTGGAGAATCTCTTGAGGGTCTCCTGGTAAACGGAATATGGAAGTGGAGAGGAGACCCCCCCCCACCCCCCCCAACAATGGGATGCGGAAGGCGGGGTCAGATGGGCCCACCCTGATTTGGTTGAAATGCATTTCGGTCCAATGGACCGCACAGAGACTGGTGTCGCAGCACCTGGCGATCGGGATCTCAAGCACCCGTTCGGTAAATTGAATTGTCTTTGAACGGCGCACAGTCAGGAGCATCCCCCAGTCATAAAATGTGAAGTGAGACCTGAGGAGAGTGGAGTCTGACATGGTCACCTGAGATTTGCGTAGTAAGCCCCTAAAGGAACAGAGGACCGCCGCCCTCCATGCTACGTGGCCAGGGTTGTTTGAAAGGAGTGAAAAAATCTTCCGCAACATATGTGGGAGCAGAGGCATCGCCTGGCGGGGTGCGTCGCCCTTGGCCCTATGGATCCCCTTCAGGGTAGCAGCAAGAACAAAACCCTTGTAGTCTATGGGCGGCTCGTCGTTCATCCTTAAAAAATGGTTTAGGCCGCTTAGATAGTTGAGAATCGAACGATATTTCAATGAGCGGGCCAGCCAGGTAGCATAGAGGGCCACCTGCTCCACGGAGCAACGATAGGCGCCCTTGAGGAGTGGAACAAGTTAGCATATTCTAAATATTTCCGGATCTGCACCCCCCTTGTGATGGCCAAGTTTTTTGCGTAGGACTGGCGCTGGTATTCCTGCTGCTCGACCTTTAGCGCTAATATCACTGCAAGAAACAAATGAGGCATCAAATATGTGGCTACAGCAGAGCGAGCCAGTGATATCCACAGCCCTGATCCTATCCGCGCTATCCGCCTCATTTAGCCTACTTAGGGAGTCACAGATCACGTTTACACTACTACGGATATAGACAGAGCTGAACGAGAAGTTATTTTCGACAGACAGCCAGAATAGTTTGCGGAGGAAGACCATGATCCCCTTACATCTGGACCTGCCCGTGTTCAGCGCTGCCCGAACAACCTCACTATCAGTCACGATCATGACTGTGCTGTTGGCCCAGCCTGTACCCCAACGAAGGCAGGCTGCATAGACCGCCCACATTTCTTGAATGTTGATGTGGGACGAGCCTATGTCAGATGGAGGGAGGAGGTGGTGGTGGCCGGCATAGGAACCGAGAGGTCTGTTGGCTCCGTCGATAAAAGAGCCAACTAATCAGTCGTGACCATGGAGGGCTCCGAATCCCCACTTAGAGGCATCGCTGTAAGTTGCTATTACTGGAGCAAACTTCCCCAAGATCCTGGCCTTGCCGTTAAATCGCCTCGCAAAGTGTAACCACCAGTCTATGTCATCCCTTATCCCCTTGCCTAGTCGGGCTCTATGATGAGGTTGTTTAAGCCTGGCCATCAAGTCATATATGCACCTCGTGAATGTTCTCCCACCTCTAATGACCTTAGAGCAGTGGGCCAGTAGGCCCCCCACCTGCTCGAGTTCCTTCTTGGACGCTTTCCTACGTCCCTGCAGACTGTGCAGGACTTTTATTGTCTTTGAAAGTTTGTCCTGGGGAAGACTGAGCTCAAGGCTCAAGGAGTCTACGTCAATCCCGAGGAACCGGACCTTGGTGTCTGCTTTACTCACTTTCCTGAAACTCACACAGAAACCGATCTGTCTAAGGATCGCTATCAGCTTCCTCTGAGCCCTCTCGACCGTGAGCCTAGTTCCGCCCACGACACAAAAGTCGTCCAGGTAGTTAACAACTCGGTTGAGTCCCTCTCGAACACAGCATCTCACAATAAAGTCGGAGATTTTGGAAAAAAATGTACGGGCTCAAAGAGAGGCCCATGCAGAGGCGGTTGTCAAGATAGTAAGAAGTACCTTGGTCACCGGGTCTCCTGTATCGGAGACCTTGGCGATGACGGTCCTCGGGGTGGATCGAGACAGCCCTGTAAGCGTCCTTGATATCGACAGTACCAAGAGCGTCACCCTGTTCAAGCATGTCTGTCACGTCATCAAGGCCTTTGTATGAGAACTTTCGACATACCTGGTCAGTGAAACCATTGACAGAACCATCAGAGGGAACACTACAGTCGATGACCACGCGCCCACCGCCGTCGTCCTTGGGTACGACGAATGCATCATGAGTACAGGAAGCGGGGGCAGTGACGACGGAGATGAGACCATCTCGTTCCTCCTCCCTGAACTTCCTGTCAATGATCTCACCCTCCCAGGCTGACTTCCTGCGAGTCTTAGTAGGGACGTAGGTAGCAGAACAACCGGGATTGATGACCCGGAAACCGAACGTAACTCCGATTATGATGTATAACCAGTCGGGGTCGGTGTCACCACGCAAAAATAACTCAGCAAAGACTCTACATGGTCTGAGCTGAGTAGCGACACCGGCAATCTTGTAAACACAATCACAAGAGCCCCCGACACACTCTATGGTGACCTTAATCGTCACCGGCGTACCCCCTTCACGTTCCCTAATACGAACTAGGAGGCTGTCCCTATCGCCTTGCTCGACGAACAAGCGGTCATTACGACTGGAACCTGCTGGACTCAACCAGCGCAATCCAGCACCAAGTGATTCACCCTGAGTTCGGCTTTCCCTAATCTCACCCAGACCAACTGTATCGACCCCAGCTGTAATATCAGAATTAACAACAATATGGTGAACATTGTTATCGGGGAAAGGATCGACAATGTCAATATTGGCGAGGTTAGGCGTAATCACAGAACAGTCAACGGGGGACATAGTGCCAACAGAGTCCTTTCCCGCGTGGCCAGGCATGGCGCCCAAGGGGCCACGATCAGTGACGTAGAGCATATCATCACCAGAGTCCGCCGCAGCAGTGCCCAGCTCCGGTGTCTGGCGATTAGAGGTTCTCGAAGCCTCCGGCTTCCTAAGTCATTCCTTACACTTCTGGCGTGTGTGTGCCTTAGATCCACACACGGAGCAGGTGTGTGAAAATCGACAGCCCGAGCGAGTGCATCCCATGTCGCCCTGGCCAAGGCAATGCTTCCCGACACTGCGTTGCCAGGTTCCGCCCATCTTTGGCTTCATGTTATGAGGGCCATAGTGCTCTATGCTCTCGTCCTGATGCACTTTTGAAAACGCAGCAAAGCCGATGGTCTCACCGAGCTTGTGTATTGCAAGGACGTGGTCCACGTGCGCGATGTCCTTATAATGGTCATCCATAGCTCTTGCGGAGACAAAACTTACGTGCTCGATGAACGCCCTGTAGTCCGTTATCGTCAAGCCTGGGATGTCCAAGCACCATTTACAAGACGCTTTTAACAGTTTGTGGGCGTTCATCTTCCGAACGTCTTTCCCTTGCCCATACTTCCTCAATGACCACCTACTTCGTCTGCGACGCGAAGAGCTCCCGCTGCTCGACCTAGACGAATGCCTTCTTCTTCTACTTGCACCTCGTGAATGTCGACGAGATCGCCCGTAGGACGAGTGCCCGTCGTCTCGGTCGCATCCTTGAGTCCAAGATGGTGGTGGCAGTGCCGCTTCCGTCGTCCTTCTACGGTCGTCCATGTGCATCTTGTCGTACAATGTCGACTGCGGGTGGGAAGTGTGTTCGCCGCCTCGTCGTCCTTCCGCCGCTGTCGTAGTCGTCCGGCGTCGACTCAGTCGTCTGTCACGCTCTTCCTTCAACGCGTCCAGTTCGTCTTCAAGGTCGGCGATGCGCATTTCAGCCTTGATCTTGTCGATTGCCTCCCGTGCGTTTCTTTCGCGGTCGTCCAGTGTGAGGGTCGACATCGAGGAGGTGGTCGAATCCATATCGACACTCTCGTAATGTTCGGCTGAAGATTTTGCACTCTTCACAGAAGCTTTGCCGCTGCGCGTCGACATGGTAGGTTCGGCCAGTGCATGGTAGGTTCGGCCAGTGTGTCGATGCTTTTCCGGGCGCAGTCAACTCGACCCTGTTTGTCGTGGGGCTGTCCGCAGTCGGAGCAGTAACCAGTACCTGGCATCCTATCCTATGCTAACACCTGCCGATCGCACATTCGACGCTGTACTGCTTCGCGTAGCAGTCCCTGAACTAGAAGTTTGTTTGTCGATAATCCGTGGGCAGGAAAACTTAGTCACAGTTGCTGATTGTCCAATACTCAGAACAATAGCTGCTTAATTGTTTTTCCTAAGCCGATTAGTTTCAAGCGGGCCGCACTAAGCGGATTAAGCCTATTAGCACCAATGCAGCCCGAACCTTGGGCCTACTTCTCGGCGAGTTCTAGGGTACTAAGGTACTTAAGTACTAAGACAGAGTACTAAAGTGCTTAAATCGCTTCATTCAGTCAGTAAATTCAAATAAACGGCCGATTATGGATGTCGATTTAATTAGCAATCAGTTCATAGTGTCGAGTACTTTAATATATATGGTCGATTTAATTCAGAAAGTTACAATCGACACAACATTGTCGACACACATAATGGCAGTTTCAATCTATACTACTGATCGGTCGAATGAAAGCGCGTCGAATGCGTCCTCCCTTGTTATACATTCAGATTCTTATTAATAAGTGAAGCAGTTGTCGACACACACATAATATGGTTAGTCGACTCACAAATCGAACATATTGGGATACGGGTCATAACGGTCGAATAAGTTATTTCAACGATACAGTCATCCTGTGATCCGGTCCCCTACACTCTACTGACAAGCTTGTCGTCGACACAGTGATCGTCGACACTCAGGTAGCATGGTGGTCGAATCCGTGTAGTAAATGCGATCCTCCTTCGTTTAAAGTCGTCCTAGCAGCCAGGTAACACACAGACTAGCAGGTAGACTGTGTTGTTGCTGTGTTGTTGCTGATTTGAAATCTAGTTGTTGCAAGTTTGAAATCCGAAGGCAGAGTGACTGCCCGGTGCAGAGATCGCCCGGTGGTGGCGCTCGCACCCGGCTAGCCGGGGCAAATCCCGGGCAGGTCACCGATTGGACAATAATATAACTAACAAAGTATACGAAATAATAAATAATAATGAAACTCCGCCTGTTTTTATATCTGCATAATTCATTATACATCCTATAAATCTTCAAGGATATGATAAATGGTAGTATTTTGCCGGGCCGGCAACAAAAGTTTGGATTAACCGGCCTTCTTAATCTACAACTACCATCCTGCTCTCACTCATGTCCATTGGGGGGCGCCACGTCTGCGCACGCTCCGCTCCCCCCCCCCCCTTTACATGCACTCACTGTACCGCTGGATTTTTCTTTTTCGGTAAGGGGCGTAGTTCCTCTTGGCAGAGATTACAACTCTTACCCACTATCATGTCTTGTGTCTTTCTTATTTATGTAGGACAACTATTATATATATATATATATTTATATATATATATATATATAAATATAATATATCATTTTATATATATATATATATATATAATCAGAATACAAAAGCTAAAGTGTTAGGACTTTCCAGTTTCTAATGACCTACAGACAGCCTAAATAAATATAATTTAAAAAAAAAATTGTAATCAGAATACAAAAGCTAAAATGTTAGGACTCTCCAGTTTCCAAAGACTAAATAAATATAACGAAATATGTTATTCTTTATTTGATTTAAGGATTTCTTACCAACCAGGTCCCTCTTGGGCCCTACGTCCACTGAGTTCCAGTTCCAGGACACGGCTGAAGGCCAGTTGGTGAAGCCTTCATGATGCTTGGATGTCAGCACAATGTACCTTGAATGGACAGAGGTTTTTTTTTATAAACAGTTTATTCATCAGTTCAATGAATAAAATAGATTTCGTAAAAAAAAAAGAAACGCCACAAAATACCATGCAGCATAATAAAACAAAACATCACATAACATATCACAACACAATATTACAATACAAAACACAGCATCATACTTAGGTTTTTACTGGATGAAGGTCATTAGACCTGTATATCCAAATCATTGTCTGATGAATCTGGAGAGATGTTATTTACAGCCCGGTCTAAGTGACCCAAGCTCAGGGCCGCCTCATAATTATATACAATATCTTGATCCGTCCAGTATCTATTAATCCTTCGTTCAAACACCTTAATACTTGGAGCCTCCACAATATAACTAGGGAGGCAGTTCCACACATTGGTAACTCTTTCAGTAAAAAAAATAGTTGCCTGCAGCGGGTTCTTGTCCTTCTCTTGTATGGATGTCCCGAGTTGGTCTTTGCTTCGGTCCTGCCATGGACATAACTGGAGAAGCTGCTGAATCATACACCCCTCTTATGGTCCCACTTAATCGGCGGTAAGCCAAAGTTGGGAGTTTGAGACATTTTAACCTCTCTGGATAACTGAGATCCTTTAGTTTAAACCTGGTACCATTCTAGTAGCTCAAACTCACAACCCCACGATCTACCAACACGGGAGACGGACGCTCTAACTCGAATCCTGGTCGAGTCAAACCAATGACTTTAAAATTTATACTTGTTGCTTCCTAGTCTGGCGCTCGGCATTATTAGGATAGGACAAGGACTGGTTGGCTCAGTGTCATGATAATGTGACTGAGTGGGATATCAGGTCATGGTACTGGTGGCATGGTATTCCAGTGGGGCAGCACTATAGAGTTGCCATGCGCGCGCACTGTCACAAGTCGGTACCAATCCTGATATGACCTTAGATGTTGCTAGGATGTAAAACAACAACAAACAAAACATACATGCATACGTATGTACATATGTACGTACATACATATGTACGTACATACATACGTACGTACATTTGTGCGTACATACATACATACGTACATATGCACACACACACATACACACATACATACATACATACCTTTTATATGTGACATCCTATACACAAATAGCCTGAAGTGAGACTACTAATTATGTGTGGTCTCTGTGGCCTAGTGGTTTAGACTGTTGAACTTGTATTCTGAAGTTGTTTGGTGGTGTGGGTTCAAACCCCATCCACAGCAGAACCTTTTTTACATTCATCAACAACAAAACTTTTTCATCTATATAATATATCTGTTTCTCATTGAATTATGCAATGTAATTGTACTAACATATATTTTGCATTACACAAATATATTTCCTGATTGAACTACTCTAAAGAAGATTGAAAATACCCCAGTTTTACTCTCCCTTATCTCCACTCACCCATCCATTTTTAAAACAACATCTGCCAGCTAGTCCCAGCCTCAGAACTGACCCACTTCTGGTGGAACCAGACGGGGTGGCCGAGTGGGTTGGAGCGTCCGTCTCCCGTGCTGGTAGATCGTGGGGTCGAGTCCCGGTCGAGTCAAACCAATGACTTTAAAATTGATACTTGTCGCTTCCTAGCCAGGCGCTCGGCATTATTAGGATAGGCAAGGACTGGTGTGGCTTCAGTGTCAGGAAATGTGACTGAGTGTGATATGCAGGTCATGGGCAGCGGCCCGTCTTCCAGTGGGACAGCACTATAAAGTCGCCATGAGTGCGCACTGTCACAAGTCGGTACCCGTCCTGATATGACCTTAGATGTTGCTAGGATGTAAAACAACAACAAACAAACACTTCTGGTGGTGAAGTGGGTCCCCTACTCTCCCCACACATATTTGGTTCTTTAAACATAAAAACCAAATAAGGTTGTGCTTGGAGAGCATTTGTCGGAGTACAGTTCCCATCGCCAGCGACCTATATCTGCTCCCTTTAATCTAGGCTTGGTTGGTATGTAGACCAACATTAATATGGTAGTATTCATACTATTACTTCTATGTTATTCACATATATTTTTATATCTATTACTTCTATGGTATTCACATTTATTTTTTATATCTATTACTTCTGTTATTCACATTTATTTTTATATCTACCTACTATGGACCAAATTATGTAACTACCATAATCCTGAGTCTGAAATAAACTTGATAAAGAATTGAATTGAAAAACAACAACCGGCCCCCGGTGTCGTGGTATAAAACCCCGGCCCGATCGCAACCCCTGCCGTGGCTTCTGCGCATGCGCGTGTCAGTGCCAGTGCATTGTCAATGACAATGGCCATGAGCAATCTTCATACAGAAAAAGTGAAATATCTCTAAAGCTACACCACTTAGAAACAAGCTGCTTGGTACACATATAGAAAACATATTCGACGGATAGATTATATTAAATTTAGGGTTGTGCATTTCTATTAATCTTTAATAGTCACTGGCAGTGTGTATTCGTTCTGCAGCCGAGCTGCGCCCACATACACAATGTTTACAAACTCCGCGCATGCGCAGAAGCCACGGCAGGGGTTGCGATCGGGCCGGTTTGTTTGTTTGTTTGTTGTTGTTTTACGTCCTAGCAACATCTAAGGTCATATCAGGACGGGTACCGACTTGTGACAGTGCGCACTCATGGCGACTTTATAGTGCTGTCCACTGGGAAACCAGGCCGCCGGCACCATGACCTGGTATCCCACTCAGTCACATTATCCTGACACTGAGCACACCAGTCCTTGCCCTATCCTAATAATGCCGAGCGCCTGGCTAGGAAGCAACAAGTATCAATTTTAAAGTCATTGGTTTGACTCGACCGGGACTCGAATCCACGACCCCACGATCTACCAGCACGGGAGACGGACGCTCTAACTCATTCGGCCATCCCGTCTGGTCCGCGATCGGGCCGGGGTTTTATACCACGACACCGGGAAGTTATAAACAAGAATACTCACTTGGCTCCTGAAGCTGCCAAAGTATCTGCCCACTCATTGGGATCGAAGAACTCCGCCCTGAACATGGATGCAAAGTCTGCATATGCGAAGTTAGGTGGATAGTTTTTCTTCATAAAATCAACGACGTCTTGTTGTTTCGCCGCCTTCCAGGCCCACCAGAACCATGCTGAGTAATAACTGGGAACGGAGAAGACACCCCAATGCATGAAGATGCCGAATTTCGCCTCATCGTACCAACCGGGCAGTGGGCGGGTGTCAAGAGACTCCCAAGTCGGTTCATACTTGGTGTTTTTGGCTGTTACGCCGCCCTGTGCAAGTAGAATTGCTGAAAATGTGAGAACCCCCCAGATCAACATGACTTCAGAGGTGTGTCGTTCAGTTGTTGTGCTCCCTCCTTTTGTATTCTCGATGTCGGCATGACGTCACAACCCGGAAAGTAGATAAACGATTCACCCGGTACTTGTAGTAACTAGTACACCACCTCCTGTGGCTACTGCAGCAGTGCGGGGTGAATCTTGTATCTACCCGGAAACTAGCCCGCGACTCAGAACGTCGGATCCAATCAGATACTACCTTTCAGACTGTCCAATCAAATGGCGCTCCCCATGACAGAAAAAAACTGGCAAACTGACAAACTCTCATAATCTCTGCTTGCTGTTTTTGCCAGTCTATATGCTTTTCCAGTGCTTCTAATAATTGTGAATAAAAAATATTAATAGATCCATGGACATATTCCGATATCAAATGCAAGCATTCTTTTGTTTTAGCACAGGGTAGCCTATATATTCGCGAAAAACGGCGAAACACGCCCCCGGAAACTAGCCCGCGAAGGGTAAAACCCTGCAGCAATGCTATGTCTATGCAGAGCATTTATTTTTTATAAATAAATTAAAAAGCTTTCAATGGATCGATTAAAAATATCTTAATGCGCAATTGAAGAGGAAGATCTGAAGTATTTAATTTAACCTAAGAGCAATTTACTCTGAAAGTATTAAAAACAGTGAAAGTTGGGATATTCTGAGTGTCAGTGCCAGTGTTACTTACTGTTAGCCTTACCAGATCATGGCCTCAAAAACTATTTTCGCAAAATAAATTCAAGAACTTCCAATTGGCTGATAAAAAAAAAGCTGAATGTGAAATTGTAGAGGAAGATCTGAACTATTTAATAGAAACAAGAAAAATTTGCTTTCAAAGCACCAAAAACCGCAAATTACTGTGATAGTTAGGGTAGTTTTCATGTTGTCTCTATAGCCGTGTTCACACCCACAACTTTAGGCCGAACTAGATAAGGTGAACTAGATGAGGCGAACTAGTGTCGTCTCCACATACGGAGCGGATTAAGGCGGAAATTGATATCTGCGCATGAGCAAGTCCATACTAACCAGCGCCAGTTTTGGTTAATCGACGTCGGCAGAGAGAGTGTGGGTTCGACCTAGATCTGTTTCGGCTGAATTGTATTGTTTTGGAACAGTCAAAACTTCGGCTGGGCAGTGAAACCCTAAAAATAAATGCTGAAAAAAATATCTGTGCACCTCTAGCCGGTTCATAGACCAAATTATATTGTACAGTGTGATGTGCTTAATCCGCTTCAAGTAAACCACTACCGTTCACACAAGCAAGATGGGCCGACCCAAGCTAGTTCGCTTCATTTAAACCACCACGCGGGGCGAACTAGATGAGGCGAACTAGATGAGGCGACTCAGCCCTAATCCGCCTCAACATCGGGTTCACACGGCCAATGTGAGCCGACTTAGATTAGGCGCAGTAGATGAGGCGAGTTAACGCCCAGGTGTGAACACGGCTTATGACAGGGGCATTTGTTTTACCCTTCGCGCGTTGCGAAGGAAAAAAATGCCCGGATGTCCAACATCGAGAATGGCTTGCGGTTTGGGGTCTCTGTCGGTTTCAGCTCTACGCTGTCACTTCTGCGGGCATTCGCGCATGCTCCAAATTCGACCGACGCTTTCAAACTGCACAATGTTGCAGTTTGGGGTCTCCGTCGGTTTCAGCTCTATGCTGTCGCTTCAGTTGTATTTTTGTGTGTTTTTTTGGGGGTGGGGTGGCTATTACATTCTTTTAATTATTGTTTCATATATCTCAGGGCGGGAGGTACTTCATCTTTTCCTTTTTTTACACTATCTCGCCAAGGGGAGGATATTATTTTAATAATTATTTTTGTATCTATGAGAGGGGGGGGGGTAGTTCTTGTTTATTTGTGTTCCTAGATCGGGAGGGGGAGGGGATTATTTTAATAATTATTTTTGTATCTGAGCCAGGGGGGGGTGATTCATTTTGTATCGCTGAGGTGTTTTTTTGGGGGGGCGGGGTGTTATTTCCTACCTCTATTCACACAGCGGATCCATGCTTGGTGGTTTTTTTGGGGGGGGGGGCTTTTACATTCTTTTAATTATTGTTTCATATATTTCGGGGAGGGGGAGGAGAATATTTTAATAATTATTTTTGTATCTCTGAGAGGGGGTAATTCCTGTTATTTTTGTTCCTATCTTGGGAAGGGAAGGGGATTATTTTAATAATTATTTTTGTATCTGAGAAGGAGGGGTGATTCTTTTTGTATTGCTGAGGTGGGTGGGTACTTTTATTTATCTATTCATGGCTTGGTGTGTTGTTTTTTTTGGGGGGGGGGAGGTATTTCCTACCTCTATTCAAACAGCGGCTGGCTTGGTTATTTGGGGGGGCTTTTACATTCTTTTAATTATTGTTTCATATATCTCGGGGAGGAGGGTACTTCTTTTTTTTTTACTATCTCATCAGGTGGGGGAGATTTTTTTTTTTTAATGTGTCTGTCTCTGAGAGGGGGGGGGGGTAATTCTTGTTTATTTTTGTTCCTATTTCGGAAGGGGGAGGGGATTATTTTAATATTAATTTGTGTATCTTTGGAGGGGGTGGGGGTCTTAAAGATGCTGTTGGGAGTTCAATATATGTGAATTATTTAGCATTTGTTCAGTCTTATTAAAAAATATGAAATATAAATTCTCCTGTGTGTCTTGTTTGTCCGAGTGTGGTCACTTGTCTTCCCGAGATAGTCCAAATATAAAAAAAGAAGTACCCCCCATAATTGAGTAATCCCCCCCCCCTCCTGCAGTAGGAAATAGCAGAGATACAAAAAGAATGATTAAAATAATCACCCCCCCCCAAGCCAAGAAAAGATAAATAAAAGTCTATTATTGTTTGAATATACTGTAATATACATCCAATCAGCAACTAGCTTATGTCCTGATATGACATTAGATATTGCTAGGACGTAAAACAACAAACATTCGCATTCCCAGTGCATATATGGAATCTTAAACTTTAGTGTGAAGAGCTCCATTTAGTACTGCAACAGACAAGACCTCTCATTGGACAATATTGTAAGCTAGTACCTGATTGGATCCGACGTTCTGAGCAGTGGCCCTACTCAGAACGTCGGATCCAATCAGCAACAAGCTTATAAGGGTGTCCAATGAGAGGGCTTCTCTGTTACAGGCATGGAACTACAAAATGGTGCCTTCCATACAAAGTTCATGAATCTTCAAGAACTGACATTTTACATTAGAATATATCCCCTAGCTGCTCAGTTAGAACCATATTTTTATTATTTGAGCAAACTAATAGGTAGCTACAATACATTTAATCTTCCCTGATATTTCAATTGAATACCATGTGCTTAATACAAAACTGTAAAGCAATAAATATTTGTTGACATTGAAAACAAGTCACTGCTCCAACTAGGGTACATTTGAACCACTAGGTGGCAGCATGATGGCAGCATGATGGCAACACTGGCAGAGATTCCCCGCCAACTCAAATAAAGTGTGCAGAAATTGGTAGTTTGAGGGTTTCCCAATTTAAATCAATGAGCAAATACATATATAATATCAGTAAATAATCTAAATAATAATATCAGTAAATAATCTAAAACATGTTGTAATAGCTGTTATGGTTGTGTTTGTGAATTCCTTTGGTCCATTAGTTGTTTAAAGGGACCAGCTATAGCTCGCTGGGACACTGCGCGTACTCCGACAAATGCTCTCCAAGCACAACTTTGTTTAGTTTTTATGTTTAAATGAACCAAGTATGTGTGGGGAGAGTAGGGGACCCACTTCACCACCAGAAGTGGGTCAGTTCTGAGGCTGGGAATAGCTGGCAGCTGTTGTTTTAAAAATGGCTGGGTGAGTGGAGATAAGGGAGAGTAAAACTGGGGTATTTTCAATCTTCTTTAGAGTAGTTCAATCAGGAAATATATTTGTGTAATGTAAAATATATGTTAGTACAATTACATTGCATAATTCAATGAGAAACAGATATAGATGAAAAACATTTTTTTGTTGATGAATGTAAAAAAGGTTCTGCTGTGGATGGGGTTTGAACCCAGATCACCAAACAACTTCAGATTACAAGTCCAACACTCTAACCACTAGGCCACAGAGACCACACATAATTAGTAGTCTCACTTCAGGCTATTTGTGTATAGGACGTCACATATAAAAGGTATGTATGTATGTATGTATGTATGTATGTATGTATGTATGTATGTATGTATGTATGTATGTATGTATGTATGTATGTATGTATGTACGTACGTACGTACGTACGTACGTACGTACGTACGTACGTACGTATGTACGTATGTATGTATGTATGTATGTATGTATGTATGTATGTATGTATGTATGTATGTATACCATTGGTTTAAAGGGAGGAGATATTCGTCGCCGGGAAAACAAACAAACTCAGAATAGTTCAGATGTGTGCCACAGGGGTGGTACATGCTTAGTACTGAACTTTTCCACTTGGTGGTGTGCAGGAGAGTGACCTAGATTGTTGTGCCATTGGCTGGTTGAGTGGAGAGAAGGGAGGGTAATACTGAGGTATTTTCAATCTTCTTTAGAGTAGTGCAATGAGGAAATATATTTGCATAATATAAAATATATGTTAGTACAATTACATTGCATAATTCGATGAGAAACAGATATAGATGAAAAACGTTTTTTTGTTGATGAATGTAAAAAAGGTTCTGCTGTGGATGGGGTTTGAACCCACACCACCAAACAACTTCAGATTACAAGTCCAACACTCTAACCACTAGGCCACAGAGACCACACATAATTAGTAGTCTCACTTCAGGCTATTGTGTATAGGACGTCACATATAAAAGGTATGTATGTACGTATGTACGTATGTGTATGTGTGTGTGTATGTGTGCATGCGTGCATGTGTGCATGTATGTGCATGCGTGCGTGCATACGCAGGCAGGCAGGTACGTACGTACATACGTATGTATGTACGCACACACGCACGCACGTGCGTGTGTGTGTGCGTGCTAGCAACATCTAAGGTCATATCAGGACAGGTACCGACTTGTGACAGTGCGCACTCATGGCAACTTTATCGTGCTGCCCCACTGGAATACCAGGCCATCAGCACCATGACCTGATATCCCACTCAGTCACATTATCCTGACACTGAGCCAACCAGTCCTTGTCCTATCCTAATAATGCCAAGGGCCAGACTAGGAAGCAACAAGTATCAATATTAAAGTCATTGGTTTGACTCGACCAGGATTCAAACTCACAACCCCACAATCTACCAACACGGGAGACGGACGCTCTAACTCGAACACATGTGCCTGCCTGCCTGCCTGCCTGCCTGCCTGCCTGCCTGCATGCCTGCCTGCATGCCTGCCTGCATGCCTGCCTGCATGCCTGCCTGCATGCCTGCCTGCCTGCATGCCTGCCTGCATGCCTGCCTGCATGCCTGCCTGCCTGCATGCCTGCCTGCATGCCTGCCTGCATACCTGCCTGCATGCCTGACTGCATGTCTGCCTGCCAAAATGTTTTTGTCTGTATGTTTTCTGCTCATGCATGTATGTACAACATGCTACTAGTCCTGCGTACTGCGTGCCGTGCATGCTCTGCTGCTGCATGCCTTACATGCCGTGCCTACTAGTCGACGCACTGGTAGATGCCTGTCCTACATGCCTGCCTACCTACATACATACATACATACATACCTTTTATAGCTGGTCCCTTTAAGCAGGGGAAATTTCAGTCATAGACAACTGGTCTTCCTCATTCCACTGCTGGACGATAGAAAGCCCGAGCCTACACTTTAACCGACACAAGGGATTTTTAACCTCCCACACCACATAGACATGGGATGAGAGCAACCGGCCTTTGATGACGCTGCAAGTTATACACAGCGGTGGAAATCCAAAGTGGCAGAGCTGGGGGCACGGGGAATCAAACCACCGACCCTCAGATTAGGAGTCGGACCTAGAAAAAAAGTCAGACACTCTAACCACTCCGCCACAGAGAACACCATACAATTCTGTATGCAGTTAATTCAGTCCAACATTATAGCAATGTGATTGATGGGGAATTCAGTCCATATTTTATGCACTGATTGATTTATGCTTAACTATTGAAAGGCCAGACCCTATATATATATTTATATATATATATACATATAGTATATATATATAAAGTGTACACACATACATAGGCCTATATGTTCTCCATCAACAATGTAAAAGTAGTAGTAATTCTACATTGAAGCCTTCTATGCAGAAACAAATGCTTAATAAGTGCACTAGTCTGAGTGCACAGATTTGTCAAAATCTAAATGCACATGGCATAAGATTTGCTGATTATATTGATGTAAATGAAATGCTGGATAACAGTTTAATATCTTAATTTATTATATATATTTTTTAGTTAGTGTCTTATGTTTCAAACAAGAGCTGAGATCAGATGAAACCAGCACATGCCACATTTCATAACTGCACCCAGTGTATTAGCTACATCATGCACACTGCCGTATTTCTAGACCAGCAGGCTAGGAATACGGTCACATATGCGTAGACACTGCTAAAGATCCATGAGGATGTGCACGTACGCCTAGACTTCGAGTCTACCAATACGGTCGCGTACGGGTAGCCACTGGCACTGGCAAAAACCACTGGGTGAACGTTTTGGAATTAACAAAAGTGAAACATCATACACAGTTGACAGTGATGTGCATATTCCAATTTGTCACATGCCTACTTAAAGTTGCATGGTCCGATGGCCTTTGAATTTTTGTCTTATTTTTTAGATAACTATATCAAATTGATCGTTACAAGCTACTAATCATTAGTCCGGAGTGATTTTGATTAAAGATGATTAGTTTTGAAGTAATCTGAGCTGAAAGAACCAAAAATAATTTCGACAAGCTTGTCAAAAGTCCTGTGGCTATGACCCAGATGGTCATCTCGCAGTGACCACGTGATGTGAGATGACCTGGAACCTGATAGGACTGTAGGTAGGTATTTCTGGTTGGGTTGGGCACATTCTGGGAACGGATGAGTGCCATAGGCCCATGGCACTAGGGTTTTAAACAAAATATAATGTGTGTGTGTTGT
The DNA here is from genome assembly GCA_030323885.1 of Branchipolynoe longqiensis. NCBI lineage: Eukaryota > Metazoa > Annelida > Polychaeta > Phyllodocida > Polynoidae > Branchipolynoe > Branchipolynoe longqiensis. The sequence continues at coordinate 62,477,718 of CM059194.1, read as the reverse complement.
CTGCTTGTGTTTGTCTGTCTATGTATGTATCTGTGTGTGTGTATGTCTGTGTGTGTCTATCTGTGTGTTTCTGTGTATGTGTGGGAGTGTATGTGTCTGTGTGTGTCTGTCTCTGTCTGTGTGTTTCTGTGTGTATGTGTGTATGTGTATGTATGTATGTGTCTGTGTATGTCTGTATGTGTGTGTATCTATGTGTAGGTATGTGTATGTATGTGTGTGTGTCTGCCTCTGTGTGCGTCTGTCTATGTCTCTCTGGCTGTGTGTGTCTCTCTCTCTCTCTGCAAAGGCAGGTCGGGTGTATGTGTGTCTGTGTGTTTCTATGTCTGTGTGTGCTGTCTGTCTGTGTATGTCTGTGTGTGTATGTATATATATATATATATGTCTGTATGTGTATGGGTGTGTTGGTATGTGTGTCTGTGTGTGTCTGTGTATGTCTGTATGTGTGTGTGTATGTGTGTGAATGTATGTGTGTGTATCTGCCTCTGTATGTGGGTGTCTGTGTGTCTCTCTCTCTGCAAAGTCAGGTTGGGTGTATGTATGTCTGTGTATGTCAGGTGTGTGCATGTCTGTGTGTTTCTGTGTCTGTGTGTGCTGTCTATGCATGTATGTCTGTGTGTGTCTATCTATGTGTGTCTGTCTGTGTGTGTCTGTGTGTATATATATATATGTGTGTGTATGTCTGTGTGTGTGTCTGTGTGTGTATGTATGTGTGTGTCTGTGTATGTCTGTCTGTGTGGGTATCTGTGTGTGTATGTATGTGTGTCTGCCTATGAGTGTGTGTGTCTGTCTATGTGTCTCTCTCTGCAAAGTCAGGTCGGATGTATGTGTGTCTGTGTATGTCAGTTGTGTGCATGTCTGTGTATTTCTGTGTCTGTGTGTGGTGTATGTGCATGTATGTCTGTGTGTGTCTATCTATGTGTGTCTGTGTGCCTGTGTATGTCTGTGTGTGTATGTCTGTGTGTATGTTTGTGTATGTATGTATGTGTCTGTCTGTGTGTGTCTGTATGTGTATGTCTGTATGTGTATGCATGTGTGTGTATGTATGTGTGGGCATGTATGTATGTGTGTGTCTGCCTCTGTCTGTGTGCGGCTGTCTATGTGTCTGTGTGTGTGTCTCTCTCTCTGCAAAGTCAGGTCGGGTGTATGTGTGTCTGTGTATTTTGGGTGTGTGCATGTCTGTGTATTTCTGTGACTGTGTGTGCTGTCTGTGCATGTCTGTTTGTGTGTGTCTATCTATGTGTGTAGGTATGTGTGTATGTCTCTCTGTGTATGTGTGTGTGTGTGTGTCTGTGTGCATATCTGTCTGTGTGTGTATGTTTGTGTGTATGTCTGTTTCTGTGTCTCTGTAAAGTCAGGCCAGGAAACACAGACACATAAACACACACAGACACATCCACCTCATTTCCCCTTCCCCTCTATGGCCCTGCACAGCAGGCCTACTTGGTTGGGGGAGGCTAATGAGGTCATGAGATTGGCCTAGTTGGTTAATGGCCTCCCTGCATAATGGGTGTTTCAAAGTGAGTGTCTAAAGGGGTGAGTTTATAAATTCACTGGTTATTCTGTATACACTGTCCCAAATCATTAGCTATTACACCAGTATCTAAGTTGGATATATAGGATCAAATGTAAGTAGTTGTTTTAATTTTGACAAAATTATATTTCATCGGACCATGCAACTTTAATGTGCTCATATGAGTGCTACTAATATTATCAGCTACATCTCTAATCATGAACCTACCTTTCCTAGCAAATATTTGCCCAATTACCAATAATAAATAGTGAAAAGCCCAGCATCACAGCAGGAACAGCCATTTTGTAAATAGAAAAGCAAGAGAGCAGCAACTTAGGAGCAAGGCTCTTATTGGCTGAACTCTTGGGCCCAACAAGCCTCTATAAGGTAGTATCTGATTGGATCCGACGTCCTGAGTCGTGAGCGTGCTCAAAATACCTCCGTGATGTGTGCTGCGGCAATGCTATGTCTATGGGGAGCATTTATTTTTGTAAAATAAATTTAAAAACTTTCATCGGATCGATTAAAAATATCTTAATGCGCGATTGAAGAGGAAGATCTGAGGTATTTAATTTAACCTAAGAGCAATTTTCTCTGAAAATATTAAAAACAGAGATAATAGTGAAAGTTGGGATATTCTGAGTGTCAGTGCCAGTGTTAGCATTACAGCGCTTGCATGGTCCGATGGCACTTGAATTTTTGTCTTATTTTTTAGATAAATATATCAAATTGATCGTTACAAGCTACTAATCATTAGTCCGGAGTGATTTTGATTAAAGATGATTAGTTTTGAAGTAATATGAGCTGAAAGAACCAAAAATAATTTCGACAAGCTTGTCAAAAGTCCTGTGGCTATGACCTAGATGGTCATCTCGCGGTGACCACGTGATGTGAGATGACCTGGAACCTTACAGGACTGTAGGTAGGTATTCCTGGTTGGGTGAGCCTTCTGAGACTGGATTAGTGCCATAGGCCCATGGCACTAGGGTTTTTAACTAAATATAATGTGTGTCTGTTGTCTGCTTGTGTCTGTCTATGTATGTCTGTATGTATCTGTGTGTGTGTATTTCTGTGTGTGTCTATCTGTGTGTTTCTCTGTATGTGTGGGTATGTATGTGTGTGTATGTATGTGTGTGTGTCTGCCTCTATCTGTATGCATCTGTCTATGTGTCTCTGTCTGTGTGTGTCTCTCTCTGCAAAGTCAGGTCGGGTGTATGTGTGTCTGTGTATGTCAGGTGTGTGCATGTCTGTGTGTTTCTGTGTCTGTGTGTGCTGTCTATGCATGTCTGTCTGTGTGTGTCTATCTATGTGTGTCTGTGTGTGTGTATATGTGTGTGTGTATATGTATGTGTGACCAGACGGGATGGCCGAATGAGTTAGAGCGTCCGTCTCCCGTGCTGGTAGATCGTGGGTTCGAGTCCCAGTCGAGTCAAACCAATGACTTTAAAATTGATACTTGTCGCTTCCTAGCCAGGCACTCGGCATTATTAGGATAGGGCAAAGACTGGTGTGCTCAGTGTCAGGATAATGTGACTGAGTGGGATACCAGGTCATTGTGCCGGCGGCCTGGTTTCCCAGTGGGACAGCATTATAAAGTCTATCTCTGCAAAGTCATGTCGGGTGTATGTGTCTCTGTGTATGTCGGGTGTGTGCATGTATGTGTGTTTGTGTGTCTGTGTGTGCTGTCTATGCATGTCTGTCTGTGTGTGTCTATCTGTGTGTCTGTCTGTGTGTATGGGTGGTAATGTATGTGTGTGTATATGTGTATGCATGTGTGTATGTTAGTGTGTGTCTTTATGTATATGTATGTGTGTGTCTATGTGTGATTGTCTGCATGTCTGTCTGTGTGTATGTCTGTCTGGGGGTGTCTGTGTGTGTGTGTGTGTGGCTCTCTCTCTGCAAAGTCAGGTTGGGTGTATGTGTGTCTGTGTATGTCAGGTGTGTGCATGTGTGTGTGTTTCTGTGTATGTGTGTGCTGTCTGTGCATGTCTGTCTGTGTGTGCCTATCTATGGGTGTCTGTCTGTGTGTGTATGTCTGTGTGTGTATGTCTGTGTGTGTATGTCTGTGTGTATGTCTGTCTCTGTGTCTCTGTAAAGTCAGGTCAGGAAACACACAGACACATACACACACATCCACCTGATATCCCCTTCCCCTCTATGACCCTGCACAGCAGGCCTACTTGGTTGGGGGGGGGGGCTAATGGGGTCACGAGATTGGCCTAATTGGTTAATGGCCTTCCTGCATAATGGGTGTTTCAAACTGAGTGTTCAAAGGGGGGGAAGTTATAAACTCACTGGTTATTCTGTATATACTGTCCCAAATCATTAGCTAATACACCAATATCTAAGTTGGATATATAGCATCAAATGTAAGTAGTTGTTTTAATTTTGACAAAATTATATTTCATTGGACCATGCAACTTTAATTTAACTGCCCGACTGAGCTTTCTCACCGATCTGTTAAACCACTTAAAAGCATTAACTGGCTCACCCTGAATGTCCCCAATGTGGCGTGTATCCATACTAAAAAATTTCAACGTTATTGTGAAGTGAACCAGGATGTTTATGCCTGCTTTATTGACTATGAGAAGGCCTTCGACCGAGTCAATCATGAACTGTTAATCAAATGTTTACAAGATATTGGTGTCAATGGCAAAGACATTAAACTAATTGTGAACTTATACTGGACACAACGTGCATTTATAAAAATGGAGCAGGGCCTATCGGATGAAGTTATGATTAAACGAGGAGTTCGACAGGGGTGTGTATTGTCACCATGTCTATTTAACCTGTACACAGAGATGATTTTCAGACACATTGAAGATTGCAAGGGAGTGACAATAGGTGGCATGAACGTCAACAATCTTAGATATGCCGATGACAGTGTAATACTAGCAGACAGTGAGAAAAACCTACAAGATATAGTGAATAGATTCAATAAAGCTGGAATACTATTCAACATGAAGATGAATGCCAGGAAGACCAAAACAATGGTTATAAGTAAAAAGACAGATAAACCAAATGTCAATATAACCATAGATGGCACAAACATAGAACAAGTATCCGAATTCATATATCTCGGACAAAAGATTACAAATGATGGGAGATGTGAGGAAGAAATTAAAAGAAGGATAACAATAGCCCGAACAACATTCTCCAAAATGTATAGAGTGTTAACATCAAGTAAGATATTAATACAAACAAGGAAGCGTATTCTTCAGTGTTATGTGTGGTCTACTCTAATGTATGGGGCAGAGACATGGACAATCTCTAAGAAAATGTACAAACGTTTAGCAGCATTTGAGATCTGGGCTTATCGAAGGATGATGAAAATATCATGGACAAAGAAGATCACCAACAAAGAAGTTCTCAGAAAAATTAAAAATAAGAAAAGCTTGTTTGCCACTATACAGACAAAGAAACTTATTTATTTTGGCCACATCATTCGTCAGAGTTCAATATACCGTACATTGTTGGAAGGGAAGGTGAATGGCAGCAGAGGGAGAGGGAGACCAAGAACATCATGGTTTACAAATATTTCACAGTGGACAGGCTTGAATTATTCAGTCTATCAGAACAGCACAACATCGGGACAAGTGGAGAACCATTGCATCCAACCCTCGACTAGAGGATGGAACTATTGATTGATTGACTGGGTCACCGACACTCGAATCGTTGGCACATCCCTCTGACGTCATGACGCTGCAACAACTGGACACAACATCAGCGCTACGCACGCTTCCTTTGACAACAGCAGCTCCTAGCCAGCTGCCATTAAAAAATTCTTTGTACGAGCATCGTTGTCGACTTGCTTCTCATGTGCACGCACCTTCGTCTTACAATCGACCTCTTTATGGGCATGCCTTTTTCTCAGTCTATACGCACAGTACGAACAAATATGTAGAAAACGACTGTTTCCGTCTCCATGGTCACCTGCAAATCCACAATCATTACCTTTGTTCCAGATAATGCAATGCCGTGGATCTACACCTTTCTGGTAGTCGGACTTAGATGCGTCCTGCACAGATTTAGTAGACGCGACATCAACACGCTTACCTAGACCACATTCGTCTCGGCGCACCTCAATGATCTTGGATTCGTCATCCCATGCATCTGGCAGACACCTTTTCGCTATAGTTCAAGCATGTTTGCCAAGTGTAATGATGAGCCATATCAATAACTGAGTCTATGTGATTATCAACATGAGGTACCCACTCGGGTGGAACATCACCCCTCTTGACCATACGCCGTACTGCTGCCAAGTACTCAAACCATTTGGATTCTCCCTGTGCAACCTTGCCCTTCTTTTCATCCCGAATCACATATCGATGCGGCAGCAATTTCACTTTACCAGATCTCCTTGCTTTCTTTCCAGCAATACTAATCAAGTCTTTCATCATATCATCATCTGTATGTGAATCGATGTCACTACAACAATTATCACAACCCGTGCGCCGACGTACATCACGGCACGCACAACAACCACCAGAATGTACAGTTTTCTTATTACCTTTTCCAGCGTGAGCACCATCACGTCTACTCAGAGAGCGTGTATATAAACAGATGAGAGGGACAACTCCCGCGAAAAACGGTAACACAGGCTACAGTGGCGTTCCTGGCGGTTAGTGTTGAACAAGCCTTGAGTTTGCCGGTACGCTCAGTGCAAAACATTTGTTTTTATTCAAAATTAATAGAAATCCAGAACCCTAACCTTATAAATTCAATATAATCTTGTTGGTAAACATGTTTTCTATATGTGTACTAAGCGGCTTGTTTCTATTTGGTGTAGTTTTAGAGATATTTCACTTTTTCTGTAGGAAGATTGCACACGACCATTGACAATGCCTTGAGTTTGCCGTACGCGTAGTGAAAAACGTAAGTTTTATTCCAAATTAATAGAAATCCAGAACCCTAACCATATCAATTTAATATAATCTTGTTGGTAAACATGTTTTCTATGTGTATTCCAATCAGTTTGTTTCTAGGTGGTGTAGTTTTAGAGATATTTCACTTTTTCTGGATGAAGATTGCACACGACCATTGACAATGCCTTGAGTTTGACAGCTGTGTCATATACTGTTCAACAGATGTTACATGCTCTAGTATGGGAGTTGTCCCTCTCATCTGTTTATATACACGCTCTCTGGTCTACTGCAGGTTTTACACGAGCGAGCTGGTTGTAATGGCGAACTCGGTTGCGCGCGTGCGACTCTTACGCCATCTTCTTCAATGATGTCATCCTCTACAACAGCATGGCCAACAGTAGATTGACCTAAATAATTTGATGGCATCAGACTATTATCCTCCAATGATGCAATCCGAGCCATCAGAGGCTCCTGGGCAGCAGATAGTTTTGAGTCAAGGAGACGGGAAATCTCCTCCAAAGTCGCTCCTTGACTCGCACAAGATGGCACAACTGCTGAAGAAGACCGTAGATCTTCCAGCCGGACATGAGAAGACGACGAAGGTGGTCAACCCACCGACCTGCGGACTTGTGAACTTGTTGAAGGACCCGACACATCCATCGATTCAAGCAGTGCCTTGGAGTATTTACCCACCTCACTGCGGATACGACCAACTTTAGGCATTGTGACAATTTACTTGACAAATCACTGACACAACAACAATTTCACCTATTCCAACTCGCCGATCCGTCGTCGTCTAAGGCCAGGTATGGAATGAATTACACTTTAGATCAACTACCGGAAGTCAACTTTTGCTCCTAGCGATGCACACTAGGAACTGTCTCTATGATATTCATAATATCAGGCCCGTAGTCAAGATTTTGAATTACGCATGTTACTGGCAACATGATTAATGATACAAAACAAATCCCTACATGACCACCTCTCTAAATGGACCATTTAAAATCGGTCCTATGTATATATCTATGCATGTATGCATGCATGCATGTATAGGTGTATGCATACATGCATACGCATATATACACAAACACCAGCTCATTTCCCATAGCACATAAATATAAAATCTGCAAATACTTCCTTTAATAATAAAAATATTATTTGCCAGTTTAACCTCACCACCATTATATGACGTTCAATAGATAAAAATCCTTCTATTTTAATGTAAATTCAATCCCTACTTTTAAATGAAACACCAAATGTTGCTGATATTCATTTAATTGTGGCAATGTAGATACAATAATTATTACAGATGCAGAGACACATATTACGGTAACACCCCCCCCCCCACACCTCCCCCTACTCAGCCCATTAACACCCATTTCATCCCCTCCCCACCCCCTACTCCACTTCCTGCGCTCTCCCGATTCTGGTCAGGACATGCTCTGATGCAAACAGGTTCATCCAGCTGCTAAGTCTTCTCCCCCCCCCCCCCCCCCCCCCCTGCCACCCGCCACCCTGTGCCCAGTGACTGAGTGGGAATGTGTGTGTGTGGGGTGGGGGGATAAATGGCTGTATGGGGTGTGCACATGTGTTATGGTTGATGGGGAGGGGGTCATTAGGCATGTCCACGACACATTAGGCACCTCGGCGGAACTGATGCTTGGATTTATCACATAATGGATTACATGAACGGAACCGGTCGTACCAACAGACTGTTTCCCCAACCTGATGATGGGTTACTCAGTTTGAAAGCTCTACAATATTCTTGTTTTTCAACCAATTTATATGTGTGTTATGGTGTTGATATGATAAAGAGATTATATAAACAAAATCATTGAATTCTGTGGTTTTGTTTCTTTGTATACTTTGCACTGTTAGCAAATTTGCTAGGAACTCCTTAGCCCCGTTTACACGGGCGATTTAAAACGATTCATATGAACCCACTTGCCTAGATCGACTCACATTTGCCGTGTAGACGCGGTTCTGTGCCGTTTTAGGGCTGAATCGCTTCATATGAAACGCCTCATCTATACCACCTCGGGAGGTGGTTTATTTGAAGCGATTCAGCTGGTTCCCGGGCGGCGATAGTATAAAATAGTAGTGCGTGCCGGCAACAGATGGAGCAGTAACTAATCGCTGGTGTCCGGCAGTGTTAGTGCCCGATTACGCCGAAATCTAGTGAATGCGATCATATTTAACAGAATTACAGACTCAAATAATTAAATTTAATTAAATTAACCTTAAATTCCAAGCGATATTAACGTAGCAGGTCGAATCGACGTGTTTAAACTAAACAAATAGCAGTGATTGCCGACTACAGGCGCCTGCTGGTTCCCGGCGCCGACACACTTTCAAACTCCGCCGTGTAAACACGCTTCCAAAATGCTTCATATGAATCGCTTTGTCTACATCGTTTCACAATTCCCCGTGTAAACACGGCTTAAGATTGCATTCCACATACGATTGTCAGCAGTGACTGCTACATAACACACATATGGACTGTTTTAAAGTTGCATGGTCTGATGAAGCATACTTTTTAATGCCAAACCACATACTTAGTCTACATTTGATCCTATATTTCCAACTCAGATGGAAAAATATTATAGACAGAAAATCTGAAGGTACCCTTTTTTTGGGGGGGGGGGGTTGTTGTATATCAGTTGATTAAAGCTACGAACACACCACACGTGGTTGTCATACAGGCAATTTTTTACCTGTGACACATTGTAAAATATTCCAACTTTTTAGGTTGGGTTCATAAATAAATAATAATTCAAATATCTCCTTTTCGCGAAACTCATGTGAAGCATTAAGACTACTGTTTTAATCATATTTAAATCATCCAGTTATTTCTATAAAGTCATTATTATAATATCCCAATTATATAAGTAGCCCTATAAAACCGCTCTAATAATACCTAAATCATTCTATCATGTTGGTAAATACATATGCATAATATTCAAACCAAGTTGTGCAAACCGCGGTAGATTATGTATATTACGTGATACTGTAAAGTGATAATTAATATCAGATTTTTCTAAGGTTCTACATCAAATATAGGCCCTCACCACTGGAAATAAGAACTCTGGAAAATTATTCAGACACAGGGGGAGTGTGTGCAGGTCCTGCCAAATCCAGCTGTCAGGCTGGAGGTGGGAGGTGGTGTGTGTGTGTGTGTGGTGAGCCCTCTCTGCCGGGGTTGATGTAAAGGTGGATTTGGGGATGGTTACACAAATAACACCGCCGATTAGGGGCATGCCTCTGGCTGGGTCTCATTGCACTAATTGCCGTGATGCGTTCGATGCTTCTCGCCAAGCTTCTCATCATCTCTCTACGCACACATCCGTGTTGATCGTCGACATCCTCATGATTGCCACCCTGATTCACCTGCACCTGCCACCGCAATGGTGGATGGTGTGTCTTCTCCTCACAGTGCATCCACTCCTCTAAGAGAACTACCCATCATCGTGTCGGAAGCTACTGCTTGCCAGTCTAGTGGTTCCAACACCACCGGTGGGGGCTGTGTTTCCTCCACCCTGGATAGCTCTGTGCTTCCGGACCTGCCTCATACTAGTCCTGCCACTAGTTTAGTTAAATTCTCTCCTTATGGTTCATGTCAGAGCCCGTCCTCGTTACCCCATACTTGTGTTTCATCATTGCCTGTTGGCTCCAATTTGTTTGTTGGGGTGAGGTCTAATTTGAATCTTAACCCTGTTGTCATTTTGGACGTCACCCGTCCACTATGTGTTGACAAGAACACCGGCTCTGGCTGTGTATCCATTGCCAGGGGGTCGCGTCGGACCCCGCCAGACTGTCTAGCTACTAATACAGGAGGGCCTGATGGTATAGTCACCCCTATTAAGTTGTTCAATACTTTTCTGAAGTTCCAGGTTCATTACAGTTACAGGTTGATATTGTTAAGTCTGCTGGGTCTGGGGATGTTGTAAGTGTAGATGTGCCGATTACTGGTATTTTGGATACTGATATAGGGTCAAATACATGTAGTAATGCTGAATTGGAGTTTTGTGAAAGTCACCGTTGGAATGTCGGTCATATGTCCTTGGTAGCTGGCCGCACTTGACGTCGAATTGTAATTTGTTCTTAGATTATGCCTCCATTTATGCTGCGGTAAGGTCAACAGGCCTGCCCAATTATTTGCAAGCTAAATTACCTGTCCCTTCAGGCCTGATAATCAATAAATGGAAAGAGCTATTGGCCGATTACGGTAACAGGGAGATTATTCAATATTTGGAGTTTGGCTGGCCATCCAACTTTACAGGGTCTTTCATTCCAACTGCCACTCTTAATAATCATACATGTGATAAGGAAGATTTGTTTTGGATTAATAGGTATGTCGTTACTGAGGTAGCCCATCATGCTATGTTGGGCCCATTTGATGATCCTCCTTTTGTCCCGTGGGCGCAAATCAGTCCTATCATGACCCGACCTAAGAAAAACACTAATGAACGTAGAATTATTGTCGATTTAAGCTTTCCTAAAGGCCGTAGCGTTAATGCTGGGATAGTTAAGGGTTTTTATCAGGGGAAACGATATAAATATAATTTGCCGACCATTATGACTTTGGCAAAACAGGTAACAAAATTAGGGCGAAATTGCTACATGTGGTCAATCGATCTGGCCAGGGCATACAGGCAATTAAGGACCTGCCCCTTGAGTGTCCCTTTAGCCCTGTTCACACGGGCAATGTAAATCGATTCGTAGAAAGCGACTTGTATAGTTCGCCTCACATTCGTCGTGTGAACGGACGTCTGAGGCGGATTAGGGCTGATTCGACTCACGTGATGCGGATCTTGTAAACCACCTAAGCGAGGTAGTCTACGTGAATCGATTCGTGTGAAGCGGATAATTTTTGCCCGTGTGGACGCACTGAGGCGGATTAAGCACCTCACACGCATGCGCAGTCGACCTTAGTTTGTTGACTTTCCGGTCGATCAAAAGCGCATATTATATAATTTAATTAATGAAACCGCTATCTACGCACAGATATTTTTTTCATCATTTATTTTTAGGGTTTCACTGCCCAGCAGAAGTTTTGATCGTTCCAAACCAATAAGATTCATTAAATACATATCTAGGTCGAACCCACACTCTCTCGGCCGACGTCGACGAACCCAAACTGGCGCTGGTTAGTCTGGACTTGCTCATGCGCACATATCCACTTCCGCCTTAAACCGATTCACACAGTGCCCATGTGGACGCGACACACTTTCAAAACACTTTCAACTCTGCCCGTGTGAACGGGCGCTAATTCGACTCCTTTAGTTCGCCTTGTCTAGGTCGCTTCACATTTTGCCCGTGTGAACAGGGCTTTTGTTCGGTATTAAAGTTAACGATAAATATTATTTTGACACTGCTCCTCCTTTTGGTTGTCGCTCTTCTAGCATGGCTTGCGCTAGGACTACGGTGGCTGTCGTTCATTTAATCAGAAAGAAGGGATTTTTTGCTTTTTGCTATTTAGACGATTTCATAGGCGTGGAAGCCAGTTTCGAAAAGGCGCAAGTAGCATATGACTATATTTAGAATTTGACTACTGAATTGGGTTTACAGCTTTCACTTAAAAAATGTAGCCCACCAACTGATTTGGTTGGGCTACGAGATTAACTCGGTCGATCTGATAGTTAGGATTCCAGATGCCAAGCTTCTGGATATTTTATTGGAGTGTAAAAAATGGGTAATGGGTAGGAAGGTAACATGTAAAAATGTTCAGAGGTTGGTGGGTTGTTTACAATTTATTGCTAAATGTGTGTTGCCTTCTAGAATTTTCATGAATCGTATATTGGATTTTCTGCGATCCTGTCCGTTTTTAGGCAAAATTTTAGTTACCAGAGAGCTAGTTAGGGATATAGCCTGGTTCTTACGTTTTGCAGAAGGGTCCAATAGACTGGTGCTGCTCCGCCATTTCCCGGCCAAAAAGTGGATCATCGAGTGTGACTCGTCACTCTTAGGTGGGGGTGCCTTCAGTAGCAGTACTAGCACTCATTTTTATTCCAATCGGTACTCCCATCTATTCCTTCAGAATGGTTTTCACATAGCTCAGTTAGAGGCATTAAATTTGATTATGCACTACAGTCCTTGTCTCCCCCAGATCCTCATAATTATCTTATTATCATTAATACAGATAACATAGCTTCCCAGCAGGTGTTGTCTTCAGGTGCTGGGAAAGATCCGGTATTGTGTGCGGGAGATTTGGCGCTTTGCTGCGATAAATAGTTGCAAAGTGCAGGTCGTACACAAGCCTGGAAAGGACCTGGTACTGGCGGATGCCCTCAGTCGGTTGTTTTTTTAGGATAAATTTTGTTCTATTGCTGGCGCATTATGTCAGGAGAAACTGTTAACAGAAATACATGTTTCTAATCACATGGATGTCCTTGACCTGTACTTGTAGCTCCCTGCTAGTTGCTAATTTAATTTTTTGGCTTTATCAACTTGCAGATAGTAATCACGCAGTAGTGAATAGGCTTAGCGTGTATTTTACAGCAGGATTAGCAGAGGGGACGTGGAAAAATAAAAGGGTACAATTTAGGGAATACTTGAAGTTTTGTAAAAACAAAAAAGATGACCCTAAAAAACCCAAGCTAAAGACGGTAATGTTGTACTCTTTATACCTAAATGATAAATTAAAAACGGGAGGGGCCATAAAGAACTATATGAGCGGGGCAAGGACGTGGGTAAGACTATTATGAGGTAACACGTCAGCTTTTGATAGTTATGCTGTATCGGTAATTAAATTTGGCATGTGTAAGTTAAAAAACAACACTGTAAATAGGGCCTTCCCATTAAAGATTGAACATATTAAAATAATAATTGTAAAATTCATAAAAATTGATGAGGATGGTTTTGTGTTGATTGCTGCACTACTGATAGGTTATTTATGTTTACTAAGACAGTCTAATTTGTTTTATTCCGAGGTAACGGGGGATGACGGTCACATGATGCTCGGAGGCGACATCGAGGCACACGACACACATCTGACAATCACGGTTAGGTCCACAAAAACGCCCAGTAGACCGGAGGACGTCTACAAAGTTGAATTACCTCGGGTACGAGGCTCTGTCCTCTGCCCAGTTCAAGCGTGGAACAAGTACAGCAGGCAGTTCCCAGTGCATGAGGCCGCCCCAGCATTCGTAATGTCGAACGGGGCTCCTCTGACTGCTCGACTCTTCACAAGGTGCATGCATATCGCCCTGAAGGCAGCTGGACTCCCATGGTGGCCGTTGGTCACTGGTCATAGTCTACGTCGAGGGGGGGCACAAGAGTATGCGAGAATGGGGATGCCGCTAGACTGTATAAGAACACTGGGTCGATGGAAGTCCGATAGTGTTTTTAATTATGTTAATAAAAATGTATTCAGGAAGGGATCATAAGCTCCCCTGTCCCAACTTGGCTGAGAACTTATGATCCCAATAATCCACCCTATTGTGAAAAAATGATGCATGTCTAAAAGTTCAAAAATGTGTGTGTGTGTCCCAGATGTGAGATGAACGTGTGACCGTGATCTGCCCGTAGCTGCTGCCTCATGTCTTCAACTGCCAAGTACACCAAAGAATCCTGCATTCTAGTAGCCTTATCATACAAAATTATGATAAAGAACCACTGGAGTTATAACCTGCACATAAGTAATAGCTAAACTCATAACCCTCCCGGTTCTCTGACCTGCACATAAGTAATTATACTAAAGATATTATCTATCAGGCTGTACTGTCTGGAATATTTAGAGTAGGTAAAAGCAAATAACCTCAATTGTACTATTGAGAGAAGCTTGTTGAAGTCATGTCTTGAAAAGTATCAGCCTATAAGGCTGATTAATAAATTTATTAGCCCAACAAAAAGTTGATCTGTGTCTGGTTTTGAATTACAATTGTATTGTATATGCGATCGTTTGGGACCTTAAAAAAAATCGTAGGTGTGTGGTGTGTGCATGGTAGGGGTGTAGGTGTGTGGTGGGGGTTTAGTGATGTGGTGGGGTGTAGGTGTGTGGTGGGGGTTTAGGGATGTGGTGGGGGTGTAGGTGTGGTGGGGGTTTAGGAATGTGGTGGGGGTAGGTGTGTGGTGAGGGTTTAAGGATGTGGTGGGGGTGTAGGTGTCTGGTGGGGGTGTAGGTGTGTGTGGAGGGTTTAGGGATGCGGTGGGGGTCTAGGTGTCTGGTGGGGGTTTAGGGATGTGGTGGGGGTGTACGTGTGTGGTGGGGGTTTAGGGATGTGGTGGGGGTGTACGTGTGTGGTGGGGGGTTAGGGATGTGGTGGGGGGTGTATGTGTCTGGTGGGGGTTCAGGGATGTGGTGGGGGTCTAGGTGTCTGGTGGGGGTTTAGGGATGTGGTGGGGGTGTAGGTGTCTGGTGGGGGGTTAGGGATGTGGTGGGGGTGTAGGTGTCTGGTGGGGGTTTAGGGATGTGGTGGGGGTGTAATTGTCTGGTGGGGGTTTAGGGATGTGGTGGGGGTGTAGGTGTCTGGTAGGGGTGTTAGGGATGCGGTGGGGGTGTACGTGTGTGGTGGGGGTTTAGGGATGTGGTGGGGGTGTAGGTGTGTCGTGGGGGTTTAGGGATGTGGTGGGGGTGTAGGTCTGTGGTGGAGGTTTAGGGATGTGGTGGGGGTGTAGGTGTCTGGTGGGGGTTTAGGGATGTGGTGGAGGTGGAGGTGTTTCATTTAATTTACATTAAAACAGATGGATTGTTATGTATTACACGTTATATAATGGTGGTATTGTTAAACTGGTGCATAATATTTAACTTATTCAAGAAAGCATTTGAAGATTTTATATTTATGTGATCAGGGAAATGATTTGGTTTTTGGGGAGTTTTTAGTCGCATTGGTGCGCTGAAGGCTGCAAATCTGCAGCACTGAATGGGCACCGATGAAAGCAGTCGAAATGTTCTGGTGTTTGTGTTCTAGCAAAGTACCCCTTAATTATGATAACAGCTGCCTTGTGACATTGTGTAAAAATATACGGATTTTCGTTTTCAGAATTATATATTGGCAGAGAGGATTATTATTCTTGGACGACGGAGTGGGGACAAGGTTATGTAAACTAAAAGCAATAGTATCCCACTCCCAGTGTGATATGATAGAAGCTATGTGAAATGTATGTTCATACAGGATGCCTGAGATTAATAAAGAAATGTGTTATATAAGAAACAGTTCAAGGTTGATGAAATGTTCCTCTATGTATTCATAAAGAAGAGGGGCAGCACACCAGCCTAATCTGCATATACACCGAGACATCGCCTGCAGCTGGGTTGAGTGACAGCCACCCCTGCTGGGAGTTACCACCCTCCCAGGCTGTGGTGGGTGCCTGATTGGCTGGCTGTGGGATGTCCAGTCACCACCTCCCCTCTTGGCCTCTGACCACACTAGATGCACGAGATTATGGAAATGAAGGACCGATGCTCCAGTCACACTGGACACCGGCACTCTACTCCTGACTCTTGAGTGAGACAGACCTACTCTCGAGCAGGACCCGAGACACTCTGTCTGATGCTAGCCAAATTCACATATCCAAATTGAGTGTATGCAACAACCATAGGACTCCGGTTCAATGGGCTGTAGGCACTGGTTCAGAGACAGACTATAGAAGCCATGAGATTATGTGTGGGCAGAAGGTAAGGGGTTAGCGTGATAGTAGGTACTCCAAAGTTGGCATATACGGTGTTCGCAGCGTGAAATTTGACATATTTTAACCCTTTTTAAAACACTTTAATCTCCACTAATTCTGCTTCGTTTGAAATAAAAATGATATGAAATTAAAGCTTGTTTTTTTGTCTTTTAGAGTATCTGATATTTAGTTAGCATTATGAAATAAATTAGAGTCAATGGAAACTTGTTTGGGGGTACCATTGGCAGCTCTGTGCATGCTCGCCAAGTTTGTTTTCATCCAGTCTGAGCTACTCCCTTCCCTAAAATTGATACCTTGGTGAGCAAATTGACCTGAGCTGTTTTTAAGTGGGGAATTTGATTGAACTGAAGGAGTGAAAACATTTAAACATCAATCCTCCTTGAAAATTGATCAGGATTGTGCTGAAAATTATATCATCATAAAGCTCAACCTTCCTCTACCTAACCAGAACAATATTTGGTTGAGATTTATATCATGCTCATCAAGGTTGGTCTGAGAAGTGACTGCTGCAAGAATGTGGCTATTGTCAGCTCGCAATGCCTAAAAGTGAATTTTGTCTTTCTTTCTCTGATCAGTTAGACAATTATGTTATCATGTAGAGCTTTTGATTCTGGTTATTTTGGTATAAAGATTGCAGTGATAGGCCAATTAAAACGGGAGTTATGCTATTTTTCTTAATTTTACTGAATTGATGGTTGCTGGAAATTAAGGAATTTTGCAAGTTTTACATGAAATTTCAGAAAGAATACTAACAGTGATGGTCTGTACAAAATTGAGCTTCTTATTTGTACTACAGAGAATGAGATTCTTTAATATTGGACAGATCATATGCAAAATAGCTTCCAGGTGGGACCCTAAAAACCAGGATTTGGCTAATTTGGAAATGTGCACAAATCGGGGTAAACAAATCAATCTTTAAACACTCATAACTTTGCAGCTATTCAATCGATCTAAATGATTTTTATATCATTGAGATCCGATTTAAAAGATATGTAAAGATATATAACTTGTAATACTGACCTGTTGGGGGAAAAAAAATCACTTTGGAGTACCTAGTGATAGGTCACTGATAGGTGAACAGGAGTTGCTGCCAATAAATCACAACACCCTCAGTGTCTATCTGTGTGACTTGTCTTCCTTTCTTCCTTAGGTGTGGTTAATGAGTTATTAGTCTTGGTTTGAATAGCAGCATCACAGGTGAAATGAAGGGGGAAGAGTTTATGGTATTATCTGGTATTCATGATGGCCGGAACGCAGTAATATTATAGTGGCGACCATGCCGAAGACAGACAAATGCGAGAAGTGCTGCGATGAGTGCAGTGAGGACGCAGAAAACCGTCACCGAGGTCCGGGTAACGTCCAGTTGCCTTTATCGCTTGTTTTGGGACGCTGGGGCATCGGCACAGGGTGTGACACTGTGTACCATTGTGTGAATGTATAAGGATGTCTGTGTGAACGTTGCTATATATGTTGTGATATATATATGTGAACAAAGGCACACAGAAGGGAGGAACAGTCGTCACAACCAGATGGCACGCACACTGCCTGCACACACACATCTCATACAAACAAACATAGGTATGGGTAAGTGTTGACCTTGCACTGTATATGTACTGAGTGAATGAGAATGAGTGGAAAAGAGGAGTGGAGAGTGGAGTCAGAGGAGGACGAGGGGTTCGATGAGAAGGAGATAAAGACACCGGTACCAGGGGAAGATGAAGAGATAGAGAGTTGGATTGGGATTATGAGTATTCAGAAGAAGGGAAACAATTGGGAGAAGAGTATAAGCTGGCTTATGCGTTAGAAGGGAGGTTACATGACGAAAAAGAGGCGTTCCTGAAGGTATGGGAACAGGAGGGATTGGACAGAGTTAAGGTATGGGAAAGGACAGTAAAGCAGCAATGGAGAAAAATAAGTTTGTTAGATGAAGAGTACGAGGAGATAGTGACGAGGATTAAAGCAGACAGAGAAGGAAAAGTTAAGAGAGAAGAGATATAGGGGAGAACAGGCCAAGGGCGAATAAGAGAGTATGGATGCGGGGTATGTGCCGCTAAGATGGGAAGGACTGCCTGATGAGGGGTTCTGCGAGGGAGAATCAGAAAGACAGGCGGAGGACTCAGACTCATGGGATGAGGGCCCGGACCTCCCAGAATATGTAGAACCTGAATGGAGAGAGGGTGATATTGATTGGGAACTAGAGGATGAACTAGAAGAAAGAAGGTGGAATTCAGAGGAAGGGAGACAGTTGGAGGCAGAATTGACGTATCTATTTAGCTCTCTGCTGTGAGAGTTGCATCTATGAGTCGGTCTTAATGTCTCTCAGCTTCAGGTTTCTCTTGATGGTATCCTTGAACCGGAGATGAGGGCGCCCTCTCTTTCTGTAGCCAGAAGACAGTTGAGAATAGAGGATCTGCTTTGGTAGCCTGTCTGATGACATCCTCATGAGGTGTCCAGTCCACCGGAGATTCTTTATGATCAGAAGATCTTCCATAGAGGGCAGCCCCGTCCATTCGAGTGTTTCCTTATTTGTCACTTTGTCCTTCCAGGTTAGCCTCATGATTGAACGCAGATGTCGCATCATGAAGGCATGCAGCTTTTTCACCTGTCGTCTGTACACTGTCCAGGCCTCGGCTCCATATAGTAGGGTGGATAGCACGATTGCACGGTAGATCTTGCCTTTGACCCGAATGGACACATGGTGGTTGTTCCAGAGTCTCTGGTGTAGTCGGCCAAAAGATGCGCTTGCCTTGGCCATCCTCCTCTGTATTTCAGCATCAATGCGTCCATCACTTGATATAGTGCTTCTGAGGTAGGTGAATTCCGGAACAGAGTTCAGCTTGTTTCCGTCAACCATGATCTCCTCCTCTCGGGTGTTTGTAGAGTTGGGTTGGTACAGCACCTCCATCTTCTTGATGTTAATCTTCAGGCAAAACTTCTTTGATGCATCGGAGAACGCGTCCACTATTTTCTGGATCTCTTCAGCAGAGTGGGCAACCAGTGCACTGTCATCTGCGAATAGTAGCTCTCTCACCAGTATCTGAATAGTCTTGGTCTTCGCTCTGAAGTGTGCGACATTGAATAGGTCAGCGCTCTGTCTGGACTGTATATAGATGCCATCCCCCATGTCTCGGAAAGCCTCATCGAGCATTGCTGATAGGAAGATGGAGAAGAGCGTGGGGGCCAGTACACAACCTTGCTTGACCCCATTGGTAACCCCGAACGATTCCGAGACTTCCCCTCCGACACTAACGTTCGCCATCATTCCTGTATGTAGAGCCTCGATCATAGTTGTGAACTTCTCTGGGCATCCGTACTTCCTCAGTAGCTGCCATAGCCCGGTCCTCCCGACTGTATCAAATGGCTTAATGAAATCAACAAATATCATGTCCAGTGGTCGGTCCTGCTCAATGCACTTTTCTTGTAGCTGTCGGAGACAAAATATCATATCCACGGTGCTCCGGTTACCTCTGAGGCCACACTGTGACTCCGGAACTACATCAGGTGTTATGTGAATAGATAGTCTGTTCAGGAGGATCCTGGCGAAGATCTTGCCTGCTATGGAAAGAAGAGAGATTCCTCTATAGTTCCCACAGTCTGTCTATACTACATATTAAAGTAACTACATAATATCACATGTTGCATCTATCTATGAGAAATGTCTCATATCGTATATGTGAAATCTGCCAAAATCTGACCATTTCAGATGTTCGTGAAATTTCAATGTATACATATAAATTTGATGAACAAAATTGACAGAATTTTCCACTGTGGATATGGCCTTTTACTGCCAACATGGCATTAAGCCATTAGTAATCACTCACCCTCGTAGACATCTTTTCCATTTCATTTCCACCAACTGATCTTCAGACGATAGGGGGTTGGACTTCAGAACTAATGTGTTGGATTGCACCAGAGAGCCTTCTTTGGTAGTGCCCAAAACCACAGAAGCCAGCAAAGAAAATTCAGGAAAATATAATAGCACATTTTAGAAAGGTTAAGTCTTCCATACCATAACAGCTTAATAAATATATGATTGCGTAGCAAGGTTCCCTCAACACATTTTGTCATCTCCGTTCAGATCTAGAAAGGCCTCGGTTTAGCGCTGTGGTTTGGGTTACGGTTAATGCCCTGTCACACCTCACCGGATTGGGGGAAACGGACAGAAACCGAACAAAGTCCGTTGTGTGTCTGTACAAGTTTTGAACATGCACAAAACTAGGAACGGATGCTAAGGGTCTATGGTTCTTCTCCGGTTTGAGTTTGTTTCGTCCATTGGCTATCCGTTCATGTCCGTTCTTCCAGTGGCCATTGACTCAATTGTGCAACATTTTGACACATTTTGATACTTATCACCACCGGACTAGACAATTCTGTCCGTTGCTCAATCCGGCGAGGTGTGACAGCCACGTTAGGGTTAAGCTTTGGGTTGTGGTTGGGGTTAGGGTTGGTGTTGAGGTTGTGGTTAGGGTTCGGTTTCGGTTATGCTTTTTATGGTTAGATATTGTTTATTAATAACAATGACCACCGTAAATTTTAGTTAAGATTACGGTTAGGGTAGGTGTCAGGATCAGGGTTTGTCGTGAAAAAGATTCCTCAGATTGTTATAGCACAGAATTGTTCTTTTTGTTTTTAATTTAAAGGTTGTCTTTTTTCCGGACAAGCATAACAAAGCACTGAAAGTTGCAACTTCTTCTACAGACCCCACCCCCACCCGGTTATCCATCGACCTGTGTTTGTTCCTGTTGTTCGTAAAGGCTCAGTCACACCTTACCGGATTGGGGTACTGGATAGAAAAGGGACACTGTCCGGTGTAATACGTCAATGTACGTTTTATATATGGTACAGATCCGGGGTTTCCATTCTATGTCCGGTGGTGCCTGGTGTGTACGGTAGCAAGTTTTGAACATGCACAAAACTTGTACCGGACATCGCCGGACTGACGTGTACGGTTGGTGTCCATTTTAAGTCTATTTAGTCCGGTTCATGTCCGTTACCCATCCGTTACGTCCCCGGTTTACTTCCTGCATAGTCTGTTGACGGTGTTGCGGGAATTCGGTCGGTATATGTTTTTGGCGTGTCCGTGAACAGTCCGGTACGTGTCCGGTTGATGTTCGGTCCGTCCGTTAGACATTCGGTTGTTATCCGGTCTCGTCCGGTTCTCGTCCGTTGGCTATTCGGTGATGTACGTTCCTTGTCCGTTAAAAGTTTGTTTCATCCGGTGGCCTTTGACACGATAGCGCAACATTTCGACACATTTCGATACAGTTTGATACCGAACACAGCCGGACTAGAAAATTCTTTGTCCGGTTATGTGACGCAGGTTTCAGCCACCACTGGGGACTGACTGTGGCGCCACCTTCCGTAACGGCCATGAACCAAACAGTACAACAGCCAGCGCGCTAGCCCAGAAATCTCTTCTGTAATGTGGAGCCATCTACCGACGGCTTGATGAACTTCAGGTGGCACCAGCATCATTTCCCCTTCATTTCGATCACGTTCAAACTAGCCTGATCTCCGGGACTGTGGTCTTTTAATTTTGGATGCACTCAGACCGCACCTAGCGGCCATTATAGGTATTGAAACCCAATTAACATCAGAGAAATTCATCCAGTGTGTGTGGCGCGAGGGAGGTCACCTATATAAACTCCCCGACAGCTAGGGCGGTACTCCACAAATGTGCCGATGGAGGAAGTAGCAAAGTATATGTGTTCTCCTAGCATTTATACTTGTATACTGGGATATACATCACATCCACGTTCTATGCTAACATTCAAACTCCTTGCACTGTCCCACAGCTGCCGCCGACGTGTTCTGTCTCTTATCATATTATATCCTATTTGTTGGATCACCGCCCCGCCACCTGGTGTTAACGTATTGAACTACAAATTCCTAGCTGAGACCTTGTAAAATACACAGGTATACCATGTATTTCTTACTCGACTGTTCAATGTATCTGAGCGATAGATCACTGGACTTACACCGGCTATAAAGCATACTAATACAAATCATTTACCAGTGACAGCACGGTTTGCATTACTTTTCAAGTCTAACATGCCCTAGCTCATATCACGCAGGACCACTAGGGCTGAAAGGCACAACTTGCCCATCCTGAGCGTAATCGATTAATTGACTCTGGTCACCCGAGCCACTTTTTGGCGCATGCACACATTCTAGACTCGGGTCGAATAATCGAATACGCTTCTCCGTGCTCAGGTGGATACCTTTTTTTAAATTTTTTTTCAATAATCAATAAAACTACAGCAAAATAGGATTTAAAGTATTTTATGATGGCCTAGTTTATCTAGATTTCCATTTCATTAATCTAAGTTATTCTTTAAAAAAACCATGTATGACTGGTACTGGTAGCTGTTATCCTGCAGGACGGTAACAGCGCAAATGTGACGTCATCGCTTGTAGTTAACCCCAGCTAGGAGGTGGGTTACTTGGGTCGGATCGTTTTGCACACGGCACATGTACTTGTCGACTCTACTCGCAGTGTTCGATTTGAAATTCTGACGACTCTCGCTCGGGTCGTGTTAATCGATTACGGCCTATTGGATCGGGAGAATGTTTCAAGCTATACAAATTATGACAAGTCATATTTGTAAGTAAATGGGCATGTTAGTCCCTGAAAGGTTTTCTTTAAAATCCAATATTAGGTCACAAGAGAAACGTGTACTCCAATATGGTATATCAAGTACCAGTCAATTTTGTTTCATGGGAAGAAGAGTAAAGATAGGAATGGTTCAACATGTGTAAAGCTCAGTGACTACCCACTGACACGATATATACTTACCTACATCGATCTACCTACTCGTGGCGCCAGCGGGTGAAACTCGCACCAGTCTTTGTTAAACAGAATTTAAACGAACGGATTTTCCTTGTTCGAATATAGTTTATTCATTGGAATAAATCTAGTCTTTAGCATTGACGCTTTCTCGAAATTGATTTATATACACAGATTATTTACACATTTCCATAACAATTTAACATTCGCGACTGAAAATAATAAAACTAGGAAGCCCTTAATATTTGTACTAATAGGTCGAAGTGACACTTATACAATAATCTACCCGAATAAAATAAATAAATATTCGCTAATCTGATTGCACATATGTAATTTAATAGGAGCAAAAAACAAAATTACTTATCCCTATTTCGTGAAGAACATGGCTGAGATTCATTCTCAATAATTAATATCTTTCTCAAAAAGAAATAAAATGGCAAAACCATGAAAGATGCCTTTTGAGGAGGGAGTGTTGAACTTTTCTTTGGATGAAATGTAATTCACAATTAATTTAACAATAGGCATACATACTGCAGCTAGGATAAAAAAAAGATCCACGAAAATCGAATACGACCGCCGTGTCACAAATGTTGCATAGCATACCACATCTGTCATTTCAATTTAGCTATATAAATTGAAATAAACAATAAACTTGTACACATTTTTGCGTCATCGATAAACATAAATGCTTCCCACCACGATTTTTCTTTAAATTGAATAAATAAAAAGCACTACCAAAAACTATCCGGATTTAAAAATGGCTGTAAAATAAATTGAAAGGCCATGGAAAAGAGACAAGATGTTAATTATAGAAAATTAATTTGTAATACTTTGGAAACACTAAAACCTATTATATGGTGTCATTGAGATGTCTTCTAGAAAAGTCTGGATAACTAAGTGGCAGCAGTAGTGCAGTGGGGATATATCTAATGTAATATATACATTGTATATATTGCATATATACATTATGCATGTTGGCCTTGCTAACATGGCTAATTTGCCACACGAGGCAACTGGCCTCATTCCTGACATCGTGACATACGAGGTAAATGTGACCCATATTTCTACGCGGCTCGTCCGGATGGTGATTTTGCTAGTTAAGATTGGTCCCTGCCGGCCGCTTGATCTACACTCTTCTCTATTTATGTGGTTGGTCCACAATGTAGTCGACCTCCACCTCGCTAACACAATGTCGCTCTAGTTAAATCTGAGTGTGGTGAATTATATGTATATTGCATATATACATTATATATACAGTGTATATATATATATATACATTATATATAAATACATTATATATAAATACAATACAATACAATACAATACAACACACACACTCACTCACTCTCATTCATTCATTCATTCATTCACTCACTAACTCTGCATTAGTGCTGCAAATTAGTTATAAAACCTGTCTGAATGAATACCACTAATATTCCCCCGTGAATATAGCCCTTGCTGCTGACACTGCGTTAAACTAACACCAATCAATCAACCGACCAATCAATCATCAATTAAAACCTGCCCACACCCCACCCCCACCTCCTCTGCTGGCCGCCGGTGCTACCGCTCCCGTGTGGCGGGGCCAGCGCCTTTCCTCTTCTTGGCCCGCAGCAGGAAGGTGTTGACGGCGGCGGTCTGGATGCTGCCAACAAGACGCCTCATCGGCAGGTCGGCCAGCCCGGCCCGCCCCAGCTCCCGCATCCCCTCGATCACGCTGCGACCCTCAAATCGCACGCGGCAGTTGAAGGCGCCCTCGTGCGTAGACATGGCGGGCGCGTGCTGCAGGCCTGCGAACGGCGTCTCCAACTAAAGAGATTTAAACAAACAAAAATAAATCTGTATTTAATTTTTTTTTAATTATTAATAAGAAAGATCTTTACAAAATGTGTATGTGCTTCTTTTTTCCCCTCCTTTTAATTTTTTTTATATACTATGTCATTTATTATGTGGATATAAATCTATCTATATCTATCTTTAATTCTTTTGCATATTCTACTATGTATCTATTCATCCACCAATTATTAAAAATATTATTTTGGGTACTTCCATACATTTTTCATTATATGTTGTCAGCGCATTTCATCAAAACCTCCCACTCATATAAAACGCTATCTTCATGCTGACACACACACAATAATGCTTGAATGCTACCTACCCAATAGGTGACCCGCTCCAGGGTTGGCTGTGGGTTAGAACCAAAGGTCTCCTTCAGTACCACATGACGCCGACGTTTGCTTTTCACGTTCTCGTTAGTAATGTGCTCATCTAGGTCCTCATCCTCGTCATCTGCACCGAAGAAATGCACAGCACTATAAAGATCTGAGCAGGACTTTCCCTTGTATTCCTTTCATGGATTTTTGATGTGTGCCAATGAAAGCTCACACTGAGAATGGGCTACTTGAGCTTGAACCCAGCACCTTTGGACCCCATGGCTATTACAGAGGCCTAGCTTCCACATATATAGTATAGTTATGCGAATCTTACCTGGGTACAAATGATGGATAACTGGTGCTTTCCCGAGGTACTAGCCTCGGATAGTCGTGGGTTAGGGAGAAGGAAGCACATCCAGGTCCAGCAATCTTTTACATACTCTTTCGGATAAAAAATGATTTAACTATATATGGATACTTATTGTGTTTTCGATAGTCGTGGTAGGGTAGGGTGGGTAGGGTAGGGTAGGGTGGGCCCTGACCCACGACTATCCGAGGCTAGTACCTCAGGAAAACACCAGTTATCCATCATCTGTACCCAGGTAAGATTCGTATAACTATACTTTCCCCCCCCCCCTTCTTTTTTCTTGAAGATTTATACTGCCTATCATGGATAAGTCTGAATAGACTTGTTTTCACCATTAGACAGTTTTTCGATAGAAACCCCGAGCCTACACTTTTACCGACCCAAGGGATTTTTAACCTCCCACAGAACATAGACATGGTATGAGAGCAACTGGCCTTTGATGACACTGTAAGTTATACACAGCGGTGGGAATCCAAATTAGCAGAGGTGGGGGCATGGGGAATCGAACCACTGACCTTCACCTCGGTACTACACCTCTGGCTACTCGTAGCCCAGGGAGAATTTTACGTAACTCATTTTTGAACCTTTTATGTTGTAACAATACTATGTATTTATGAGTACATATAAATTTAACATTTTTTCTCACCTGTTTCTAGTTGGTGAGTAGGCGTGTCACCACACCGCTTGACTTTTCCAGTCGTTTGTTGTAATGTTTTGCAAACGATCTAGCTGAGATTCCTAATTGTCTTGCCTTGGAGACCATGGCTCCATGCGTTGAGTGAGACGCATAGCGTCCAGTGTTGACTCCTGCTTGTTTAAGCGCCTTGATAGTCCACCTAACGAGAGTGTCTCTTGAGTTAGCTTTATGTGGCCGTATAAAGCTGATTAGTAGTTGTCTGGAATTTCTGATTCTGCGTGACTTGGATATGTAAGCCCTAATGGCCAAAACTACACATATCCGTTTATCCTCCGGAAAACTAGTAACATGTACTGTGGACAGTGGGTCCTCTGTATGGCTTAATTTAAGTAATGTCTGTAAATCAAATGTAGCTTCTTCCTTATCTATTTCTAGTCCATCTAGTGAAAGTGCCACAATGGTTTGGCCTCTGTGTCCTGTAATTAGCAATAATAAGACTGCTAATTTAAATCCTAGGTCTTTCATTGACAACTGTTTGTTGCTATGCCATGACTTGAATAGTTGGAATACTATTGATACATCCTAAAACCTATTATATTTAGGTTTGGGTGGGTTTCTTTCCTACACCGATCTAATAAACTACAGTACTAATTGATGTTTCCCAACCGTTTGTCCATCTATTCTTGGTAGAATAATGGATAGGGCACATCTCGTTGCGTTAATAGCACCATATCCTAGTCCTTCGTCTTCTAATATTCTTAGAAATCGTAACACTTGAGCTATTGTAGGTTTTAACTCCTTTGGGAAGGCAATAAAGGTCCCATTTCTTTAAATAACTTGTGTATAATTTAGCTGTTTCTTTTCTCCAGGTATGTGATATGAGTCTTTCTTTTGTTATTTTGTCGAATCCAAATTGTTCCAAATATCTTCATAGAAAAGGAATGACAAAAGGGGTGTTGTCGACCCGTCTCCATGAACTGTTAGTGGTCATTGGTGTTGAAGGTTGTTCCTTTCCCTTGGGAAGCTTATCAAGTCTTTTGCTGCTGATGTTATTGCTGCTAGCCATGGTTGTGTTTCCCATTCTGGTACTATCAGTACTGCGTGGGTGTGATCCATCTTAATCTTCCTGGCCACTCTGCTGATAATGCTGAATGGGGGGAATATGTAATAGAATTTATTATTCCAAATTAACGTAAATGCATCTACTCTCCAGGATTCTGGCTCTGGATGCCAAGACACATATTTAGGTAATTTCTTGTTGCGTGATGCAAAGAGATCAATGTCTGGCTTGCCCCATTTGTGACAAATAATGTCGAAAATGTTGTGATTCAATGACCATTCTAAATGGTCATGGAAGTGTCGGCTTTTCTTGTCTGGAATATGTGCTCCTGTTAGCCATATTTCGTATTTCTCTGCCCAATCCCAAATAAGTTTTGACAGATTGTTACATGGTTTGGAGTGAGTCCCTCCCATATTACGAATGTAAGCCATAGCTGTCACGTTATCTGTTAGAACTCTTACATGATTTTTAGGAATGTGAACCAGATTGCTGAGTCCTAGGTAAATGGCTCTAAGCTCTAGTACATTAAGGTGGTGGGAGATTTCATCTTCCATCCATCTGCCACCTGTTGTCTGTTGGTCTCTATGGGCCCCCCAGGCTTCCAAGGAAGTGTCTGTTGTGACAGTAGTGTTAGGTTCTCCCATCCTAATCGGGTTGGATGAGTTGTTTATGTGTGAAAGCCACCAAAGTATATCGTTTTGGCCTTCTGGCAAAATTGTCATAGGCCGCTCAAAATTTGCTTCTGTGCGAGCCAATGCCAAGTTTGTATCTATCTCTAAGGATTTGATATGGGCCTGACCATATAAGATAGCTGGTGCGTAGGCTATCATTATTCCTATCAAGAGTGCGACTTGTATTTTTGGTTTGTTTAATTGGTTTGCTGTTGTTGTAAATTTATCTACTTCTTGTTCTGTTAACGAAATTGACATTTTTATGGTATCAATAAAGAAACCCAGAAATTTGAGTTTGTTTGTTGGCGTTAGTACTGATTTAGTTTCATGTATGTAGAAACCTAAATTTGTAAACATTTTACATAATTTATCTACTGCTGCTTGGCATTGTTATTGTGTTTGCGCGACAATAAATGAATCGTCAATGTATGGGAACATGATATGTCCTTTCCTAGCCATTAGCGAATAAATTGGTTTGAGTAACCTTGTGAAAATGCATGGACAGCAAGCCAGTCCATTCGGCATACACATGAACTCATAAAGTTCCCCGTTCCAACAGAATCTTAAATACTTTCGATCATGTTTATAAATGGGCACTGTGTAGTATGCATCTTTAAGGTCAACGCTGGCTAGCCAAGCGCATTGTGTGACTAAGTCTCTCGCTGTTTCTAACGAATACATTTGAAAGGGTTTGTACTCTACAAATTTGTTAAATAAGGTTAGATCTAAAATTAGTCTAACATCCCCATTTGGTTTCGGTCTTAGGAAGATATTTGAGATAAATTCCCCAGCAATGTGCAGTTGATAATGCCCTTTTCGCAAAACTTTAGGACTTGATTGTCTAATGCTTCACGTTCTGAACCATGAAAACGATATGGAAATGGTATTCTATTTTGAATGGGTTCTTCTATTAACGGAATCTTTACACCTTCTGCTTGGCTAAGGATATTTAAGTTATCTGTAACTTTATTCCATTCTGAAAGACAGTTATTGAGGTTACCGGCTTGAAAGGTATTGCTTACTGTTTCGGTTTCGGTTGCTATTGTTTGAGTCGCTTCTATTTGTTCCGTGGGTGGGGTAGAACTCCCTCTTGAAGGGCCTGTTCCCGTCATTCCAGCCGAATGACTGCCTCTGGCCCCTTCCTCTGGCTTGGAAGCTGAAGTTGGATCCGAAGCGCCCCCCTCATTGACTGGTTCTCCGTTTGCGAAAATCCTGCCTCAGCTTCTTGAAGCGGTTGGAGTTGCCATCAGCCGATTCCTTTTTGTCGGTTTCCATGTGTTTTCCGCACTTGGAGCTGGTCTCTACTGGTTTGAACAAGTATTGCAGCTGTCCACTGAACATCTTGCCCTTATCCAGCGGCTTGTCCTTAATAGGTTTCGGTGCTTCCTTTCCATCAGTGTCCGTGATCTTTTTGGACCGTGCCACCTCTTTCCCAGCATCTGTGCAGACTGCTTTGAAGACGTTTTCGAACTGTCTAGAGGAGAGGAAGTTGATGGTTGCCATCAGTAACGCAGTTCCTCCGTTCATATCGTCGCAAAGTGATGAGAACTTGTTCTGTGCCATCATTCTGTTAGCGATGGCCGCAATGGCTGTAGGAGCCGAGAGCACCCCCTTGTGGACAGTGTAGAGAGCCGTCTCAGACTTTTCTGTCCTCACTGAGTTTTACCTCAGGGTCCATCTCTTTGATGGCGGATTCTGGAATTCCTTTGATTCCTGTGTTTGTTTGTTTGTTTGTTGTTTTATGTCCTAGCAACATCTAAAGTCGTATCAGGACGGGCTGATTCCTGTGAACTTCTCCGCCATGTTGATTATAACCTCTGCTGGTTTGAAGGTGTTGAAGTGACCTTGGGTGGTCTTCCTCATGAGCGTCGTTATGTGTACTTTCTTACGTCTAAGCACTTTACAATTTTTCGTTTCTTTCCCACACCATTTAACGCACTTGGCGAAGTGCTTAGTATCGGAGTCTGAACTCGTCGTCGATGAGTCTGACGACGAGTCCGAAGAGGAGGATTTGTGTTTCCTCCTCTTCTTAGACTTTTTCTTTGTTTTCTTCATGAGGGGCTTCTTTTTACGTGCTCTCGTGTACTCGTCTCCTTCTGACAAATTGTTATTCTTGTGTTTGCGCTTTCGTGCAGACACAAACACCTCCTCATCTGAGTTGTCTTCAGTTGAGGTCTGATCCTGAGAATAGTCCTCCTAGTCCGACTCATCGGAGTCTTGAGGTACCTTGCTTCGCCTTTTCTTTGATGTGCTAGCTGTAGAGGGTAAGATTTCCTCCATTTTCTGTTGCACTAGCCTGGCAACCTGTTCATCTAGGCCGGAACCGGTTTCGTACCCCCCTGCCTCCTCAGAATCGTTCTGGAGAGGGCGACCTTTGTACCCGCACAGGCGGTGTGGCGCCTTCATCCGCAGTGAGTGCATGAGTTGCCTCTGCCTTACTCCGCTTCGTAGCTATGGCTACGAGACTGTGAGTAAAAAGAGAAATGATTAGGCATTGTCTTAGGCAAAATAGCACACTGATAATTAGAGTATAATTATACTAGGTGTGTATTTTATGGCGTTAAATTAATGTTTAACGCAGGCGTATGGCTAATAGGCAGTCCCAGGATTAACGGTATGGGCAACCAACCGATCCTAACGAGGGGTAGGGACCAGTATGGCGGTGCCCTCCCACACTCTAAGTACCTATAAACTTTTCCCACCTGTGGCTTTTTTCCGCCAACAAGTTGAAGAACATACTATAGGACTCGGAGGTACGCCTTAACGAGAATCAAAACAGGGGGAATCTTAGCGAAACCCAGGGAATGAATCCCCAACGATGGTACTGTCTCCTGCCAAACATCTCTCCGTTCGACAATGGCCGGCTTCATTAATAACTGAACAATGGAAGCATCTTCTTTCGATCATGCCAATTATGATCGAAACTATGCTGTGAACCAGTAATATTGTATCAACAATTTTAAAGAAACTCATCACGTCCTCCTGCTGTGAGCTGATTATGCTAATTACTGGACCCGGATGTGCTTCCTTCTCCCTGGGCTACGAGTAGCCAGAGGCGTAGTACCGAGGTAAAATATATATATATATATATATATATATACACAGGCACGCAGCTGCATACCAATTGAGATTACAATTTTAATATTTTTTATGTTAAAATATATGATGTATTTATTTTCGTAAATATAAAATAATCCTGAAATTAAGCGGTTTATTCCATTCCCGAAAAAGTTTGAGTACCCCCTGAAAATCCCAAGCAAAGCCCATGTATTAGTAGTTGCTTTGTGACGTCACACAGTAATGGAAGGGTAGCCTTACATAGGTTAGAATTCATATGGAAAAACATTCAAATTTAAGTTTGTAAGACCAGACACCGCCACCTCATTAGTATTAATATTGTCATATTAAAATATACAATACACGAATTCCATGCTGGGTGACCAGTACCACAGTGCTGACAAAAAAATATATTTTGAAGAATTTACTCCATACTAAAAAAAAAAAAAAAACCACCAACTTAATTAATAGACTGTCACTTCCATTAGCTGGTATATAGTACATATTTTGGGTATATTAACATTTTCAGAGCAGACAATTAATATGCTTGCTTGATTGAGTTTTATGTTCTGGCAACATCTTAGGTCATATCAGGACAGGTACCGACTTCTGACAGTGCACGCTCATGGTGACTTTATAGTGCTGCCCCACTGGGAGACCAGGCCACCAACACCATGACCTGATATCCCACTCACTCACATTATCCTGACACTGAGCTAACCAGTCCTTCCCTATCCTAATAATGCTGAGCGCCAGGCTAGGAAGCAACAAGTATCAATTTCTAAGCCATTGGTTTGACTCGACCAGGAATGAAATTCCTGACCGTCCGCACTCTACCGATTCGGCCACTGCGTCCGGTACATTTAATATGCTAAACGGTAGGAGGGTTACAACCTAATGAATTCTATTGCCGCTATAGGGATAATCACTCTCTGTACCCTTGAAAAAAGTGTTGAACGTCTTGAGCCACTCTTCACCCAATACACCCACCTTGCCTTTTCCGCTTGAGCGTTGCCAGTGGGTTCGGGTCGACTTGGTTTAACTTGTATTTACTGAAAGAGCCCTTCGTATAAGAAATGAGAAATAGAACATCTAGTTAGGGTGGGGTTTTTCTCTCACTTTTTTATTTTTATTTTATACAAATTGAGAAAGCCGTTAAAATTAACTGTGTAACATCCATCCATAGCATCATTTTAACACACATCCATAACATCATTTTAACACACACAACAAATTCAAACAAGATTTTATTGATTACAGTTAAGCACAAAATATTCTTACCAAAAAAAAAGTTGATAAAAAAAGGTTTGGGTAGATACATTGTGTCGATATGGAAATTTTCATTTTAGCACAAAATCATATAAGCATATTTTGGATACATTTTGTGGGATGGATAAAATACATGTAGTATTGCTAAAATATTTAATACAGAGTCAACAATAACTATTTGACTTATTACCGCCCCCCCCCCCCCAAAAAAAGGGCAAAATCATTAACAATGTAACATGGAAACCAAATATGTCATTTTTGAGAATGACCCACATATACACACGCATGTATGTACATACACATACGCTTTATTTGTTTGTTGTGTTAAGTCCTAGCAACATCTAAGTTCAAATCAGGACGCGTACCAACTTGTGACAGTGCACACTCATGGCGACTTAATAGTGCTGCCTCACTGGGAGACCAGCAGCCCGCCAGCACCATGATCTGATATCCCACTCAGTCACATTATCCTGACACTGACCCAACCAGTCCTTGCCCTATCCTAATAATGCCAAGCGACTGGCTCGGAAGCGACAAGTGTAGATTTTAAAGTCATTGTTCTGACTCGACCAGGGTTCGACCCCACGAACCCATGGGTTTGGATCCCCCGATCTCCCGAAACAGGAGACGGACACTCAACTCATTCAGCCATCTCATCTGGTCTACCTATATGCACAGGCATATAAGTGTGGAAAAAGTACAGATTTACCCTGATGTTTCGGACTACAGGCGTAATGAAACACAAAAAATCCTAATGATTCCGCTGAAATTGTAATGGTTGGCAGCTCTGCAAATAGGACAATTCACAAAACAGTAATAAGCGAACTCGTATTCGGCTGCTAGAAAAAAACAAAACATTCCCCTCACCTGTGCGTCCTTGCCAAGAGTGAGCATCGCAAGTGACCTGATGCACCTGCCCTCAAGGTTCAACTTCCGCACAGGACCTCCGAGGACTGTGCCGAATGCCTGAGGGGGAGAGAGGGGCAGACATTAAATAGGTTTGTTTGTTGGAGTTTTACATCCTGGCAACATCTAAGGTCATATCAGGACGGGTACCGACTTGTACAGTGTGCGCTCATGGCGACTTTATAGTGCTGCCCAGTCCTTGCTCTATCTTAGTAATGCCGAGCGCCAGGCTAGGAAGCGACAAATATCAATTTTGTATATCATTGGTTTGACTTGCCCGGGAATCGAACACCCCACCCTCCGCTCGGGAAGCTGCACTGTACCGATTTGAACATCGAGTCCGGTGACATTAAATGGGGATGGTAATATAACGATTTTTTTAGACCTGTAACGCAGTCATCAAGCCCTTATTAATTCAACATGGACCTTATCTGTTGATTGACTGAATTACAAGCATTGAGATATTTAGTTTTTCAAGTGCTGCACACTAAAACACTTTTCTTTAAATCTTTAAAAGAAATACCTACCTGTGAAATGTAGCCAGCAACTGAAGCTTTTGGTGTGCTGGCATAGTAGTAGTCACCATGCGGGTAATAGACTGCATAAGTGATGGATTCCTTGCTGCGAACACCACCTTCGCAAATGACCAATCGCATCCAAAAGGCACCGTCACCTCGATGTAGGCTCACCCGCTGCCAAAAGTTAACAGATCAGGACACATTCAGTCAATAGTAAGCACCGTAAGTGGTCACTTCCTGAAAATAATGCACCTGGCAAACTAACGAGGTATGTATAAGAATCAGTTTAATATAGACAATTCAAGCTGCAAATAAATAATTTGTTGTTTGTTTAAAGCATTCAAAGAAGTTCTGTTCTATTTAAAGCTGCATAGTCCGATGGTTTTGAGTTTCTGACATTTTCTGAGATAAATACATCAGGTCGATTGTTATAATCTTTACTTTAGTTTAACTGGCTAAATTTGGAGATAATAATTTGTGCAAGCATGTCAAATTAATTTGTGAAAGCATGAGAAATTAATTTGTGCAAGCATGTCAAAATTCTGACACAATAAGCATCAGCAGTACAGGTTCTATTAAATTGGCTTAGTATCCCGTTCTATGCAGCAAGAAATGCCTAATAAACACACCAGTATCTAAATTAGATATATGTAGTATCAAATTTTTTAGATAAATGTTTTAGGCTTTCACCGGACTACACAGCTTTAAGAAATTATATATGATATATGTAAAGCATAAATATAAATAACTTTATTGTTCATGTATTTATAAAACGGCGTATCAGAAAAAGCATCGATATGTCATAAAATTTAATGTTATTGTTTTAGTTGAAAGAATAACAGAAAAGAAGCTTACCGCTGAGAAGTACTTTCGGAGTTCCTTGTATAACCGCTTCTTCATTGTAACTGGAGCTAGTGACTTCTGCGACGTGTCATCTGAAGACAAGTTCGCTTCGGTTATTGTATCATTGGTTTTCTATGGCATTTACTTCTATGTGGTTGATTATGGGATCAATCCCAGGGCAACCCAAATCAAAGACATACAGAATTGATACTTGTCGCTACCTTGCTTGGATATGGTACATACTATATGGTTGGTTCAATGATAAAATAATGTGACTGAGTGGGACATTAAAACATGACACCGGTGACGAAATATCCCAATGGGGGGGCAGCACTAACAAGCCGTCACTAGTACACGCTGTCACAAGGCGATACCCAGCCACATCTTGCTGAACTAAGACAGTGGGCCAACCAGGAGGACACACTTCAACCATCTATGCACAGAGGCTAGGACTATGGTCAGCTAATGCTTCCAGATATTGACATGATCTTGCTTTAGGTTTTTTTGGTGTGTTTTTTTTGGGGGGGGGGGGGATTAAGGAGCTCAATGGTGTACAGGTATTAGGAGCTCTATGATGGTTAAGTCGATTTGACCAATATTTTAGACAACTGGAAAATCCGTGCATTAACTGCACTCCTAGTTTATTATATATGTAGCGTTAGAAAGGAAAACATACCCGAGTCTTTGTCTACTTTATATGCCGTCCATATTTTACTTCTGGAGTGGTGATGCAAGTCTAATGAAAATGACAAACAAAGCCATGGCTAGAAATTAGAATGAAATCGAGACATATGCTGATATCATACGGTAATGAGACGGGAGAAGTAGAAGTTGATGGACAAAACATAATAAGAGGCATAATACATTTCGGGGGTGATTATTCGTCTGAATATTGGTTTTTTTCTACGATCTACCAGTTGTGAACAAAGTACATAAATATATAAATTCCTTTTAAACATAAGACAGTAAGCGACAAGAGTAGTCTCGCATCAGAATACAGCATGTTCAAGTGAGCTTATGTGTATTATATGATCAGTCTGTGGTCAATGATGCATATAACATTAAATTGTAAAACAAAACTAACAAAATACTAAATTTATATAAGAATACTCACACAACAGGTCAAATTCGTCCATCTCTGAAGCGGTGATGCCTGCTTTCTGCAAACATATGATAAGTATATTATAAGTATAATAATCGAAAATGAAACTATTCTGGGTTAAAAAAAATATATTATTCATACGTTTACTGTTATTTCTGATCAGATTGCCATGTGCTTTTATAGGGATGGGGTTATAATTAGTCAAAAATTAATATTTCACGAAAAAAAGCCTACAGGAAATCTCTAAGCTGTCATGCAACATCTTCACTGTCTTTAAGTTTAAGCCATTTGATTGATTTCAATGGTGTGTACTAATCTATAATTGTGACTGGTTATTTTCAAGAAAGGTTTGCTCTAAAAAACTAAATTAAAAAGCTAAATAAACTGTCGAAAGATTCTCTATTGCTTAATTATTGACGAATTGGTTCTTTGTTTGGGTTTAAAATCCTAGCAACATTTAAGCCCATCGAGAAGAGGATCGACGCATTTTCTGGTTTGTCATTGGTCTATTTTGAGGGATTCCCCAATTATATCCAAACTGAAGATGTAGTTTACATGTCCCCTTGCTACCCCGCTTTCCAATTGTTTCTGTGATTTAGAAATTAAGGAAGATGTGATATTTTGAAGTCAAGTATAAATTTCACCATCAAAATTCTCTTCGAATGTAAGGATATGAAACATTATAAATTGTATACACATTTTTAATACATATTTATGTATATATATTTGCCAAGTTTTGGGAAAATCTATGACGGAGAAGTATTTGCTTTTAGCTCAGAGAAAAACAACAGGTATGTGATAAATTTTGCATTTTTACTGTTTTTCATAGTCAAACATTACACCAAATTGGCGACTTATTGACTTACATGTCCACCAAAAGAAATTAGAGTTTAGGTGTGTGCATATTGCGTTGTTTTCCCGACTTTCGCACTGGCCGGAACGACCTAGCAACCACTATGTTGTGGTATGCATTACTCTTTGCTTTGCTGTGTGGACACTTTTACTTTAGAGATATTGGAGGCATTCAACTGGGCCCTTTCTATCTGCAACATTTACGGATGGAGCCACAACACACATCCGAATCATACGTATAGAAACCCACTTCCGGTCCCAGTCGAATAGGAATTTGTAAGGAAATATTTTGATATTTGCATAGTTATAGAGAGGCCCAGTCGAATGCCTCCAATAACAAGTTGTCTTTTGCATCATATAGATGAAATGTTCTTCTATCTTTTGAGTTTGTCAACTACAAGTTTAATGAAAATTGCTCAGAATTCTAAATTTTTGTTGTTGATCAAAAACCTCTGCAAATCAGTCAAGTTTGAGGATGTTCATTTTTTAAATTACCATATTCATTTTCACACACCTAGGGCACATTCAGGGTACGCCTCCGAGTCGACTCGGAGATGTCTTTTTGGCATATATGTGTTCAGGGTGTGCCTCGGCGACGTCTCGCTTTTCAGGTAGGAGGCAAAAAGCGCTCGAAAATGGCCGCCCGATTCAGTCGTTTCAGCCAATCAGAGCTGTTCTTTTCAGTTGCAAATGGCTGTGCCCTATGGGTGCTGCCATTTTCGAGGCACAGACAGCTAATGCCGTTCATACTAGCGCGATGTCCGGACTTTCTCTGAGGCGCACCCTGAATGCGGCCTATTGAGTGATGATAAGATACATTTTGAGGATGCACAGAATGCGATGTCAACAAAGTCATGCACCCCGGCCACCGAGTTCACTCAAAGCTCTACACCTTGCTTGCTAAGCTTTCACTGCCTACTCGCTAACCTCTCACTGGCACTGCCCTGAGGCCATATGCATGAACCCGTGTTTGCCTCGCCTGGTGTTAAAAGCGAACACCAGGGTAGCTATCACCAGGGTGGTGAAGTATGTCAAGCTGTATTCAGGGGCGCAAAAAGTGGTCAGGGTAGCTAACCTTTCCAGTTATTTTTAGATTGGGGAATACCCTCTAACTGGTATCGGCATGTACTGCTATGAGCCTGATAGATATGCTGGCAGAGTGGCCACTAACTGGTACCCACATGTACTGTATGTTTCTAAGCTCAAAATGCTTAATTATTAATAGTTAAATATATTCATTATATTATTATATTGCATGGATGTATCCATCTTTATGCCAAATTGTTCTGTATTTCTATTAATTTTCAATCAAACTGAAGTTTTGGACTATGCGTATCGGCAAACATAATAAAATCGTTGTATGCCTTTGTTTGGCTGTCGACGCCGTTTTCAGCGACTTTACCCGACTTTACCTGACTTCGCCCGACTTTGTCCAACTTGACTTTATCCAACTAGACTTGACCCAACCAGACTTCACCTGACCTGACTTTACCCGACTTAACTTTACCCTACCCTACTTGATGTTACCCTACCCTGCTTGATGTCACCCTACCCTGCTTGATGTCACCCTACCCTGCTTGATGTCACCCTACCCTACTTGATGTTACCCTACCCTACTTGACATTACCCTACCCTACTTGACTTGACCCGACTTGACTTTACCTGATCTGGCTTCACCCGACTTGACTTTACCCTGCACGACTTGACTTTACCATACCCAACTTTACCCTACCCGACTTGACTTTACCCTACCCAACTTAACTTTACCCTACATGACTTGACTTCACCCAACTTGACTTTACCATACCCGACTTGACCCGACTTGACTTTACCCTACCCGACTTTACCCTACCCAACTTGAGTTTACCCGACTCAACCCGACTCGACTTGACCCAACTCGACTCGACTCTACCCGACTCGACTTTACCCAACTCGACTTTACCCGACTCGTCCGTACAGACAGACACATACACAGACAAACACAGACAGACACACATAGATACACACACACACAGACACATACACAGACAGACACACACATACACATACACACACAGACAGTCACACAGACAGACAGACACACACAGACATTGAATCGACAGCTAACCGGCCGGGTTTACCGCTAAACCTGCTATGGAACGGGGTTAACGTACCCTAGTTTACGGTCATGGTGTTAGCGCTAACACCCTTTCTTACATGCTGTCTTTTTGCCGCTAACTGGGGGATTCCCGCCAAAACTAGTTTTATAGTGCTAACACCACATCATGCATATGGCCCCTGAGCTCTAGGGAGACTTAGAGCTATAAGCCGTGTTTACACGGGGAATTGTAAAACGATCTAGACAAAGCGATTTATATGAAGCGTTTTAGTGGCGTGTTTACACGGACCGAGTTTGAAAGTGTGTCGGCGCCGGGAACCAGCAGCCTTAGTGGGGAGCCTGTAGCCGGCGAGTACTGCTATTTGTTTAGTTTACATACGTCGATTCACAATATGAATAATGACACCAATGTAGCGGCTACGTTAATATCGCTTGGAATTTAGGGTTAATTTAATTAAATTTCATTATTTGAGTATGTAATTCTGTTAAATATGATCGCATTCAATAGATTTCGGCCTAATCGGTCTCTAACACTGCCAGGCACCAGCGATAGTTACAGCTGAGCCTGTAGCCGGAGAGCACTGCTATTTTACACTATCGCCACCCGGGAACCAGCTGAATCGCTTCAGATAAACCACCTTGTGACCCGGTATACATAAAGTGTTTCATATGAATCGATTCAGCCCTAAAACGCCACAGTGTCGCATTTACACGGCAAATGTAAATCCATCTAGGCAAGTCGTTTTATATGAGGCGTTTTAACTCACCCGTGAAACGGGGCTCTAGATGGTATTCCTGGGATTTCACCAACCGGATGTGCAGCCATTGTGGCGATATCACCATTGACAATGCATTGAGTTTGACAGTACGCGCAGTGCAAAACGTCTATTTTATTCAAAATTAATAGAAATACAGAACCTAAACTGTATCAATTTAATATAATCTGTTCGTTGAAAATGTTTTCTATATGTGTTCCAATCGGTTTGCTTCTAGGTGGTGTGGTTTTAGATATATTTCACTCTTTCCGTATGAAGATTGCTCACGGCCATTGACAATGCATTGAGTTTGCCGGTACGCGCAGTGCAAAACGTCTATCTTATTCAAAAGTCATAGAAATGCAGAACCCTAACCATATAAATTTAATATAATCTTTTTGTTAAACATGTTTTCTATATGTGTTCCAAGCAGTTTGTGTCTAGGTGATGTGGTTTTAGAGATATCAAATTTTTTCTGTATTAAGATTGCTCACTGCCATTGACAATGCATTGAGTTTGTTATTGTGGTTGTATCGCCGCAATGGCCGCACTTCCGGTTAGCGTGACGTCAGTGCATACCCTCTACTAAAAAGCTGTCATTTGCAATATGTAGATAAAATGTTTTTCTTCGTCTGAGTGTTCAAATCTTTTGAATCTGTTAACTAGATCCATAATGAAAATTGCTCCGAATTCTATTTTGTTTCCGTTTCTCAAAGACCTCTGCAAATCACTAAAATTTGCGAATATTCATGTTTGAAACTACAATATTCATTTTCGCATACCTGTTTTCTATCTAACGGCCAATTTTCATGAAGATTGAGTTATCATCAGATACATTTTGAGGGTGAACAGTAGGCGATGTAAACAGTCGCTCACCCGGCTGCCGATCTTTTCTTATATTCAAATTTGGATAACTTTCTTACGCCTTAGCGTCTTGCACTTCTTCACTACCTTGCCACTTAATTTGGCGTATTTCCCTGCCCTCTGGGTGTCCGACACGGAATCGATAGAGGTTGAGTCGGAAGACGAATCTGACGAAGAAGACTTGCTCTTCCTCTTTTTGGTCTTCCTTTTCTTTGAATTCTTCACCAGCTACTTTCTCTTGCGCTGTCTGGTGAAGTCATCCCCTTCCGATGACTCAACTTTCTTTCTGTGCTTCCGTTTGCGCAAGGGAAGCACTACCTCGTCCTGGGATTCTCCCTTAGAAGAGTCTTGGTCGGATAACTCCTCCCAATCGGAGTCCTCTGACTCGACGACCTGCCTCCTCCTGGCCACTCTAGGCCTTGAAGGCATGAGCTCCTCCATTTTTAGCTGAACCAGGTGCGCCACTCGGTCATCCAGGTCAGCAGGGCGTGCCTCCGAGCCCCCCCGCCTCTCCAGAATCTCTGTGTTCTGGAAACCTTTGTACAAAGGGCGGTGATGACGGGTCTTCGTCTTTGCTAAGCTGACCGCGGTGCATCAGTCTTACTCCGCTTCTTTGCCATAGCTAGGAGTCTAAGAAACCAAAAACCAAAGGTTAGGAATCTTTCACGGTGACCATGACATGGGTAACATTTCAATGATTACGCCAAACATGTTTACTGGTATTAAATCTGTATTTAAACCATCTTTAACACAGGCGTGTGATTAATTTTGTCAGTCGTAGGTAAGTGGTATGGTAACCAACCGAAACCAAACGAGGGGTAGGGACCAGTGTAGTGGTAGCCTCCCACACTCTCTGTGCAATAAACTTCTCCCACCTGTGGCTTTTGTGGCCAACAAGTTGGAGAAAATACTACGGAACTTGGAGGTACGCCTCTAAATTTTTTGAGGGAATCTCAAGGAAACCCCGGAATAAATCCTAGCGATGTTAGTGTCTCCTGCCAAATATCTCTCCATTTGGCAATGGGCGGCATTACCAAGAACAATGGTGGCATTGTTGTAACGATGTTATGACACATCGTAATTAACCTGTAAATCAGTTAATATTCAATCAAAGGTTTTTAACATTTGATGCATGTGAATGCTAACATGAACTATACCAACATATCCATTCAAAAAACCATACTAACCTGTTGGTTTAGTAGTTAATGTAAAAAAAACTGCTGGAGCTACTCAACAAACGTCCTCCCGTTATGAGTAGATTATGCTAATTGCTGGACCCGGATGTGCTTCCTTCCACTGGGCTACAAGTAGCCAAAGGCCTAGTACCGAGGTAAAATATATATACACATAAACAATAACCATACTCATAGAAATGGAAAATGAATTCACCAGAATCCAGCAGATGGAAACAGCATAGGGTGCAGCCATTTGCAATTGAAAAGAACAGCTCTGATTGGCTGAAATCACTGAATAGACTGGTTTGTAACTCGGACTGTGCATGCGCTGAAAACGGCGTCAAAGTGTTCAAACTTTGTACTTTCACAGCCGATACTGGTTGAGTTTACAGTGTTTGTTTGGGGGGGGGGGGGAGGGGAAGCAGGGGGGAAGGGGAAGCGGGGGAGAAGGGGAAGGGGAAGCGGGGGGACAGGGAAAGGAATGGCAACACTGACCCAGTGTATCATTGATCTGCTTTGGCCTAGGTTGGTTGATTTAAATGTGCATGGAGGTTTATCTTGAAAGTTTTGTAACAATCACTGTTCCTGACACATGCTGGTAGTTGGTTCCAGAGTGCTCCCCCCAGAACAATCGGTGACTTTTTCATTTTACTAGTTTTAACATGCGGCACTTTCAGGAGGGTGGCTTGTGCTGCACGTGTGGTTTGTGTAGGTGTGTCTATGTAATATGGGTCTTTCGCACGGTGGTACATTAGGCCTAATAGGTGCTTGTCTCTGCGAATATTTAGGGCATCTAGTTTAGCTTTATTGTGCGTCTCAATGGTATGTAGTGTTTTTCCTTTAAATACTGTGCGTAACCCCCTATATTGTATAGTTTGGAGCTTTGTTTGCTGCTTTTTAGTTAGTATATTGTGTATGTTATGTAGTAACATGAGTAATTCATAACAATTGGTCACCTCACATCTACTGAATTACTTGGTTGCCAAAAACAGAACAAAGTTAAAACATAAAGAACTGGCATAACTCACAGCTTAGATCTTATTATTCTGTACACTATGCTGACAGGCAAAGAAATAATCAAAAACAAAAGTTATTAACCTTAATTTAGAAAACCCAGTTATTTCATTTGGCTCCTGATTAACCAAGTAATTCTATTACATAGTGTGACGTATTCTAAATAACTGGTTTGGGCTTACAAGTAATCTAATAGATAACTGGTTAAACTCATATTCTGGAGATACTGTTCTGATAGCATATAAAATATATTTAAAAAAATTAAAAAAGGGAATAATATAAAAATGTCATAAACTATGAAATTAATTAATTTAAGTTGATCTCCAACTGCTAGTGGATTTCTCAAAGAATTAAAAATCCCAGTTCTATCTATGCATGTTATATAATTCATCAGTAAATTATAGACTAGGATTTTATTCATCTCTATTGTTCTTTTGTAAACTCACAAATGGGTGCAAACTTAGATGAAGTTCTATCTACTAATTAGATTGAGCTTCTAAGCAAAAATAATAGATAAACTGGGTTAACTCATATTCTGGAGATAGTGGTTTCATAGTTTCAAATGAAATCAATTACCTTGCTGATATTTATCTACTGAAATTTATAAACAAGAACTTAATTAATTTTAAATTGATCTCCAACTTTTAAATGGACAATCTCAAAGAATTAGAATTCCCAGTTATATCTGCATGTTATATAATTCATCAGTAATTTTAGACTAGGATTTATTCCTTTGTTCTTTTGTAAACTGACAAATGGGTTCAAACTGAGATTAAGTTCTATCTACTAACTAGATTGAGCTTCTAAAGCATTATAATAGATAAACTGGGTTAACTCATATTCTAGAGATAATGGTCTCATAGTTTCAAAAGGAAATCAAATACCTTACTAATATGTATCTAATGAAATTTATAAACATGAACCCAAATAAAATTCAAATTGATCTCCAACTATTAATGGACAATCTCAAAGAATTAGAAATCCCAGTTCTATATATGTATGTTACATAAATCATCAGTAACTGGGTTAACTCATATTCTAGAGATAATGGTCTCATAGTTTCAAAGAAATCAAATACCTTGCTGATATGTATCTAATGAAATTTATAAACTTGAACTTAAATAAAATTCAAATTGATCTCCAACTATTAATGGACAATCTCAAAGAATTAGAAATCCAAGATCTATCTATGTATGTTATATAAATTATCATTAATGTTAAAAACTAAGATTTAATTCCTATCTCTTGTTCTTTATTAAAAATGCCAAAGAACTCTGTTGGAATGACTGAACCCACAACATAGAAGGTCTCTGACTTTCAAAAACTGGTGTTGCCAAGTGATGTAAACAAAACTTGTATGCGTTGCCATAACCACTCAATTCAATCTGTGATCCAAGGACTTTGCATCTGTGTTGCTAGGTCCGGTAGTCAGGACACATTCATGTCTCCAAGCATTCATATCAAATGTCAACAACAATCTCCAAGGAAACCCTTAGTATATATAGAGGTGGAAAACCTAGGATCTCCAACTCACCTTGTCCTGGCACTCATACAGTAAACACCTGGAAGGCGGTTTTTCCCCACCCTCACTCCCTCTTGTACTTACGATATGGCTACTAGGGCTGAGTGTTAGAGGTTTCTCGGTTGAATCGAACCCGGAACTTTGAGTGTGTGTTTAATAACATAGCCTGTGTGTTCTTATGATATGACTTAAACTGACAAGTGGTATAATACTTCTGTATACTTACAAATGATTGATGTACAAACCTATTTGCTACGAATAATCTTGAAGATGTAAATAAATTATAAATTTACTCCCAGTCGAGTCTTTTGTTATGAATTATATATTATGTCATTATAATCAATGATGTGCAGTATTGTAGTTTTGTACAATAGAACAGCAGTCTCTTGGCTCATATAATGCCTTATTTTCCGGAAGGTGCCCATTTTAGCTGCCAATGTTCTGTTAATCCTATTTAATTGACTGGTTCCAGACAGTGTAGGGTCAAGTATAGTACCTAAATATTTATAACTTAGAGCCTCCTTAAGTATACACTCTCCTATTTTTATACTGACAATTGGTGAGCTGGAACGTTTAGTTTTAGTTGCAAATATTACATATTTAGTTTTTATAATATTTATGGATAGTTTATTTTCCTTTTTCCACAGGTTTACTCTTTCTAAATCATGATTCATTTTGGATTCAGCCACTTTTATATCAGCGTCCGTAGCTACCA
Organism: Branchipolynoe longqiensis; assembly: GCA_030323885.1. NCBI lineage: Eukaryota > Metazoa > Annelida > Polychaeta > Phyllodocida > Polynoidae > Branchipolynoe > Branchipolynoe longqiensis. The sequence goes on along the minus strand of CM059194.1, from coordinate 62,433,348 downwards.
ATGCCACGTCATCAGCAAATATGCTTCCCTTTACTTTTTCAAGTACTACTGGGAGGTCATTGATGTAGATTAAGAATAAGAGTGGGCCCAGGGTAGATCCCTATGGTACCCCTGTCTTCACTTTCTCAGTGAGGAATTAACCCCTTCAAGTCTAGTATACTGTGAACGATTTAGTAGGTAATTTTTTTAGCAGTTTAGTTGTCCCTGTGCCCAGACCACTATTTGCCACTTTTTCTATTAAAAGTTTATGGTCTACAGTATCAAATGCTTAACGAAAGTCTATGAAGACAGAAATAGATAATCTTCCTTGATCCATCCCTGTCATTAGTGTGTCTAGCACACATGCCACTGCTTTGGTTGTGGAGTGGTTCTTCCTGAAACCATTTTGCTCTATTTCTAGGTAACCTGTACTTTCAAAAAATTCTGTTATTTGGTCATCGATTAGTTGCTCTACTATTTTGCCTGGTATTGGAAGAAGTGATATAGGTCTTAGTTCATTACACGTTTTAGTGTTCGACGTTTTCGGGATTGGCATAATCATTGCCATTTTCCATGCATCTGGGTAGATACCTGTATCAATAATTAGATTAGTTAGATATGTGAATTCAGTGGCCATAGCTAGCATGGCATCTTTGATGAGCCTGGAACTTAGGTCTTGTGGCCCAGATGACTTGTATTCAGAGAGTAACTGCACTTTCTTGATAAGTTCTTGCTCTGTGACTGGGTGATATAGTTCATATTTTTCTCCAATGCTACATCCAAAAATATTTGCTGTCCGATTTATAGAAGTGAAAAAGAAATCATTATTCAAATTTAGGCGTGTCTGATCTATAGAAGTGGAAAAAATTATTATTCAAATTTATGTCTGTTAAAGTCACTGGAACACTACCTGAAGGTAAGTTTTGATATTTTTTTAACTAGTTTATTTTGTTTCTTTATACACTTCTCCATAGTAGGATGTAATTTGATGTCAATTGGAGCACCGAAACATTGATTTTTCATGGCGGAGAAAAAGGTGTGTCTGGTAAAGTGGTGACAAAGATACTGGATTGACACGCCACCCGCGACTCATACAATATGTCTGATGTGTGGTACCTTGACACCTTGATACCAGATGTATGAAATGTTGAAGGCATAGTTTGCCTGTTGATATTTCGGTCTCTATTCTGCAATACTTGAAATGTTAGTCACAGAGTTTTGAACTGCTCATTTCTCCAAAATCGGTCTATTCTAGCTTTAAAACAGTTCAGGGTAGGGCTTGAGATTACATTATCAGGTAGTGAATTCCAGTCAGTTATTATTCTTTGACTGAAGAAGTGCTTCCGACGTTCCAGGTTGCATCTGTTTTTGTAGAGCTTAGTGGGGATTTAATATTATCTTAGTTTGATCTATTGGTGGTTGCTTTACCCCGTGGCGGCAGCATAGGCCATATTCACGGTGAGATATTATCTTAAACTTAGAGAACTTTGTGATATATTACTGTGTACAACTGTCAGGTGCTGCCATTCCTGCCCTAGTAAGCATAGGGACAGAATATGGTCTGAAAAGGATTTCAGTTGGATGAATGGGAGTACTTTCACCAGTTTCGGGAGATTTTTCTCCACTCTTGTGATGGATCAGGACAACACCTCAATCATTAATAAAATAGTGTGGAAATAGATTATTTAATGCCGACCCACCCACGGGGAGGCTAATGACTAACATGCGTAAAGATACTAAGATAGATATATACATAAAGTAAACAATACCCACAGTGGATTTGGCCAAAATCCAACAACCGGAAACGGAAATAGCCCCCTATGGGCGCCGCCATTTGTAAACTCCTGTCCGAGAAATCAAAATCCAGCAAACGGAAACGGAAATAGATCGTCAAACTTTGGTCCGCAGCAAGCAGGATGGACGACAGCAATTGGCCTAATGCCTTAATGATGCGCCGCCGCAGAGTAGCACAAGCCAAGTTGCCAAACAACTACACTGGTCCCTCGCTACAGACCTTCCATATATGGTGCGATGATGTCACTGGGACCAGTGTACCCGTTCCTCCGCACTACTCTGCAGTGCAGGTGCAGCGATTGCTTAATAATATATCAAAACAAATGCCCCCCTGCCATAGAATTTGCCGATATGCACAGTTCAAATCTTTGATTTTATTAAAAATTAAAGAAATAAAGAATAATTTGGCATAAACATGGAGTTTATTCCGCGGAAACAACTACGCACTATCACGAACGAGACTCGGGTCACCCGAGTTGCTAGAATTTCAAATCGAACACCGCGAGTGGAGTAAAACAATTAAATACTTTGCTGTAGTTATATCGGGGGGGGGGGGTCGGAGCAAAGCATTGCTTATTCATATTATTTGTATTGTCCTTTCCTTAACTCTTAACTTAAGCTTTCCAATGACACAAAGTTTTTGAAAATCGGTTAAGAATTGAGAAAGTTGTGGCATTAAATTGTGGGAAATCCATGGGTCACAAAATTCATCTGGTTTTCCATTGAAACAAGGTGTCACTATCGTAACCTTACTACCCTCACCTCACTCAGCCAGCCTCAGCCTCAGGGCCAGGCCTTAGCAAGTCAGTTGTTTCAGCTAGTAAATTTACCTTGCAATCTGTAAGCGCTGTTGATACAAGCTGATGCTTCGCGCTGCTGGACTTTATGACGAAAACGGCAGAAGTGTCTGGAAGACGGCCCCATTTTTGAAGAAATTGTACAAACTCAGCCTTCTTTAATCGCCGTAAAAGTTTGATCATATAGTCAACATTCATGATCCGTGTTGTTTTGAAAATGGCGCCTGTATGTTGGGAACCAGCGAAATGCTTGTCGTGTAGTCTCGACAGCCTAGCACATTCGGTTTTGGGTCTGGAAGATTACGACATTTTTGTTTTTAATCAATAAAATTAGTTATACTTACTTATACTTATCCTATTCGGCTGTAAGTTAGTCTTCTGGGCATGTCAGCTGATCTGTGATATCGTCACTGGCTAATCTTAGCCTAACTTTATGATATAAAGAGACCTCTCCTGGCTGGAACAACCTAGATAAAAGATTCACCCGGTACTTGCGAGTACCGGGTGAATCCTTTATAAGGCTGGGTAAATGAAATGACCAAATAAATTCTTAATTTAAGAAACAACATATTCTTTGCATAAACATTCATTTTTACCCACTACTTTTCATTTGGAAAATATAATAAAACATGTAGTTCAATAGACTTTAACAGTCAAATCGAGAGCACTCTGTAGTCGCCATCTTCAATGATCTTGTCTTTTTGAATTCTCCCTCATTTCACCAAGTCTCTGCCGATGTACATAGAGATTGCACATTGGAACCACCACCCCCTCATCAGGCTCATGCAGTTAATTCATACTGAAGCAGGGTTGTCATTAGATAACAGATTCACCCTGTACTTGTAGTACACGGGTGAATGACAATGTAGTCTAAATACTGGTGAAAATAGCTTTAGTATGGAACAGGAAGTAGCTAGAATGCCTAGCTCCAGTATCAAATGGGTACTTATATTGGCACAGAGTTGGTGAAATGGGAGAGAATGCAAAAAATACAATATGGTGGTGATAGAACGCTGTCGGTTTCACCTTTAAATTCTATTAAACTATATTGGTGTCATTTATATTTTTCATTATATTTTTCAACTCAAAGGTAGCGGCGAAATTTGAAGACATATATAAAGAATAAGTCTTGCTTCTTAGATTGTGAATTTAAGCTTTCATTTCCCTGCTTTTTCGACAGCTTTTATATGGGGTTGGTATTCACCCGAGTACTGCAAGTGCAAGTACGGGGTGAATCCTTCATCTAGGTTGTCATCTACCCCTACTCTTGGCAGAGATGAATATTTGATCTAATCTAAACCATATGTGGCAAATATTCTCACAAGGGTATGTGAGGTTTACTTTTTAATTTTACAAAGATTAACAAATCTCTATTATTATTAGGATTTTTTTCAATGGGAACAGGGTTTTGTGAATATCAGTAGTTTAGAATGTTAACTGCCTCTAATCAATATTACAATAAAACTGTTAGGAATTATTTAATAAATGCACTATCATTACAATATGAAGAACAGTGGAATGGACATTGACATCAGTCAATATTGCTCTCAGATTGTGCAAGATGTTTGCCATTGCCATTCTCCATCCCCATATTGGACCACACCCATTGACATTGTGGGTGTGATTGTTAGTTCCAAGTCATGCTGCTTCGTGACATTTGATAAGCAGAGCCTTAGGGGAAAATAAATCTATTGTCATTAACTTTAGTCCCAATAATGAGCGATAGCGAAATTTCAAAATAACATTTCCGAATGCTGCTGAGGAAATTATTTTAAACTCATTTTGACCAATAGGCTGTGAGAAGTTTTCAATCACCTGAACAGTCTGACGTCACTGTCCTACATGTGCGGCGCAAGGGGTGATGCAAGGAGGGTTCAATCTTGAAAGTTATTTCTATTGACGTTTCTTGATCACGCCAATTACTACGATTCATCAAGTCAACGGGTGTTTTATACGTGGATATTCACAAAAGGCAGCCATCATGTCGGAAGAGGAGGCGGTGAGTGGTAGTAACATAACTTCATAAGCACCACGTCGTGTGTCCATGTTTCGTCGGCCAACATGGCCGCTTCCATATGAGCATATCCACTTCCACAAGGCCACCGCCATGTCTTGTTGAAGAGATATATGTTTATATTCATTATTCTATAACTGTGTACATCTATCTTATATAGTAATGATAGTTTATGTATATCTATGTTTGTATGTAGATCTATATTTTCATCCAAACCATTTAGAATGCATTTTGATTTTACCAGTCAAGCTCTTTCACTTTCCATCCCAATTGCCATTGGACTGATTCAGTGATTGGTCCAATGGTGATGGAAAGTGAAAGAGCTTGACTTGAACTTAATCATGGTAGCCATATAATCTTTCTAAAGTAAATATCAAGAAAGTTATGTTGATTTGAAGTTGGGGAAATCTGTACCTTTTTGGCCCCTTTGAAACTGGCCTTTGCTCAAACTTAGGTGTGACCCAAAATCCAGATTTTGCACTTCAAACTCTCGTATCCTTTTAAATAAAACTTAAAAGACTTATTATAATTTAAATGAAAGGTGTACTGTTCAATTCACATAACACGAGCTTTAAAATTCTTATATGTGTAGCTATGTGAGTATTTATTTTTAAAGCATTTTATCTCAATGGAACATATTCCAATGGAAAGAGCTTGAAGAGACCTTAAACTTAGTAGTCATATAATTTTTCTAATGTAAATACCAAGAAAGTTAGATCGATTTGAAGTTGAAAAATATGCCTAATTATGGGCCCTTTGTTGTATAGGAAACCAGCCAAAAGTTGTGACCCATATTACTAGTTTTATGAGCAAGGCTGAGGTTAGATAAAAGATTCACCCGGTACTTGTAGTACACGGGTGAACACCAGCCTTATATAAATACGGGGGAAAATAGCATTATTATGGAAGTGAGGCTACAGTATGTGGCTCCAGTATCAAATGGCTACCTATATTATGCATATAGGCACAGAGTTGGTGAAATGGGAGAGAATGCAAAAAAAAGACAAGATGGCGGCCGCAGAACGCCGTCGATTTCACTTTTAAATCTTATTAAACTATATATTATATTATATTTTTCAACTCAAAGGTAGCGGGTAAATAATAAAACATATGTAAAGAATATTTGTTGCTTGTTAGTTTGTTAAATTAGGCTCTCAGTTCTTTGACCCGTTTTTTCGCCAGCTTTTACATAGCCATAGGGCTGGTATGCACCCCTCCTGTGGCTACTGCAGCAGTACGGGGTGAATCTTGTATCTAGGCTGAGGTGTGAATGCCAACTGCCAATTTGTGTGTGACAGAGGGTAGGTATGTGACAACAAATTTCAAATTAACAGATTCCTACATAAAATACATCATTGCAAAGGTATTGTAAAGTCCTTTCTAATGATACCCAAATCATCATCCTGTGACAATTATCAAGGAAGTTGTGACACTTTATAAAGCATTTTTAATGGGTAATTTTGTTCCATTGTTTCAATAGAAAACCAGCTGAATTCTGTGACCCATCTGTGTCTGGTTGGCGTGGCAGGCAGCATGAGAAGTGACACTTAAAAATCAATGTTCCAGTCCTCAAAATGACGCCAAATTGCACCCTAATATGGAGAATTCAAAAATATTAAAACTCATCTTCAGGTAGCATTCCAGTGACTTAAACAGCATAAATTTGAGCAAAGATGAGAAGTGACAATTAAACTTTTTTATCTGCCCTCAAAATCAATGTTCCGGTCCTCAAAATGACACCCTAATATAGAGAAGTATATAAAGAAACAAACTAAACTAATTTTAAAAATATCAAAACTTACCTTCAGGTAGTATTCCAGTGACTTAAACAGACATAAATTTGAAAAAAGATAAATAAGTCAGGTGTGCACTGCGCACGCACCGTGGGACAAGCGAGTACTGTGAAAGCACCGTATTTACTGCCAGATACAACTTTTTATCCGCCCTCAAATACACTGTTCCGGTCCTCACATTAACACCAAATTACATCCTAATATAGAGAAGTATATAAAGAAACAAAATAAACTAATTTCAAAATTATCAAAACTTACCTTTAGGTAGAATTCCAGTGACTTAAACAGACATAAATTTGACTAAAGATTTTTTGTCACTTCTATAAATCGGACAGCAAATATTTTTGGATGTAGTAGTAGAGCAAAATGTGAACTAAATCATCCATATGGTTGAATTCCTGGTAGTCCTAAAATAAAGGTTGCAAGAGAGAAGTAAAATGAGAGTCAAATGCGCACCGCACAGTGCTCCGCGCAAGCACCGTGGGACAAGCGAGTCCCATGAAAGCGCCGTGTTATTCGCGTACCTAGAGAGGGGACATTGTAAGCAAGTGCTGCGGATTAAATAGCTCTCTTGGCCATCTATCAAACATTCTTAAAATTTCACATGTAGAGAACTAATAAAGGACCAATATGTGCATAGTTTGACAGGACATTTTAATCAACTTTGAGTGATTTGATGAAGATTTTTTTGAGAAAAGTAAAACTTGAAATTCAACCATCAACTTTTGAAACTAATACTGGTCCAATTGAAACAATTAAGAAATGAGGATGTAGATAAATATGTGCTCGATGTCATGAAACCAAGAGTTAAATTGTAGCTAGAAAACCCCCTTTTGGTGACCTGAAAGGCAACACCTACTAGAAAGCAGCTCCGCGCAGCGGAATGCAGCTAGGTTTATCGTCGTTGACGAACCGCTTCGCGGCGATCGGCGGTTTTCACACATAGCTATATGTGTATTTAAAAAAAGTAAATATTAAGAAAGTTATGCAAATTAGAACATAAGTAAAGACGTAATCCAAAATCTAGGTTTTGAACTTCAAACTCTCATAGCTTTTTATAATAAACAACTTATTAAGATAAAACTTGTGCTGCTCAATTTACATAACAAGAGCTTAAAAATGGTTATATATATTATATCTAAAAAAAAGTAAATTTATGAGATTTATGCAAATTTGAATAAAAGAAAAGATGTGACCCAAATCCAGACTTATCTACATGTGAACTCGGCAGCTGGGGTGAGCGACTTTGTTGACATTGAATCATGGCATGCTACCCCTCAAAATGCATAGGCTAGTTTCCAAATCTTCATGAAAATTGGCCAATAGATACAAAGCAGATATGTGAAAATGAAGACAGTAGACTAGTTTCAAAACTGATTTCATCAAATTTTTGTGATTACCAGAGGTAAACAAAAAGCACAAATCTATTCACTGCTGCGATCTAATTATGTTATTTAGAACTATTTCCACCCATTTAAAAGCATATTTGATGTCATTCCACATAATGCCACAGTACATGTAGCCAAGTCTTTGCTCACGTATGCATCGCCAAGGAGGCTAAAAATACCTGAGTAACTAAGGCGCATGCCCAAACACTGCCATACGTCTAGACCGGCAGGCTACGAATACGGCTCACATATGGGTCGTTCTCAGAAGTTGTGTACCAATACTGTGACATCAGTACCACAAAATCAAAATACTGTCAAAGTCTATATATATAAGCTACCCGAAAGTGTATGAACTTTTGCATCTGAATAATTGAAAATAAACATATTCTGACATTTTTAAGTAGGTCAAATGATGCTCACACCCAATAAATAACAGTATAGCATGGAAACCAATCTGACTCCAAAATCAACTATTTTCCATACAAAGCTTGACATTTTTAGGACATTTCACATGCTACTTGCTTTATAAACAGTAGTAATAATAATTTAAAACCTCATTGCTATGGTTTTGTCTTATTTGTGATGATTAAAGAGAAAAGCAGAAAAATATTAGCGAGTTAACAGTCCAAGTGGAATCAACAATTTTACACAAATGTTTGGCTCAAATTTCAATGTTATGGGGCAATTTCAGGATTGATCTTTTACTATACCATAACTGGGTCGAGTGTGAAATAGAGTGCATAGAGTGTGAAATAGTGAAAATAGTTCCTGTACTGTATCTGTACTCAGTGTTTGATGAAGAGTTTGATAGTACTTGCAAGTGGAAACGAATGTTACGATGTTAATGACTCCAGAAAAGGTCAACTTTTTCTTTCTTTAAAAAAAAAAAGAAATAAATGTTTTCAACTTAATGAAGACATTGTATATCACCATTTGAAGTGAAATGGGTTGTTGTTCAGAGGTTTTGATTAAGTTTGTGTCACTTTATTTTCAATGCTGTTCACAATGTCACAAATTAGTGATGTAATTTTCTATTTATTTAGCTACATCCATCCCAATAAGATATATAATACACAATATTAACATTTACTTTTGATATAAAATATCTCCCACAGTATTGGGCTAATGATGAAATCTAAATATTGACACTCCAATAATGGGTTCCTTTGAAATATGCATTTCAAGTAAACTACCTCAAGTGGTACACAGTTTCTGAGAACGACCCATATGCGTAGCCACTGCCTAAATTAAATTATTTGCCCGATTGATTAAGAATCACATGCGCACGCATCCTCACGTATGCCTAGACCGCCAAGCTACGCGTATGGCTCACATATGCATGGACATTACATTTAAGTTAAAATAACGTGGCGATCTATTATTAGTACAATACTTCACTTATTGTACTAGACTGGTTATTTCAACCACTGAACCAGCATATGGTTATGATTATCGTATTATAAAGAAAGTAATTACTTAGTTCAGGTTTAAGAAAGCCTCAACTAGATAAACATTAGTAAACTACAATGTCTGAGTCTTGTTATCAATCTCTTATGGCAACATTATGAATATAATACAGTTATAGAAAATCGTGCTGCTAACTGCTAACTTGATTTAATTTAACTCCCAGCATTACAATATCAATTATTACTATAATGAATAGATTAATAAATGACATCAGAGCTCATAAACGAGCAGAGTGAAAGTTCTGTTAGAACGGAAGTACTAATTGAAGTAGAATGAAAAAGTACATATAGGAGGAACACCCTGCTTAATATATATGTGTGTATGTTTACACTAAGTTGCATTGTTCCTTTATAGGTATTTGACCCCAGCTTGAAAAAGAAGAAAAAGAAAAAGAAGACTCCATTTGATTTAGAAGCTGCTATGGCTGGAGAAAGCCAACCAGCCGACCCAACAGATGCTCCGGCGGATGAGGAACCACGAGAGAATGGGGCACAAGAAGAGAACAAACCACAAACAGAAGGTAATTCACAGCGGAAAATAATTTCCATTGAAATAATATTAATAGCAAATGGCGTTCATAAATAGCAAAATATGATTTGTATTACCTTGCGCGTACCTGGCTATGGTACAGGCGGTACCGTCTCAATAGGGTAGCACAAGTAGGTACACGTCCTGATGTAATTCTTAGGTGTTGGTAGAACATAGTGGTCACTCTCCTGAAAACTGGCCAGAAGTGTCACATGGAGAGTTAAAATCTAATATTTGAATTTTTAACATTTTTTGGTTGCAAATGAAAGCTGGAAATCTCCCATTTACATCTATGTAAAATAGAAATTGATGAGATAAAAAATAACGGTGTAGTGATTAACCCTTTCAGACTTACATTTTGTGGATCAAAATAATGCCTAGGTGATGTATTTATTTCACGGAACATTAATATTTCATCTCCGAGGTGGGGAAATGTTAAAAAAACATCATGGGAATAAGATAAAGACCCAATACATTATACATTTTCTGAAAGCTGGAAGAATTTCCTGTCGATCCATGTATATTTTATTATGATATTCGCAAGGTTCTATGAAAATGAGTTAAAAAAATATGAAAATTTAAAATCTGTGTGAATACAAATATTAAAATGATTGTAAAAAAAAAGTTCTTCCATATATTTGAATAAAAAATACTGTTTTCACAAGCCAGAATAACACCTTAGAAGAGTCAACAAGTTTCACTGCTAGATCTAATGTGGCTTATTATCTACGACCATATATGTGCACTAGCGACAATAAGAAAAATGTCAGAAAAAAATCAGTTGCCACTAGGAGTACACTAAAAGTCATCCACTGAATGGTAAAATGTTATAAGCTTTTACCCAACTACTTAAGTAAAGAATACAATAGCAAGCAGTCTCCATATATTCACTGCTATGTTACAATTTAGACCAGGTGGGATGGCCGAATGAGTTAGAGCGTCCGTGTTGGGAGACCATGGGATCATGGGTTGGAACCCTGGTCGCGTCAAATCAATGACTTACAAATTGATATTTGTTGCTTCCTAGCCAGGTGCTCAGCATTATTAGGATATGGCAAGGACTGGTTGGCTCAGTGTCAGATAATGTGACTGAGTGGGATATCAATCAGGTCATGGTGTGGTGGCCTGGTATCCCAGGGCAGCACTATAAAGTCACCATGAGTGCGCACTGTCACAACTCGGTACCCATCCTGATATGACCTTAGATGTTGTAGGACGTAAAACAACAAACAAACAAAGATCTATACATACAATTTAGACCAGTGTACGGAAAATCACGTACTGAAGTGACAATGTCTTTTCATATTTGTACGGATTATTCCGTACCAAAGTCTGAAAGGGTTAAGCTGTGTCATATGGCAGTAACACATGTGTTGCTCAGACGTAACACATGTTTAGGACGCCACACAGTCTGCTTAATAAAAATGTAAGCAGAATTAAATAATTTCATACTGAGAACCATAATCGTGGCATAATATACAGAAATATGTAGGGCTTATATTGATATAAAAAAAAGTAATTCGCAGCCATGCTTTATTCACTGAATAATTAGTGTACAATATTTGTGTGGCATCCACACACCACTGGTTACATCTGTGACAAATTTCTGAAGACATCAAATAATTTTGTTTAATTTAAGCATGCATACATGTTACTAAATACTTCCTTTTGATGAGGGAACTATTTTGTTTGATATATCAATGCTAGTAAGGATCCAACCATGTCCCATATGTCATGTTACAAATGGCTGACTGTAAAATGGGGTTATTTTGGTACAAAAACACTTCATAACTAAAATAAATTCCAAAGTTGCCTGCAGTTTATTTTATTTCCCTTATTTCTTACATTAAATCTGAACATGAATGTGAAAAGTGTAAGGAACAAAATAAGTAGGACGTTTTTTCATTGATGTTTTAAAATTCCATCCCATGCCGACCAGTTTTCATGAGAGTGACCCATAGTCTTAAAACCACTGTGGTTTTTTTTTGCATGCATTAGTTTGCTTAGGTACCTAGGCTAATTTAGAGAGCGGGATGTAACTCAGGGGGTAGGGTGTACCAATCAATCAATCAAATCTTGTTGGTCATCCTGTCGATCCTGCATACTGGACCCATTTGCAGTTTGGGCTATTTTTCGTTCCAACTAGTGGTCCACAACTGGTTCATCAAAGGCTGTGGTATGTGCTGTTCTGTCTGTGGGTAAGTGAATATAAAAGACCCCTTGCTGCTTATCGGAAAGAGTAATCTATGTGGTGGCACATGGTTTCCTCCAAAGAAATATGTCCGAATGACCATATGTTTGACGTCCAATAGCCGATGATACAAAAATCAATGTGCTCTAGAGGCATCGTTAAATAAAACAAGCTTTTTTTAAGGTTAGTTTGACCGGTGGCATGGAAGAAATCTTATTCTAGTTGCTAATGAGTATCACATTCCCACTTGTTACTCATCCAGCGCCATATATAATTAAAATTGCTCCGTTTATGAGAATAGTTGTTCAAGAAGAATGAGTCACATTGCACTAGAGTATTGTTTTCTCTCTTAAAATTTGTTTCTTATATCGTGATGGGGGAACATTTAAATTGCAAATTGTGGAATTACCATGGATCCATCTTGATCAAGATTTTCTATTTAAAAATAAAATCTATTTCTAATTGCTGGCTCCCTTGTGCCCACTGTTGTGTATTAACAGTTGTGCCCACCAACTCAACTTGTTAGGTGTGTAACTAAATTAATTTTCTAGATGGCGCGTATGTCATGGATGATGAGCGTGTGCACTGTAATTAGTAAAATTATTATGATTAACTTCCAGATGCGTCACTAGAGGACGATATTTTACATCTCACAAGGAAAAAGAAAAAGAAGAAGAAGGTTTTTGACATGAGTGAGATCGACAGTTCTTTAGCGGTAAGCGAACTTACTGTATATAGCAGGGATGAAAGATCTCCGCGGATTTCCGGGATTTTTACTGTAGCTATAAGTAGGTATCCCAAGTGATTTTAAAATACAGGTCTGAGCTTAATTTAATGGATTTCATCTGTTAGGATGTTTAATTTGAAACAAAATGATACTTCATTTGTCAAAATCGCTCTAATATTAAGGAAGATATGGGCGTTTTTAGGTTGTTACTTAATTGGGCCCATCCAAACCTAAAAAGATAGCATTTTTGATGTTCCCCCAAATTAAAACTAATCACCCTATCTCACTTCTAATGTTTTTTCTGGTGATTTCATGGGCTGTATAAAGAGAATATAGAGATCTAGGGGTATGAGATGGTTACATTTCAAGATATGGATGTTCAAAGATGCTAAAAACTACAATTTCCCATAACTCACCATTTTTCAAATTTAGCTGTGGAGCACTTTTAGAGGTGGGCTTGTGGAAAAAATATGCACCCCAGATGGATTATTCTTATTTCTCCCTGACCTATAGGTGAGTCTTGTCACCTCAATTTTTTTTCAGGACCGCATACGATTGGGAAAAGTTGATAGAAATAGGTCCAAAATGCTCCAGAGCTCAATTTGGCAAGTGATAAAATCTGGTAAAAAAATGAGAGTTTTAAATGACACAGAAAATCACCCGTACAAGATAATTGCATGAAATTTTCAGGCTTTATTAGGCTCAATATCTTCTTTCTATTTCAATTATATAAAATACACTTTGATATATGTGAATTATTTTAATTTTATAATGATTATTATCAAATCTGGCAAATTGCCCAATTTTGAACAAGTTTAAAATGACACAGAAAATCACCCGTACAAGATAATTGCACGAAATCTTCAGGCTTTATTCTCATCAATATGCTCTTTCAATTTACAGTACATACAATATGCTTTGACATATGTGAATTATTTTAATTTTATAATGATTGTGATCAAATCTGGCAAAAAAAATCCAATTTTGAGTAAGTCTGAAATGGCACAGAAAACCACATGTACAAAATAATTCCATGAAATCTGGTGATTGTATTATCCTCAATATGCTCCTTCTATTTACATCATAATCTATATAATAAACTTTGATAGATGTGAATTATTTTAATTTTACAATGATGTTATACAGTTCTTCAAAAGTAGCAGAAATCCTTGCACATGGCCAGTCAGGTAATAAGTACTACTACCACATAGGTATCCCAAGTGATTTTTAAAAACTGGTTTGAGCTTGATTTAATGGATTTCACTTGTTAGGATATTGAATTTGAAAGAAAATGACATTTAATTTGTCAAAATTGATCTAATATTAAAGTTGCATAGTCCGATGGTTTTGAATTTCTGTATTTTTTCTGAGATAAATATATTAGATTGATCACTAGTATCTACTGTACATTAGTTACTTTTATTTAGAATGGTAAACTTTTGAGATATTTTGAGTGCACCATAGACTTCTGCAGTAACAGGTTCTGTTAAATTGACTCAGTACTGCCTTCTACGCAGAAACAAATGCTTAATAAGTGCATCAGTATCTAAGTTAGATATGTAGAATCAATTCTAGATCAATATTTTGGTTTTGAAAATTTGATGCTTCATCGGACTATGCAGCTTTAAGGAAGATATGGACGTGTTTAGGTTGCTACTCTATCGGTCCTGCTCAAAGCTAAAAAGATAACATTTTTTATAGCTCCTAAAATTAAACTAGGGCAATGAGCAGTGGAATGAGGAAGACCAGTTCTCCTGCTTAAACTACTAATGTACCAAAAAATATTTTTTTTTAAATTTATATATATATTAAAAAAAACAAAAAAAACAACCCAATTTTTAGTCATTAAATCGCCGTGCGCATGAGCGCCATAGGTTCGCATGAGTGCTGGTAATTATGATTGGACAGGAAATTAAATTCTCTTTAATTCAATACCAACTTTTAATGGTTTTAAAATTATATTTTCAGTAGAAAATAGCACTTAAAATGGAAATTTTTGTAACTTCAAATTTCAATCATTTTTTTTTGCATTTTCTCTAAAATTAAAACATATACATTTTTATATGAATGGAAACCTCGGAATCTCACCTATCTAGGGGTATTAGTACCTTTTTCCTGGGTGCTTTGATCAACAAATGGCCTTGTTGCACAAATTGGATGTACACTGGCTAATTCTACCAGGGATAGCATAACACATCTCCATCTGGGAATTACCATGGTTTGAGAGTGAAAACTGGGAGTTGGTGGTAGTTTTTATTTAGCTATATCAGGCTTATTTATTTGAATAATAAAATGAATCCAAGACCAGGTTAACGGTAAGGGAACAAAGGTTATTTCTGCTGTAATACATTTGTATAAATCCTTTGTGGTTTGTTTTGCCAGGGTGTTGAAGTGGAGCATTTTTTGACAGAATTTGGCATATTCAACAAGTAATCAGCCTGTGTTTGGGATACCTACTATAAGTGTATACTAAGAAGTTGCGCCTATCCTGATATGACCTTAGATGTTGCCAGGATGTAAAACTCCACCAACCATCCAATACGTTGGTTCACGCTGCAGCACCATCAGCGTATACTAAAACCAGGCATAAGCATTTCCCGCCAATTGGCTGATTTCCGCCAATTAAATGCTTCTTGGACAATAAATTAAATAACTGAAACTATTAACTATAGTATAGGTGTATTATTTATATTATTGACTTATCATTTATGCAAGATTACAAGAAAAACACTTTTGTATTCTTAGAGTACTGGTCTATATGCCTTCTCTTACCTTATGTCACAGGTGAAGAGTGAAATTTCTCCCTCCTAAGTGGCTACCAAATTGCACCAATTGTGTCCTACTTGTAAACAAATTTCTCCATCTGAGGGGGGAGGGTGCCCCCCCCCCCCCTACTCGGCCTTTGGCCGAGTTTTTAGGCATACGCCCACAATCAGCTAATTTGTTTGACTTCTCTGCTCATGTCTGTAATATGTGGTGCAAACGCTGCAGCACTAGCAGCGTATACTACTAATGCCTTCACGGCGCAGCACTATCGGCGTATACTACTAATACATGCTTCTAACGCCGCAGCACTCTCAGTGTATACTGATATGTGATGCAAACGCCGCAGCACTAGCAGCGTATAATAATAATACATGCTTCAAATGCCGCAGCACTAGCAGCATATACTAATAACGTGCTTCAAATGGCGCAGCACTAGCAGCGTATACCAATATGTATGAAACCCGACTTCCGGGAATTTTCGGCGAGTCCCTGACAATGCTAAGCCTATGGGAGAATATCAGCATTTCCGGTGTTTTCCCGGAGACCACTTTCATCCCTGATATAGGTAGTTAACAGATGTAGTGTATCAGTTTTATTAAGGCTACAGGGGAGGCAGGCCTCCGTATTCTTCAGTATTTGTTACCGAATCAAATACGGATTTGTTTGTTTCGTTACAGAATCACCAGTCTCAAAATATGGTATATATTGTATGTATGACCTGTACATCGTCTGTGTTCTTTCGTATTTGTTACGAAATCGAACATTGAATGCGTATATATTTCGTCACGGAATCGCCATCCACATAAGTTTGTTTACCCGTCGCCATGAGTGCGCACTGTCCAAGTCGGTACGCGTCCTGATATGACCTTAGGTGTTGCCAGGACATAAAACTGAAACAAATGAACCTTCCTTACAGAAAGATGACGGCGTGATGGACGATATCGGAATGGAGGAGGAGGTAGAGGAGGTGCAGGAGACGACAGAGACTGGCGAGTTGGACTTCAGTCTGCTCTCAAAGAAGAAGAAAAAGAAAAAGATCAAGCTCCCAGACGAAGAGCTGCCCATGGATG
This sequence comes from Branchipolynoe longqiensis, assembly GCA_030323885.1. Lineage (NCBI taxonomy): Eukaryota > Metazoa > Annelida > Polychaeta > Phyllodocida > Polynoidae > Branchipolynoe > Branchipolynoe longqiensis. Next base: position 62,416,834 of record CM059194.1, on the reverse strand, counting down.
ATGCGAAGGGGGATAGTTCGAACAAGGTGAAAGGGTCTGCATGGTCAGACACTGACCGTGACTACACATATGACGAGGTGAGTAAGGAGGGACTTTGGTTCAAAGCATCCTCCCGTGCGGAAGGTCGGGAGTTCAATTCCCGGTCGAGTCAAACCAATGACTTATAAAATTGATACTTGTAGCTTCCTAGCCAAGCACTCTGCGTTATTAGTATAGGGCAAGGAATGGTTGGCTCAGTGTCAGGATAATGTGATTGAGTGGGATATCCGGTCATGGTGCTGGCAGCCTGGTCTCCTAGTGGGGCAGCACTATACAGTCGCCATGAGTGCGCACTGTCACGCTCTGTCACAAGTCGATACCCATACTGACATGACGTTAGATGTGTCATGGGTGTAGAACTCCAACAACCAACCTCAAAGAGGCTCTGAGCAACCCAACCAGACTGAGATGCTAGTCTAATGGTAGCTTGTTTTTGCACAATAAATATAAATAGTGCCATCATGTATTGTCAGTGAACCATCATGAACACAAAACATATTATTTTACTACTGAGCAATATGGGTTTTCCTAGTTTTGCTGGTCTCTAGTAAGAACTGAAGTTAAAGCCCTGGGGTGCTGGGTCACATCTTCAGTACTTCCTCGGGGACGAGTGGAACTCTGAATACCTGTATTGTGTTTCCACCCTGCCATGTGTCCTGTATCCAAGTCATTGTTTCCTCTATGTAACAACCCACATTAGTGTAATGGGGAGGGAGGGAAATTGCCTTTATTGCTGAAATGAAATTAAATCACCGTCACTTAGGGGTATCCGATGTTTTCAACATTTTCACAGTTGTAGGAACGACTTCCTCCCTTCCCTTCCCTTCCCTTCCCTTCCATCCCATCCCATTAGCACAGAGCACGCCTAGTTTATCAATATTTGTATTAAATGCTACATGAGTAACACCATCCCAACCCACCCTATTTTTTGTACAACTGTAAAAATATTGAGGTCTTTGGACCTTACCACCCATCTGAATCTATTTAAATAAATAATTGCTTGCAGTTGCTGAAGCGTGTGTTTGACATAATGCGAGAGAAGAACCCTGACCTTGTGGCTGGAGAGAAGAAGCGCTTCATCATGAAACCACCGCAAGTCATGAGGGTTGGCACAAAAAAGTCGTCCTTCTCCAACTTCTCAGATATCTGCAAAATGTGAGTTGTCAACGTCCCACAATAACAAGGTGTCCTAAGCCACCTCACCACACCTGCTTCAGTATGCTAGATGCCCGTGCTGATATCGTGATATGGCTTGTTCCTAATCTCATGGAATATTTATATTTTTGCTTAGCATTTTACAAGCTGAGCGAATTGCAGCTTCGAATGTAAATTAATATAAGCCACATCCTGGTTAACTTTGGCATACTTCTCATCAGTCTGCTATCAAGTAAGGTAGGTAATACATAAGCGGCGTAGAATACCAGGATACATAGAATTAGCCGTGAACACTTCAGCCCAGTGTCTGCTTTGTTTAATTTCCTTTTATCGTTGTGTTTACATTCAACTCTTGTATCTTACTTTTCAGGTTGCATCGACAACCCAAGCATTTACTTGCCTTTCTTCTCGCCGAGTTAGGAACAAGGTAATCCTATATGTATTGAAACTAACCATTTGGAGGGGAGGGAAATTGTGGTTTAAAAAAAGTTTCCTCTGAATAATTAATATCCGGTTGGGTGCATGTTTTCTGGCCCTGGTGACAATGTTGGTTAACATTAGTATGTATTTGGTGAGGTGTTGGGGGTGGGGGGTACAGGTTAGTTGTAATTGGAGAAAGCCATTGTCAATCCAACATGTATTCGATAATTGTTACTTTTACCCTGTTTTTATGTATTATTTAGTTTAAATGCTGTTAAATATTCCAGTGTTTTCATGTCTGTCACCACGGCTAATGGTGAATTCACTGAGAAACTCAACCAGAAGCAAGTTGCATCGTCCAATGGTTTTGTTTGACTGTCGCTTTAAAAAAAATAAAAAAATCTTATAATTGACCTTACTTTAGTTTCAAGCCATTTTAAAAATGACTAATTTTAGAGACATTTGAAGTGAAAAGGCCGAATGAGTTAGAGCGTCCGTCTCCCGTGTTGCTAGATCGTAGATTCGAACCCCGGTCGAGTTAAACCAATGACTTGAAAATTCATACTTGTCGCTTTCTAGCAAGGCGCTCAGCATTATTAGGATAGGAGAAGGAGCGGTGGAATGAGGAAGACCAATCGTCCACGATTGAAATTTACCCTGCTTCAATCAATCAATAGTTCCGTCCTCTAGTCGAGGGTTGGATGCAATGGTTCTCCACTTGTCCCGATGGTGTGCTGTTCTGATAGACTGTGAATAAATCAAGCCTGTCCACTGTGAAATATTTGTAAACCATGATGTTCTATAAACGTCATCCCCCTGCTTAACCAACTAATGTACCAACAAAAAAACATGACAAGTTAATGTTGGCATGCATCTCAATATTCTGAGATAGACTTCAGCGGTAACCGGTTCTGTTAAATTAACTTAGTATTCCATTCGTAAATACTCTCTAAATATTGTTTTATCTTTTTCTTACAGTGGCTCTATTGATGGAAACAACCAATTAATCATTAAAGGACGTTTCCAGCAGAAACAGATAGAAATGGTTCTTAGGAGATATATTAGTAAGTGATTCTATGTACCTTTGCCATTTTTTCTTCTTTTAAAAAGTTATATTCTTTTGGCTTGCTGCTCTATAGACTAGTGTACTTCAACAATAGCTGGCAAAACTGATTTATCAGGTTATTTCCGATTACAATTTTTATTTGTAAACGAGTCAAGACCATACAAAATTGATACCGTTCGTTGTTTCCCCTGATACTTGGCATTCCTAGGATATGGCAAAACTTTAGGTCGGTGACGGAATAATGAGACTGGGTTGGTTATCAGGGCATGTTACTGGCAACGTGGGGCAACACTAGAAAGTTGCCAATACTTGTTACGCATCCTGGTATGATTTTTATATATTGCTAAAACTCAAAATATGATAATAATTAAACTAGACTTGATCTATAGGTTAATGCGTTAGATTATTACAAATATGAATGCAGGGATCAAATTTTAAATCTCTCCAAATATAATGTAATTAATTTAAACTAGACAACCTATTATATTAACCCTTTGGGGTTAGGCGTGCCTGCAGGGTTTCGTGTGCTTACAGTCCAGGAGCCCCTGAATGCACTTGCAATCGGGTAGCACTGTATTTCTGATATGATCTACAAATTTTCAGGAAAATCTTTCTAGAAATGCAATTCAACTAGTCGCACACAGGCTGTCAGCGCGTGAAACTTGTGGGCGCACCCAGTCCCAAATGATGTGTTGCAATAATTTAAATATGAAGTCAGGGATCAGATCTGAAATCTCTCGAAATATAATATAATTAAACTAGACATAACCTATAATAGGTTGTGTTGTTTAGATTCTTACGGATTTGTAAGCAAGGATCAGGTGCGAAAGTTGCAATGGAACAGTCTTCCAGTGGTTAAGCACCAATGGTAGAAGCATTTGAGGGAAGGCTGGATAGGCATAGGAGAGGACACCTACTTCAGGGCTCTGTATGAGTGGGTGCATTTTTTTTTAACATAATGAGCTCGCACAATAGGGCCTATGTCAGCCAGAAGAGGATCTATAAGTTAATCTGTAAGTTAATGCTTTGCCCGGCTCCTCTCCTCAGAGGAATACGTGACGTGCCATACGTGTCGGTCACCGGAGACGATCCTGCAGAAGGACACGCGTCTCTACTTCCTCCAGTGCGAGACTTGCGGCTCCAGGTGCTCAGTCGCCAGCATCAAGAGCGGCTTCCAGGCAGTCACCGGCAAGCGGTCCGCTATCCGGGCCAAGAAGACCTAAGTGGGGCCACCTGTAGCCAGCAGCAGTCACTACTAACACGTAGGGAGGTGTGTGTGGGGGGGGGGGGGGTAGTAGACAGCTTCAACCGAAGAGAGGATGTTATCTGAGCAATTTGCTGGCCTGTTGCAAAGTCACTGTTTACAGGGGGGGGGGGGGGGGCTTTAAAAAAATTTGATTAACCCTTTTTTTTTTTGTCTTTTGATTTGATTTATTTTTATTTTCTTAAACCTCTCAGTTGCATCGGATGCGTGTCCATTGGTGGAAGCCGAGTCTGTAATGTAATTGATTAAATTTAGCTATCTGTGCTGTTTGAGCGATGGTGTTCTGGTGAACTTGGCGTTTGATAGCTTGGAGAGTGGAGGCGACTTGTTAGCGTGTGCTGCTGGTGGGCGGGGTGCTGAGGGCGGAGTCGGCTATTTTTCTTTCTTCTCCCCCCCCCCCCCCCCCCCCCCCCCCCCCCCCTCATAAATATGGCTTGCCGTGGTTGATATATATTTATTTGTATCATGGTAGTATTGGGTGGAAATTACAAATATATATAAAAAACGTTATGGAGCTTCCGTGTGCTTTAACAATAGGCGTTATTTGCAGATTTTACTTTCTCCTCCTCCAATTACATCACTCACTCTACCTAGTTTTTAATGTTAAACAAACCCAGAAAATGTAAAGTTTGTTTCCTTCCCTTGGTCGGCTATATATATATATATATAAACCGATGCAGTTATTGCTTGCCACCCAGCATTTTGTTAGTGCCCTGTAAAACCTACCCGGAAATAACATTGGCACCCCGCCCCCCCACCTAGCCTAATATAGTAATAACATCAAAGACAGCTAGCTTACATATCGTCAACTTGGTCAGAAACCCTCTCCATTCCCAAGTTCGTGGCTCACACACTCTCTCAAAGAAAGAAGTCAAACCTATTTCTTTTTAATATTTGGGTTGTTACTATTATCTCTTGATGGTACTAAGCATTTTGTACATTTTGAAGTCGATTCATATGCTAATTATGAGAAATTTCGAAGAACTATTTAATTTATTTTCAGTGGACCTAAGGAAATTTTTTTATTGCTAATATAGGGGATATAAGCGAATAATCAAATCAACGTTTGGTTAGAAGTGCGTCTTATTTTTGTTGGTTCATGATCTAAGTGTAACAAAAATGAGAATTGACTACCGATCCCATTTAATAACCACAGATGGGCTTGGTAATGGTTTGTTTTGTATAATAGGTCTTGGTCGGTGTACATGTACTCTATACATGAGGTTAAATAAATCTGAAAGACGTGCACTCGGTGTTTACTTTGTTTAGTATTGCATGTTATTGCCTCATACGTCAGAAACCTGCCAGCAATTCCCATTTTCAGGTGTTGATTCTGCAGCTCTGAATAATCGCAAACGAATATCTTTTGACAAGATTTAGACTATAGGGGTTGATCTATTCATATGGTTTTTGAACGTCGAATTTACTTAGTAGGTTTGAATGTATATGTGTAGAATATTTCCGTTATTCCATATTAAACTGAGCACACTATTCTCAAATAAATATGCTACCATATGGGATCCAATGCCAAATACTTCGAAAAATATTAAGTGTGAATTTTGTATTTAAAAAGACTTGATTATAATAATAGTTAAAATAAACTATGGTTGCCGCTAGATCCTCGAATATAAATAAGTTGGTCATGTTCATGAAAAACTTATTTATAACTGATGAAATACCAAATTTTCAAAACCAAAATAATTATCTAGATTTGATTCTACATATCTAATTTAGATACTGATGCAATTATTAAACATTTATTTCTGCATTGAAGGGAATACGGAGTCCATTTAATAGAAGTTTTAGAACCTGTGTCTGAGTTTTGCCAAGCTTGCTGAAACTAATTTTCTATGTTTGCACTTCAAATATCTCAAGAGTTCAGCATTTAAAATAAAAGCTTTAAACTAACGTAAAGTAGATAATAATGATCGATCTAATATATTTATCTCAGAAATTCAAAACCATCGGACTATGCAACTTTAAATAAATAACAGCTGCTGTTTAATTTTAACACAACACCCAGTATTGTTTTCGGTGGTGAAAAAAAAACCCAGCATATGGGACAAGGTACATCACCAACAAACGTTTAAAAAGTTACATTGGATATTCGTTCAAAGTTATACTTAATATATTCTGAAAATATAAATATGGGTGGGATGCATTTATATATTTTTCATGAATCTATATCTAGTAATTAAAAACCAATCCGGTGAACCTACAGGCTTAGCTGCGGGATCTGGCGCTACCTTCCTTTGCTGGTGTACACCTGGGCCACGTTCAGGGTCCGTCTCGGAGGCGCCTCGGCGACGGGCCTGACGTCGCGCTAGTCTGGATTTAGCTATTGGCCGCCTCGAAAATGGTGGCCTCCATAGGCGGTGGCCATTTGCAATGGAAAAGCTGTGCTCTGATTGGATGAAACCACTGAATAACAGTGGCCATTTTTGAGGTGCTTTTCATCTCCAGTCTGAAAAGGGAGACGTCGCCGAGACGTACCCTGAATGCAAATAGACCAAAAAGCATCGCCGAGACGTCTCCGCGGCGCCTCCGAGATGGACCCTGAACGCAGCCCTGGGTAGGAGACAAAAAGCACCTCCAAAATGGCCGCCAGATTCAGTGGTTTCAGCCAATCAGACCTGTTCTTTTCAATTACAAATGGCGGCACCCTATGGAGGCCGCCATTTTCGAGGCACCCAACAACTAGGAGTCGCATCTGGAATATCTCCGCGGCCCAGCACCACGTTCACTTTGTCAATAAATTTGGACTTTTGGTGATTACCGGTAGGGGACCTTTATCCTTGCTATTGAGATAAAGACAGTCTCTCAACCCATTCACTTGTTCGCTTGTCTTGCTTCCGCAGCTATAACACATAGTAATACATCAGTTTCGGATGGGGTACATCGCCAATAAAAGGCGAGTCATAAAAGTTGATTGCATACATTCTATTTTAGTTCAAAGCTCAAAACCATGACCCGGCTAAATCACCAGTGATTTAGATTACTACCTCGGTATTCACATCCACCTTTTCACCTTTAAGCCAAGTTAATAGATACAAGCTGCAATTATAGGTAAACTGTCACTTCCACAAAGCATTAAGCACACTGGATTTCATTTGTAATTAATTATGCAGGACTTTAATATAAATTCCTTCTGCAATGACTACCAGGAGAAGTTGGGGAGTGTCTAACTCAGGACTTCAAACGCGGTATCTTCACGACATGGAGGGATGAGCAGTTCACAGCTCTGATGCTCCCAGATCTCGACCGGGTATTCAGACATGGACCATTGCCTCGAGTTTAGGTCATAGGCATCCACCTCACTCGAACCCTGGTCATAGCTGACGAGCCTCCGCCCGCCAATGAAATACAACTTCTCCTGTACACAGGTGAGGCTGGCGAAGTAGCGTGGGTTCGGCAGCTGAGTTAGCACTTGCCATTGGTGGCTATCCTCATCATACATATCGAGCGAATGCGACAACAGTCGCTGTCCATTCTGGGTCTTCGACCAACCACCAGCGATGTAGAGCTTCCCACGATGCCAGACCATGTCGTGGTCAGCCCGTGGTGTCAACATCCGGTTTCCGCTGCTCCAAGAATCACTGCGGATATCGTACTCCCAAACGGTGTCATCTGGGTTGTCACCAATGCCATCAGTGCCACCGGCAATGTAGATGACCCCCAAGTACTTCCCAACTGCACCTGCATATCGATCGAGCTCGTTCGGCAAGTGCGCAAGATCAGTCCAAGTATCCGCATCTGGGTCGTAGCATTCACAGGCACCAGTCTGTTTGTCACCGATAGCATAAATCTTTGATTCGAAAGTCCCCAAGTAGAAGCTGCATCGCACACTGTTCATCATCGCCAAGCAGGTCCACTTTCTTGTACATGGGTTGTACTTGATGCCGTAGCCGTGCACAGAATCCTGGTTCTGCTCGTATAAGATCCCACCGATTATGTACAGCTCGTTATTCAAGACAGTTACTCCAAAGTCGGACTGCTCCATGTATGGGATATCGGTCAGGTTGCGCCAGACCCTCGAGCCGGCCACGAGGTAGGTGAGGGAGGTGGAGGGCCCCGTGCTCTTCGTGAAGCCGCCCACATTTACGACAGCCCGCTGCATCGCGCGAACATTCACAACGCCAGCCATGCCAGCCTTGGTTTCGCATGAGTGGCCCGCCGCGTGTTCCCGAAGGTACTGCAGCTTCTCCCAGTACCAGCGACTCCCCACGCGACAGACGTCATCAGTCCCGACGATGTTCTCCATGTCGGCTATGAGGACCTCGGCCAGATTGATGCACCTGAACAGCCTCTTAAAGTGCTTCCACCTATTGCAGAGGTCGAAGAGGATCCAGGTGTTGGTCACTTGGAGAACTTCTGCCTCTGAGCAGCACACCATGAACTTGCCGCTGAGCAGGTACTCGAGCTGTGCCACAGTGAGGCGCTGGTTGAATTCCTGGTAGTAGGTCAGCTTGTCCAGGTTCATGCCGATGAAGGTGTAGCCATACTTGCGCAAGCCTGCGAGGCTGAACGTCTCTGAGATGGTCAGGATGTCGACACAGTTCTCCATGTCGATCTCGGAGTAGAGAAACTCAGCGCATGCACCAATCACCGGAAGTATCTGCAGGTGGCTGGCCGCCGACAGAACGGCAAGGACATTTTCTGGAAGGTGGAAAAGAGCGAGCGTTTTTACTTTGTGTTTTTTTTTTTTAATTATTGGACATGTTATTTAGACACATGTGTGAATTATGTGCAGTACCATCAGTGCGAGATGAGGTCACTAATATATTTAACAGTTCAGGACACATGTGCAGATTGATGTCAAACTAGACGAAACCAAGAATTGGTTGATATCAATCATGCAACCTTAAAATTGCATTAATTCCATGTCTCTGCCTTTCTGCCACTTTGCACCTAAGATAAACACATTAGGCTGATCGTTATAATCTACTATTCTTTAGTGTCAAGCCACTTTTATTTTGAAAGATTAATTCTGAGATTTGAATAGAGAAAACGTTTAAATTAATTTTGGTTTGCACACCGAAATGCTAAACATCATAGGCTTCGGCAGTGACAGGTTCTATTGCACTGACTTTGTATTCCTTTGTGCAGCAATAAAGGTTTAATGAGTGCCCCAGTAAATAAAGTGTTTTGGTTTAGATAATTTTATGTGGTAATCGGATCATGCAGCTTTAATGGAATGAGCACGTTAATTACTTATTACACCACCACAATATTGTGCGATAAAATTTAGTTGTTAAATTTAGTAGTGCCAAATTTGTGATAGAACAATTTGGACTGATTAATTAACTTGCGAGAATTCAAATACTGCCTTTTCAGGGATTCCAGTGGGAATTTTAAAAAACTCCCTGAAAACTAAGGGAAGGAGGTTTGGGGGCATGCCTCCCCAAAACTTCTTTAAACTTATGATTAGAATGGTGCAATCTGGCACATAGTTGGACATATTTTTGGTCTTGAAATTCCAACTGTTTCAAGACTTCAAGAATTAAAAGTTTAAAATTGTTCGCGGACAGGATCCCCCCCCCCCCCCCCCCCCCCCCCCCCCCCCCCCCCGCTGATGTGGAAACTGAAATGAGCGATTCCGTTGGGAAATGGGATCCCTGTTTTTCCTTTACTTCTAAAACAACTGACACACACACGTAAAAAAAAAATTAAAAAGTTAATTCGTACATACTGAGGTCGAGGGTTAGTCGACTGGTGTAGGCATAGTCCAACAGATGGTGCAGACCGAGTGCTGACACGCCGTTCAGTTTGATTGCTTCCTGCTGACGCTCCCGCATTTCACCCGTAAACAGGGCGCTGTAACAAAGATGTAGTATTCTCATGTACAGCAGTGCCCGTCTTCAGCAACCCCGGTGATCAGCGGACATTGTTATCAATATATGTACTGCTTTTGTCTCATTTGACTGTCCCTCTAATGACAGATCATGGTTCCTACTCTTTTAGGTTTTTATTTTCATGACTTTTCAATCACTTTTCAGGACTCGAAACAGCTTTTTTTTAAAGGACCAAATACAGAAATCCTACGGTCACAAACACACCTTGCCTAACAATAACTTCTTTTTTTTTTTGCGGTACAGTGAGTGTAGATAGGGAGGCAGTTGATGCGTGAGCAGACAGGTGGCGCCCTCAATCGGATTTGAGGTTAGCTAGGCTGGAACAGTAGATGACTACATCAAGGCTCCTCCAGTCGGTGACTGAGGGAGGAGTAAGGGCTGAGGAGCAGATGGAAGCTTCCGGCCTTATACTCGTATAATGGCTTATACAACACATATACAGGGTTCTCACACTTTTTCCAGTTTCTTAATGACCGTTAAAGTATTTTTAGGACCAAAATGAAGAAATTCGACAGCTTTTTCAGCATGCAATAACTCCAGGTTACGAGTATTCTCCACTAGTCCAATTGCCCATCAGGTAGAGGAAAATTCCAATGTAATCTTCGGAGGAGAGCCATGGTTGGCCCAAAATTATTGTCTGTCTCCAGTAACCCTGAGAAATTATTTCAAAATGTCCAAATGTCACCTTTCAAAGAACATATGAAATTTCAGGATATAATTTTTCTTAAACAAAATAAAGATCGATTTTAGAAACAATTGTTTCTAAAATCGATCTTTATTTTGTTTAAGAAAAATTATATCCTGAAAGACACACATTTTGAAAACATTTGTTCAATATATTGACATCCATAATTTTAAATGACTTATAATACTTTTTGTATAATTGTAGGACTTTTCAGTAGGGCCTACTTAACTTTGGCATTATCAAAAGTTAGTACTTTTACTAAGTTTTAGGTTTTTTATGACCAGTATGAACCCTGATATATATAATATTCATATTCTAAACTATACTCACCGAAAGTACTCACTGCACGCTGCGAGCACCGCCTTGTGGACGGGGAAGTGGTGGTCACCCACCACCAGGGTGGCATCAAACAGCAGCTGCTGCTCACGCAGGTGGTTCAGGCCCGTCAGCACTGTCCCCGAGTGGTCGGACGAGGCGAACTGAAAAGTCCCCTTTGTCAACTTCTCCATGCTTGCGCTTACCCACTTCTGGTTCTGGCGAATAAAGGTAAAGAACACAGTTCAGCATCAGCGCAACCTAGGCATAGTATATTGGCATTTGAACCTGGGATAGGGGAAGAGCGGTTACCTGGAGTGGGATTCGAACCCATCTTTCTACCATTCTGAGGTAAACGTCCTATCTAGACTCTTTGATCAATCAAGAAATTATCTGCGTGAGTAAGCAGGGAGAGGAGGGGTATATGGGGAGGAGAGAAGGGGAGGATTATATGGGGAAGTTCAGGTTTGCAGAGTGTAATGCCTTTATTGAGTGTGTGGGTGTGGGTGTCCTTTTACCTGGGGAGGAGAGTTAAATTACTAAAAAAAAAAATACAGCCAAGACTAAAACGATTTATTCCTACCATCGAAACTCTGCTGAAACGACCGTGGTTTTGCCTTACGGGTGACTCGACATCTTTTGTCATACGCACTCACTGATAGAGACTATTGCCGAAATGATTGTAACACAGAGTGATTGTCATCCCGGTTGAGAACCAGCCATGCTAGTCAACATTCGACATTGGTAACATGATTTATGGCCAGTGCCTTTGAGCTTACTGTAGTTTACAGAATGCTCACATGACCTGACATACATGCGCCAAGCCTGTTGGCTATGAACCTGTCCTGTTGTTTTTGTTTGACGTTGGTGTGGCACCATTAATATCTGACACTGGATGCCTGTGCACATCATGTACACGGCAAGTATTTTCACATGGTCCATGTTGAATCACGATACTCAGACCCGAGGCTAGTTTGTTTGTTGTTGTTTTACGTCCTAGCAATATCTAAGGTCATATCAGGACGGGTACTGACTTGCGACAGTGCGCACTCATGGCAACTTTATAGTGCTGTCCCACTGGGAGACCAGGCCACCAGCACCATGACCTGATATCCCACTCAGTCACATTATCCTGACACCGGGCCAAACCAGTCCTTGCCCTATCCTAATAATGCCGAGCGCCTGGCTAGGAAGTGACAAGTAAAAAAAATGTTAAGTCATTGGTTTGACTTGACCAGGTTTCGACCCGACGATCTACCAGCACGCTCTAACTCATTCGGCCATCCCGTCTGGTTTCAGACCGAGGCTAAAGCAAGCTTATTACGGCTGCTGTAATTCTCTGGTAGACACCGATAGAATGGTTGGGGTTTTAAATCGTACCAATATCCGAGGTCATCAAATCCCCAAATCACACGAGGCCTGGGTTCGCTAAAGATCGATTCGCGACATCAAAACGTCCGCCTTGCGTGCCAGCGCCGCGAGGTCGCCAAGCACACGGCATCCATTTTGGAGATTTTGGACGCAAGGAGGTTGCACGTGCTGCACTTGCAACCTCCTTGCGTCCTCTCCCGGCGGCACCATTAAGTTTTGGTTGGCGACCTGGCGGTGACCTGGCGCCGCGAAGTTGTCGCCAGGTGGCCAACCACTTTTTCCCGCCATTTTCGGAGCGTGGGAACGGTGGCAGCATCAGGTTGGTGTCCTCGCGCCGCCCTGACGCCGCCAGCTCGCCGCCGACACCTCAGCGCCGCCCTTTGTGAATGGTTGGCGAGCAGCCGACGCTCTCGCGGCGAGTTGTCGCCGTTTTTGCATTTTACAGCACGCATAAAAGGAAATCGTTCCCAGAAGTGTCAGTCACTTGCTCCTGAGCTCTCGACCTCCTGCTGCTGCTACTGCTGCTACTGCTGCTTCTCCATTCTACACAGTACAGCCACTACTAGACAGAATTATGCCACCAAAGAAGACCAGACCATCAGCTACAGCTCCAGCTCCCTCTGCTCCAGCTTCTTCTGGTTCTGGTTCGTCTGCTCCGTCGATGCCAGACATGCGCGCCAAAGAGGAGGAGCCGACACAGAGAAGCATGCCGGACCTGGACCTGGGGACGGAGGTGGATGGAACCCTGCTCTCTCCCGAGATGCTCACTGCCGAACAGGAGGACGAGCTGGCTGATTGGTTCTGCGAAAATCCAATCTTCTACGACCAGTCGATGTCCGACTTAAAAAATAGAAGCAGGCGGGACCGGCTCCTGAACAAGAAGGGGGAACTTATGGGTCTCTGTGGTGAGTACGCCTGCTGTTGCATATTTTCTATACTTTCAGCTTGTTCGCAACAATTTTCAGCCATCTGTTTGCATTGTTTGTAATTTGTGTAGGTTTCTGTACACAGAGCACATTGTTTGTTGTTGTATCCATATGTTCACAGCCTAGTATATTTTTTAACATTTATTTATTTAGTAAAGGACATGTACACAGTGTGTATCTACTTTTTCTAGCCATCTGTACACAGCCTTGTATGTATTTGTTCCCATGTATTTGTGTGTTTTGCTTTATTTTAGAGTTGTGTTGTCCTGTAAAGGCTGCACGCATTTGTTTGTTTGTTGTTGTTTTACATCCTAGCAACATCTAAGATCATATCAGGATGGGTACCGACTTGTGACAGTACGCACTCATAGCGATTTTATAGTGCTGCCCCACTGTGAAATCAGGCTGCCGGCACCATGATCCAATATCCCACTCAGTCACATTATCCTGACAATGAGCTAACCAGTCCTTGCCATATGCTAATAATGCTGAGCCCCAGGCTAGGAAGCGACAAGTATCAATTCTGAAGTCATTGGTTTGACTCGACCGAGAACCGAACTCGCAAACTCCTGATCTTCCGCATGCGAGGCCTGTGCTGTACCAATTCGGCCACCGCGCCCAGTCCTCCTGTTGTGAGTAGATTATGCGAATTGCTGGACCCGGATGTGCTTCCTTCTCCCTGGACTACGAGTAGCCAGAGGCGTAGTACCGAGGTAAAATATACATATATATATAGGATAGGCTCACATTTACATTGGTAAGTATGAACACCAGAAGGTAGTGACCCATATTTCAGATGCTTAAGAGTTCACATTGTATTTTATTTTTTAAGAAAAGGAAAAAAAAGGATACGATGAATATATGGGGAACTAATCAACATCAAGATGCTGCAGTAACTCTGCCAGACTGGTCAGGGAACACTGGCGAAACAGTGTCTGGTTTCCATCCAATACTGGCTGGTTGGTTCCTCTACCAAGTCAACACAAAGAAGAAGAGCTAGTACTCGTCGCTATATATATTGGAATTGGGCATGAAAAGCATAGGGCAGGGACTGCTTGGCATGGTGCCAGGATAATGCCGCCAAGTGGGATATCAGGTGACACAGTAGCTCAGTGGGGCATGACGTGTCTTGTTTTGACATGACCTCAGATGTTGCTTGGACAGAAAGCCCATTAACTTAGAGACAACAAAACTGTTCTTAAAATATAAATACACCCACTCACACGGACACCTTGATAGTGTATCCCACTCACTCACATTATCCTGGTGCTGACTTCACTTAATGCTCAAAACAAGCAGAGTAGCGACAAGTGTAAGCGATTGATTTGACTCGACCTGAAATCAAACATGGCAGGCATGTCCGTTAAGACGTTAAAGCTGCATAGTCCGATGACATATCAAATTTTCAAAACCAAACCAATTATCTAGATTTGATTTTACATATCTAACTTAGATACTGATGCACTTTAACGCTCACACACCGCCACCACCACCACCACCAGGTGGCCAATAAATACACAGTACCTGTCGCCAGTGACCCTCCTGTGATTGGCGGACCCCTGCCATGTGCGAATATTTTTGTCACTGTTTGAAACTGTAATTTGTCACATTTGACTATCCTTCTAAAGACAGGACAACTGGTGTCTGAAGACACCACTTTCTGGATGCGGAGTTGTCCCTTGAAGACGGGTGCTAGTGAGACGATTGGCGGGAAATGTTTGTTTGTTGGAGTTTTACGTCCTGGCAACACCTAAGGTCATATCAGGACGAGTACCGACTTGTGACAGTGCACATTCATGGTGACTTTATAGTGCTGCCCCATTGGGAAATCAGGCCACCAGCACCATGGCCCGATATCCCACTCAGTCACATTACCCTGACACTGAGCTAATCAGTACTTGCTCTATCCTATTAATGCCGAGCGCCAGGCAAGGAAGTGACAGGTATCAATTTTAAAGTCATTGGTTTGACTCGACTGGGAACCGAATTCCCGACCTTCCTCACGTGAGGCTCACACTCTACCGATTAGGCCAGCATGCCCGGTGGCGGGAAATGTCTAACTGTGGAGAGTTCGAGGGGTACAGAGACATGGGCAGGTGGTTACTGGGCCTGTGTTGAATACAAATGAACCTCGAGACCAGGAGACAAAGCTGGTCCAGTACCAACTTAAAGTTGCATAGTCTGATGCTTTTGAGTTTCTGTCATTTTACACATTAAATTGATTGTTATAACCTACTTTACTTTAGCTTGAAGTGAAAGCATGTAAAATTAACTGTGGTAGGCATGTCAAAACTATGACACCATAAGCTTCAGCAGTAATATGTTCTTAAATTGACGTAGTATTCCATTCTATCCAATGACACATACTGAATATATGCACAGGTATCTAAGCTGGATATGTCAAATCAAATGTAAGTAAGTACTTTGGTTCTGAAAATGTAATGCTTTTATTGGAGTTTTGGACTATGCCATTTAAAAACAATCTGCTGATATATACACACATGCTACCAAATTAACATTAGCCAACCAGAAGCTCAAAAATATTATGAGAGACTACAGTATGTGGAGTTTATCTGTTGGGACTTTACATCCTAGCAACATCTTAGGTCATATCAGGACGGCAGTATGTATAGTAGAGATGGAGGCTAACATTAATTTAAGTTTCGGCATCAGGGAATCGTTAATAAAACTGTTCTCTGAAGTGTAAGAGAAGGCTCACTTCTCACACAAAGTGTGGATATTTCCAGGATGTGGAATCGTGGCCTGATTCACACAGGGCGTAATTGTGTACTTCCACATATATCAATAATAATCTGAGCAGAAACAAACAAAAAAGCAGAGAGCCTACATATGTCACTTGGTGATGATCCTACGCCCAGACACCTTCCGACCCCCCTCCCCACATCCCAGGCAATAAACTAGATCATGGTTCCGACTGCGCATGCGCTGAAAACGGCGTTGGGAGCAAAGCAACGGCGTACGGCCATTGAGTTTGCCTATACGCGCAGTGAAAAGCATCAGTTTTATTCAAAATTAATAGAAATCCAAAACCCTAACCGTATCAATTTAATATAATCTTTTTGATAAACATGTTTTATGTATGTGTTCCAAGCGGTTTGTCTCTAGGTCGTGTGGTTTTATCAATATTTTACTTTTTCTGTATGGAGATTGCTCACTGTCATTGACAATGCATTGAGTACTCTGGCTATGGCTCTAACACTAGTCTGAGTGCCTAGATCTTTCTAAATCTAAATGCACATGGCATAAGTTGTCCTGATTATATTGATGTAAATGCAATGCTGGATAACAGATTAATATCTGAATTTATTATATATATTTATTTAGTTAGTATCCTATGTTTCAAAGAAGAGCTGAGATGAGCTGAAACTAGCACATTTCATAGCTGTACCCAGTGTATTAGCATGTGCCATGTGCTTTTGGGGGCGGGGGGGGGGGGGTTTGCTCTGATGCATCCCACAATGCACCGCGCCGCTGGAACCATGATGCGCGAAAAGGAAGAAGCAAGGCGGGGGTGGGAAAAAGAGGCGTTTATTGATGGCGCCTCTGGCAACAGAGGGGTTAGACAAGGGTACATAGCAACAGTGGAAAACAAGGAAGTAAGGACAAGTAAGGTTCCTGAGGAGCAGAAACAGGATAAATACAGCAGGGGCTCATGAGGAGCAATGTCCGAGGTAAAAGAGTTCTGGTGAGGGGGGGGGGGGGGGCCGAGGAGCCCTCCACCAGCTGAAGGAGAGGAGAGGAGAGGAGAGGAAGAAGAGTTGGGTGGGTGGGTGGAGGAAAAGGCAGAGCGTGGAGGCGGCTGGAAGGCGAATGACTGAGGAGGCCGGCGGGCGGCCTTATAAGGGAGGGCAGGAGGGCGGATGACAGGTGAGGTGCGAAAGCAAGGCGGGGGGAGGGGGGAGGAAGAAAGCTGAGAGGCGGACGTCGCGCGAGGTGAGAATGCTGCGCGACGACCGGGGAGGGGGGGGGGGGGGAGGGTCTCTTCCTCTCCTCGCATCAAGCGTAATGCTTCGCATTACGACCGATGCGCGAAAAGGAAGAAGCAAGGCGGGGGTGGGAAAAAGAGGCGTTTATTGATGGCGCCTCTGGCAACAGAGGGGTTAGACAAGGGTACATAGCAACAGTGGAAAACAAGGAAGTAAGGACAAGTAAGGTTCCTGAGGAGCAGAAACAGGATAAATACAGCAGGGGCTCATGAGGAGCAATGTCCGAGGTAAAAGAGTTCTGGTGAGGGGGGGGGGGGGGCCGAGGAGCCCTCCACCAAAAAGGAGGAGAGGGCTCGAGGCGCGCCCGAGGCGGGGGCCCGGAGTTGCAGGTCTGGGTGAGAAGAGGGTCCGGGGCCTACGTGGACGGGGAGCGGGCGGCCAAAAAGGGGAGGGCCGCTCCTGAGGCCTGAGGGGAGGAGGTCCGGCGAGGGTCGAGCAGGGGGGCGGCGAACTCCTCGGGGCTGGGCGGGGTGGGAGTCGGGGTCAGGTCGGGCGGGTTGATGAAGGCGGTGTCGTGAGGGTCGGCGGCTACGCTGTCTGGGGAGGGTCCCTCGTGGGGCTGGGCTGTGTCTGAGGTGTGAGGTGCGAGGTGATGATCCCCGGCTCGGTCTGGGCGGCGTTTCGATCGGTGGTCGCTGAGGGGTTGTCGGTGGAGGTCACGGGGCTGTCGGCAGTGGTGTGGGTGAGGCGCCGGGGAGGGCCCCCCGGGCCGGCCGGGGGGGGGGCCGGCGGATCAAAAATCCGCCGAGGCGGCCGGGGTCTGGCGCTCACGGGCTTGCTTGGTGAGGCATCCGGCCTCGCTGTGCATGGTTAGTATGCGCCGTACGTTGGCGCAATAGGCGCACACGTGCCGGTGCCTCTCTCCCCCCTCGCCGTGGGCCTCCCCGATGGGGGCCCGATCGCACGAGGCGGGCTCGCGGTTCCAGGCGGGGCAGGGGGCCCCGTGAGTGTGCCTATCGTAGGCGGTGCGGGTGTCGACTTGGGGCCGGGGCAGGTGTGCGCCTCGGGCCCAATCCTCGCCTCGGGGAGCTGGTGTTGACGGGGCGGCGG
This sequence comes from Branchipolynoe longqiensis, assembly GCA_030323885.1. Classification (NCBI taxonomy): domain Eukaryota; kingdom Metazoa; phylum Annelida; class Polychaeta; order Phyllodocida; family Polynoidae; genus Branchipolynoe; species Branchipolynoe longqiensis. The sequence goes on along the minus strand of CM059194.1, from coordinate 62,398,684 downwards.
GCGTGGTGAGGGAGTCCATCCTCAGGGTGTTGAGGGCCACCGGGTCATGCCATCCGTGGGGAAGTCTCCCGTCCGCTATCCACGTGAAGATGGCCTCGGAGTAAAAGGCAGAGCGTGGAGGCGGCTGGAAGGCGATTGACTGAGGAAGGCCGGCGCGCGGCCTTATAAGGGAGGGCAGGAGGGCGGATGACAGGTGAGGTGCGAAAGCAAGGCGGGGGGAGGGGGGAGGAAGAAAGCTGAGAGGCGGACGTCGTGCGAGGTGAGAATGCTGCGCGACGACCGGGGAGGGGGGGCGGGGGGGGGGGGAGGGTCTCTTCCTCTCCTCGCATCAAGCGTAATGCTTCGCATTACGACCAATGTAGTCGATTCGTGAGTTCCGAGTTCCGCTGATTGCTCAGGAAGCACTGATGCCGGAACTCATACCGCCGGGGCCCAGCTACAGCAGAGATACCGAGAGGTGGGAGACATGGTGAATATGCATACACCATGACACACCTTGCGGTATCTTATCTAATATTTGTTCGGACAATTTCACTACACCAGATGCGGTGACCGAATCGGTAGAAAGATGGGGAGTTCGAATCCTAGCCGAGTCAAACCAATGACTTATCAAATGTATACTTGTCACTACCTAGCCTGGCATTACCTAGCCTGCATTAATATGATAGGACAAGGACTGGTTAGCAAAGTATCAAGATAATGTGACTGTGGGATATCGGGTCATGGTGCTGACAATCTAGTCAGCATTATCAAGTCGCCATGAGTGCGCACTGTCACAAGTCGATACTCATTCTGTTTTCAAGCCTGTTTTCAGTCAACTCCAGTGCACAGACATAGATGTACTAACTGCTACACTCTGCACGACCACTATTACTAGTATTAGTCACCCTCTATTTCTTTGGTTTTATATTTCCTCTATTTGAGACATGCGCACTGCACAATTAGTCAACTTCCGGAATTTATAATCCTATCCCGTTTTCACCTGACAATTAAGAAAAGGAAGTGGTTGCTCTGTTAAGTAGAACAGTAAATGAGCAATGCGTCATGGTGCGGTAACAGCGTTTACTGCATTAATTACCTATTCATTCTAGTGTAGAACCGGATGGTTGGTTGTTGGAGTTTTACATACTGGTAACATCTAAGGTCATATCAGGACGATTACCGACTTGTGAAAGTGTGGCTGACTCATGGTAACTTTATAGTGCTGCCCCACTGGGAAATCAGGCCACTGGCACCCTAACCCGATATCCCACTCAGTCACATTATCCTGACACTGAGCTAACAAGTCCTTGCCCTATCCTATTATTAATGCTGAGCGCCAGGCTAGGAAGCGGCACTTATCAATTTTTAAATCATTGGTTTGACTCGACTGGGAACTGAACTCCCAATCTTCCGAATGTAAGGCCCGCGCTCTACCGATGAGGCCACAGAGCCTGGTAGAACCGGAGATAGTTTTTTAGTCGAGGATCATACAATTGTACTAGAAGCCAATAGGTTATCCCTTCTGGATGACGAGTAGCACCTCTGTATGACTCTGAGAATGAGACGTTTTTGGCTGGTGAGGTGAGTGCAGCTCACTACAGTGTTCAGGATTCAGTGAGGAAAAACAACCCAACTGTCGGATGTTTTTAACAAGAGTGATTCAGGACATGTGTACTACGACACCACACTTGCCAGGAGCACAGAACTTAGTGGGGAGGGTTGGGCGGCGCCTGAGGGGAATAATCTAATGTGCAGTATTGAGTAGTACTGTCCCAGCTACACAATGGTGTTGGGGCTGAAGGGAGAGCACACCTTATTCCAGCATTGTAATGTCAGACAATGTCCACTGCATCTATATGTGCTCAATAAATATAATAAAATTATAGGAATGTAGTGGTCTGCACTGACCTCGCAGGCAAGGAGCCGTATAGACAGGTAGGCGTGGGTAGTGTGGTGACATAGGGGAGCCTAGGTGATGTAATGGTTAGCACACTGGCCCGGAATGCAAAGAGATGTGGGTTTGAGTCCCTCTCTAGGCGCAATATTTCCCATATTCATAATCCCCGTGACAGGAATATAAACAAAGACAATGCTCTTTCAGTTCTATCTCAGAAAGAATATGGAATATGATCTTTCAATTATTGTCTTCCGGCTGCAGACCATTCTACTGTAGCCTATGTGGACAGTAGTCACCGCTGCCCAGTTATATTAAAAATTCTTTGTTGTAGCGTAGTGAGGGCTTTCGATACACAAATCCAATCACCACTGGCTTCACTCAGTACATGAATTTAACACTACAGTTAGAAGTTGGGGAAAGCACTCCGTACATATGTGCATTCATGTTGTTTCTTTTTTCTTTTTAAATAAATGTATTATATATAAGTATTATTTTCTATAAATGTCTTCAGGTTTTAGAATATAAATATTATTTCTCCCAGAACTGACAAAAATATAAATGTCAGTTCCTTAGGTTAGAACCTAAGGTTAAGTACCTTAGGTTAGAACAAAAACCCTATAATACTGAGGCGGCTCACTCCCTATCTCTCCCATGGTAATGTAAATTTTGCAGTGCCACCTTGTGGTGGGTTTGATCAGCCCGGCTGCTGGTTGGTGTTTCACATGTAAACACATACAATTATATTATACATGAGATAGGTAAGTATGAATACACATCAATATGAAATTGCTATGAACAAATACACATCATCATCAGCATCATCATCACACATCTTTCACATTCATGTATACATATAATATAGCACCTGTTTAACCAAGAGAACAGCCAGCACACCAACTGGTGGGGTTGATCATTTTGATTACACAGTACAGGCTGAGTGAGCCGTCTTAGTATTATAAGGTCTTTGGTTAGAACCCCTATAGAACCTACTTCGTCAGGATGAACCTATCCTAAATTAATTTCTGTGCACACCAGTGACTACAAAATATATTGAGGATAAAAGTTCCGTATCCACATCCTGCATTTGTTGCGAACTTCAATATCATTTTCCTATGAGAATATCATTTTGTTTTCAATTATTCTTTATAAATCGAAAAAACGAAGACATTGTTAACAAAAAACAACCCACGGATCTGTGCGCCAATCTTTTAAAACTCCGCACCAGCAGAGAGGAAGCTAGGCATTAATCCCAACACTGGTTTCCTGTATCCCTGCGTGAGTGTTGAATCCCTTTACTGGCTTCTTGTATCCATATGTGAGTGTTGAATCCTGTTACTGGTGTCTTATATCCCTATATGAATGTTGAATCCCATTACTGGCTTCCTGTATCCATGTCTGGGTGCTGAATCGTAGTACTGGTGTCTTGTATCCCTATATGAATGCTGAATCCTGTTACTGGCTTCCTGTATCCATGTGTGAGTGCTGAATCTTAGTACTGGTGTCTTGTATCCCTATATGAATGTTCAATCCCATTACGGGCTTCATGTATCCATATGTGAGTGTTGAATCCAAGCACTGGTGAACTTAGATGTTGCCAGGACGTAAACCTCAACCAGCGTCCTCTATCCATATATGAATGTTGAATTCCCAGTACATTCTTTCTCTCTCTCTCTCTCTCTCTCTCTCTCTCTCTCTCTCTCTCTCTCTCTCTCTCTCTCTCTCTCTCTCTCTCTCTTTCTCTCGCTGTGTGTGTGTGGGTGTGTGGGGGGGGGGGGGGGGGTGGACGTTTTGGCTTTGGCGTACGCCTAGCTACACCCCTGGAAGGGATGTCTAAAGGCTGTAACAACAACGTAAAAACAAGACATGAAAATCGCTCTTGGATATATAGGCAGCTAGCTTGAATACTATCAGCTAGCTTTTTGTTAGATTAACTCCAACTGCACCAAAGAATCTCCCCTCATCCTCTTCCAACTTCCAGGTGCCCAGATCGCGCCCATTTCCTTAGTACTCACCCGAAAATCTACCGATAACAGCATCTCTCCTCCCTTGCCTGTTCTGTCGGGGTTGTGTGCTGTCGACTGATTGTGGGTGGACGGGATCTCCGCCCACCTCACCTCCCTGCTTGGCAACCTGCCAATCCCCACCAATCCCCGCCAATCCCCTACCCGCCTCGCTGCTGTCCGGTGCCATCTAGCACAGACAGGTATCCGACACAACACCACTTCTGGCTTACTAGGGTTTTACTCCCGAGCAAAATCAAAGTTAATATCACGATGGCTTTTGACTTATGACAGTGCACACTCCTGGCGCTCTGCATTATTAGGATAGGGCAAGGACTGGTATGGCTCAGTGTCAGGATAATGTGACTGTGTGGGATATCAGGTCATAGTGCTGGTGGCCTGGTCTCCCAGTGGGGCAGCACTATAAAGTCACCATGAGTGTGCTCTCACACAAGTCGGTACCCGTCCTGATATGACCTTGGATGTTGCCAGGACATAAAACTCCAACAACCAACCAACCTGGTAGAGTTATTGTGCTTCCCCACTGGCACTGGAATACTATGTCGCCAGAATGATCATTTATAGCCCACTAAAGCATATTATATTATATCCTGGTACTGGATCAACCAGTCCTTGGTCTATCCTAATAATCATAATGGCAACCTTCCGTCCTCCCTTCTTCCCCCCCCCCCCCCCGCCTCCAGGCAAGGTAACAATTTCTTTTAAAGAATTTGGTTTAACTTGACAAGGCTTCAAACAGGAAGGAGGCTCCCTAACCAATCAACTATCCCGTTCGCTTCCACAGGTTGCATACCATGTTCACATAACAGTTGTAGCAGTTGTTTGGTGATTGAAATGCTTGTTTTTTTGCACCTACCTTAGCCTTTATAATATATCCAAAGTGGACATAAGTTATCTCGCAATCTATTCAAGTATCATAGTAGAATAATTCAATCTCATTATATACATATGGGTTCTAATTCGATGTTGGTCCTAATTTGCTGGTCTCTTATGCTGTTACTGTATTCTTGTACATGAAATCCACTTATCACAACAGATGGAGAAAATTCCTTTCGTCATAGCCCCAAGAAGCAATGAGAGCAATGCAGTGGGGAAAAAACGCTTTGTATATTTTGTATTGGTAAAATAAATTCCTGTGTCACACAAATATGGCAGCCAAAAGCAGGAATGGCGAAACCATATTGCTTGTGTTAGAAGCTACTTCATAGCAAACGAAATATTAAAACATAGATAGTTTGCAAAATTGTTAGAAAGCTTATTTCAGTACTGGTGGATATATCTGTACAAAACAACAATGTTTGAGAGTGAGCATAACATGTGTCTCTTTTTATGTTCACTCACAATTTTCAGAGTCAAGCAATGCAAGCAGGGGAAAACACTGCTGCTATAAATAGCATAGCACTATTGATGTCAAGATCTGAACACAAAAGTCACCAGATTATTTCTTAAATGCATTAAAAGTACAGCGAAAACTTTGCATCACGTGTGAAACATGCATTATGGCAAAACATTACACATGTTTAAGTGTCACAATTTTGCAGGTACTCTGTTCTACTGTCAAGTGGATGAACCCTCCTAAAATTAGTTACCTCTCATGATTACTTTGCAAAATCTGTCTAGGAAATAATAAAGTTCTTATTCTAACTATTACTTGTAAATTTTGGGTCACATCGAAACATGCATGATGCTCTCCACTGCATCAGGGTTTTAACAGCTTTTCTTTTGTTTTAATTGTGCCTTAAAATTGGGTGTATGTGGAACACAACAAGCCTAATTGGGATAAGCTCTAATCTATTTCAGTGTTGACCTACTTATCATTGAAGAAGAACCTAAAAAATTTAATTAAAATATATTGTTGACTATGATCAGATATTACAAAGAGTATTATGGGGGATCTCATTTTGTACATGTAAACTGGAGGATAGTCATCTACCGTTCGACTATATCATTGATTTGCTAATCTTACTTGTGAGGAGACATTAATACAATGAGTATGACTTGGTCATACAGTTAGTAATAGATTAGGGATTATGCAGATAATGGTCCCTTGATTCAATTTAAATGGTCTTGGTCAAGTGTAGCTTTGTGGTTAATATATGCTTTATTAATTCAGTCAGGTGTTACAGTGTGGAGGTTATACTTTGGTAATTGTTGTTATTTATTTTGCTCTTTTCCCCCAGAGGGATTTGAGAGGGGGTAAAGGGAGAAAGGGTGGGGTGGAAAGTGGCTTGGGACTATATCCTTAATTCTGTTTTGGACTCTTGTGATCTAACTAGGTAGATTTATTATATAATGTATGTGTATGTTGGGTTCTCAACCTTTAAAAATTTAGGTTGATTGTGCATTCCTTGTTTTGGGAGAGTTTGTTCTAAAGTTAGCTACTATGATGTATAGGTGCTCTTTTAAGTTTGTTAGTCCTTTGATACCGACCCACCCAGGAGGGAGGCTATACTGACAAACACGTGTATAAATACATAAATAATACCCATAGTCAGAGAGGGAAAATAAATTCACCAGAATCCAGAAACCGGAAACAGCCGTTTCTACAGAATTGATATAAACTGCCTTCTCCCATGTTTTATCCATCAGATTCACCAGAAACCAGAACCAGGGCAGCATTCAGGGTACGCCTCGGAGGCATCTCGGAGAAATTCCTGACGTCACACTAGTCTTAACGGCAAAAGCAGTCGGTTGCCCACACAGAAAGAGGGAGGGGTACTTGACTCCTCTAAGGCTTCCCCAAATCCACAGACAGAATCTAAATAACTGACCAATCTTGTCAATTTACAAGCTCCTTTTTTTATGTCCAACTTATGTGAACAATATATCGATGTAACAGGAACATGGCAATCTATCAATTCAACTTTCTATTTATAAATAATGTAGATAAGTAAGACAGGTGGATATTATGTTGACTATGGTGCACCAGCATTCTCACTTGACTACACTTGACTGTTAAGTTCATCATCATTGCCATTGCTATAATTTATTATCATTATTAGTTGTTTTAGCAGTAGTATATTCTTTTTTAATCGCTTGCATAACGTAATAAGTCAATAGTGTTTTGTTTTGACTACTGATATATCAGATTGTCTTTTACACCATTAACAATAATATTCAGGTCAATTAATTTGAATATTTGAGAGGTGTGTTATTCATTGTAACATTGCTGCTGTTCAGCTGATTTTTTAAAATAAAAGCCTTTTTCCACCCTATTGCATTCAACAGATGAATACATTGACCCTGATGAGTCGGAACGAAGCTGTGCTTTTAACCATAAAATGAAGGCCCTCTGCTTCACTGAAATCTGCCCCAGTCAACTAACTGGGGTTACTGGCGGCCGGTATGTATCAAGTTTTTCTACTCCACAGAAAGAGGGAGGGGAACTCGAGTCCTCTAAGGCTTCCCCAAATCCACAGGTCAAATATAACTGACCTTTGTTGTCAATTTAGAAGGAGACCCTCCTTTTTCATGTCCCACATATGTGAACACTATATTGATGTAACAGGACCATGCCAATCTATCAATTCAACTTTCTATTTTTACCTAATGTGGATGAGTAAGACTGGTGGATATTATGTTAACTACTGTGCACCAGCATTTTTTTTTTGGTAAATATTGTTATTCATCTGAATACATATTTTGTCAGCGCCGGGGCACTGGTCTTCCAGCCGTCGGAGTGGTCGCATTTCATCTGTACATAGTGGAAGTGGAATGTGTTGCATTGTGTGCAGCACAACCCATTCTGAACATAAAAGAAAGTGGGGGAGCAGCCTATGCTGCATAGTGTACAGCATATGTACTGAACATAGTGCAAAGTATCTATATGGATCAAGATAGAGTGTGCAGTAATGTACACTAGTGGGTAAATCATATGCTGTGTGTGTATATCAGTTAGATTTGGTTTTAATAACGGTTAGTCTTTAAATAGTGCCATGTTGTGCATGTATAGTGGTTTATATTGTGTGCATTGCTGGTTGAAGATGTAGTTATGTAGTGGTGGTAATGGGTCTAAAGATGGGGTAGTGATTCTCGAGTCATTGAGTTATAATAGTTGTTTTGTCAAATGTGGATGGGGGGGGGGAGGGGTTCATGGGTAGGGGGCGCGGACACGCAGGGAGAGAGCAGGCATGAGAGAGGGCGAAGTCAATGGGTCGTTCAGCAGGTCGTATTATATATTTGCAGTGCCAGGTTTTGGGCCTGAATAACCAGGTGAGCTCTGTATGCATTTTTAAAGGCAAGGATCGAACCCGCTTCTCTGGTTTTGGTTGGGAGCTCATTCCACATGACACTTCCTTTGTAAATCGGAGCTCTCATTAACTTATTTGTATTAGGGTTGGGCACCCCAAGCAGAGTCGATGTCCCCCTTCTCGTTACCCTGGTTGTGCGATCTATGTATTTGTCATCACTCGCACGTTTATACATCAACGTCATTAGGTGTAGGTTCCTACGTACATCCAGAGTGTCCAGCCCTGCTCTGCTATGCATTTCAACCACACTTAGTATCTTGCCTTTGAATACTGTTCTGAGGGCTCTGTTTTGCGTTCTTTGTAATTTGGTCTCTTGCTGCTTCGTTAGTAATCCATAGATGATATCATTGTAGTCTATAATTGGTAATATTGTTGACTTGTACAGCTGCAGCGCAGTATTCTCACTTACATATGTCCTTATTTTTCTGAATGTGTTCATTTTTAGTGCCAGTGTTTGGTTAAGTCTTGCCAGCTGTTGGGTACCAGTTAGAGTCGCATCGAGAGTTGTGCCTAGGTACTTATAGGAGTTCACTTCACGGAGCACTAAGCCACCCATCTGCAGTTGTATTGGCCGGGCCCTCACCTTCCTGGCTTTGGTTCCATAGATTATGTATTCAGTTTTAGTGCCATTTAGCGTTAGTTTATTCTCATGGCACCATGTGTTCACTCCATCCAGCGCCATTCCAGCCTCGGTTGCGGCTATGGCAAGGTCATTGTTATGTATTGTTAGTGCTGCATCATCGGCAAATAATGTGAAAGATGCTTTGTTGGAAACTAGAGGTAGGTCATTTATAAATATTAGAAACAGTAGGGGTCCCAGAGTGGAGCCCTGTGGAACTCCTGTTTTTATTTCTCGAGTGGTTGAGCTGGTGTCACTTAGTTTTGTGTATTGTTTCCTATTGCTGAGGTAATTTGTGAGGAAGCTATGTGCTCTATTGCCTAGCCCAGCTCGTTCTATTTTATGCATGAGGATTTTGTGGTCGATCGTATCAAATGCCTTCTTGAAATCAAGGAAGACTGCGATAGTAAGATCACCCTTGTCTATGTTTGACAAAAGTTCATCCAGTAGAGACGCCAGTGCCCCGGTGGTGGACCTATTTTTCCTGAAGCCATTTTGCTGGTAGGTCAAATAGTTAGAGGACTCAAGGAATGTCTTAATTTGGTCATGTATTATTTGTTCTATAATCTTGCCAGGCAGTGGGAGGATCGATATTGGGCGTAGTTCACTACAGGTTTGCGGGATGTTGACTTTAGGTATGGGTGTCACTGTGGCCACTTTCCAGTCATCAGGGAAGATGCCTGTACTGATTATTAGGTTATATAAATGTGTAAATTCTGCACTCAGTGTTGTGATCGCACTTTTTATCAAAGTGGTACTGATGTCCTTCATTCCTGATGATTTGTAGATAGATATTTTGTTAGTTCTATCAAGGATTTCATCCTGGGTGGTTTCCAGAAGGTCATACTTTTCTTTATTTAGTTTGGCATGGAAGGTTTTGTGTTGATCATCCTTCTGTTTGAATTTATTGGCTAGTTTCTCACCTATATCTATGAAATAGTTATTGATTTCCTCTGCTAGTAATTCATCTGGGATTTTAATACCAGTCTCTTCACTTGCAAGGCCACTGATTCTTGTCTCTTTTTTAGGTTCGATTTGGTTTATTTCATACCAACATTTTCTGGCATTCTGTTTATATTTGTCTATCTGGACTTGATAATACCTTGCTTTGGCTTTCCTTACTTCACTCCTAGCCTTTCTGACCATACATTTAGCTATGAATTCATCCCCTGGATCTTTTGTTTTCTCAACTTTTGATAAGAATCTATCCTTGAGCTATAGTCATTAAGGTAACCTCCCATGGTGATTCTGGTGGTGATCTCGGTTAGGGGACAGTGCCTGTCAGCTGCAATAGTGATTGTTGCATTTAGCATATCCCAACATAGGTTGGGGTCTCTCATATCCAGAAATTCAGCACTGTTTATTTCTTTGAGTGTGCCAGCCAATTCATTAAAATTGCAGTTCCTATAAGAGCGTCCCCAGTGGGTGGTGATTCTTTTGTCATTTCTTATTTTTTTCTTTATTATAAATATTGGTTTGTGGTCGCTTATGTTATAGTTAAGGACTCCAGCCTTTGTACAATGTTTGATATTGGTAAGTGCCAGGTCTATTGTTTTGTTAGTGGTTTTAGTTACCCTGGTTGGCTGCTGGATCATTTGTTGCAACTCATGTTCAGCTGCAAGTTGCTTTATTATCCCTCCCATCGTAGGCCTCTTGCCATTATATTCTTCATTGAAGTCACCAATGAGGAGTATCTCATATTTATCGATATTGGCGATATTGGCTATGTGTTACCCCTATTCCACTCTTCACATGGTCTACCATCTACAGATTCGTTTATTTCTCTACTAACCCAGTTGGATCCTGTCCCTCCCTCTACTTTACGATCTTTCTTTACATCAAGCCTAATCCCAACTGCGTAAACATCACGCTGAATGTCCTTAATAGTTGCTCTATCTGTCCACCCATCTTCTATTCTCCCATCATTGACCATTGAAAAAAAATTTCTGACCACAGTAATACCGTCTGCCAATCCCAATTAGCTGCCATTTCGGAAATGTCAGTTACATGACGCCTTATATGTTTAATCCAATATTGAGGTAAGGTGGGTTCTTCTAGTAGCCGGTTAATTGCTGACAGATACTCGTACCATGTAGAGTCCCCTTTCCCCACAGAACCCATTACATCGTTGCGTATGACAAAGAGATGAGGTAGTAAGGCGTTCTTACCCTTTCGTTTTTTGCGGTCTTGTCTGTGCTTTTTTAGTAGTTGTCGAATCGCATTGTCCGAGTCGTAATTACTCTCAGCTGACTCAGATTCGTCTGAGTCCGTACAGTACTTGTCCCTGCAGCGATGTCGTCGGACGTGATGGCGGCCGGACTCCTTCGTGGAGCTCGGAAGTGTCGTCCTCGCTCTCTTAGACGTATGAGGAGAAGCATAGGCGTCATCGTCGCTGCTACACTGCGAGTGCGAGCGTCCTCGTACCCGACTTTTCCTTGAATCTCTTGATGAATGCGCTGAGTGAGCCTTTGTTCCAGTGGTCCTCTTGGCATCTTCTGCTTGAGACAGCTTAACCTCGATTCGCTCCAGACGCTCTCCAAGCGACTGAAGGGTGTCCTGTAGTGTCGTGGTAGAGTTAACAGTGCGGTCTTCAATGTGTACCGACAATTCGTCAACATCTCTTGAGGTCGACGCCGTAGGGGCCTTACGACGAGGCGAATCTGGACGACACAAACTCTCATTTTCTGTTTCTTCCGTTGACAGTCGCTTTCTGGACTTAAATATCGTCCTATTACTTGATGAGCGTGGCATTTTAGTTGAGTATCAGCCACCAGTGATAGCTGTTCCTGTACAAGTTATATTAATGCTTCCAAGTAACAACTTCCAAGTAACACAGCTTTGAGACACTACATACAACTCTAGCGGCGAGGTCCGGGTAGCTAGCAATCACTGAAGAAGACGGCGTCTATGGTTACCACTTCCAGGTCAGACTTGATTCACTGTTTCGGACACTACACAAATCTTAACACGACATAGGGCCCTAGAGGTACTGAGGGCGTTATGTACAATTATTTCCAAGTCCAGACGTGAGCGACACTGTAGATAAGTTGATCAGTCTCCTTACCTTCACTTGACTGTCTACTGCAGACACAATCAATTAATACATGTACAGTTCCAGGAAGCTCCAGTAATCACCTTGAGACTCGACGGTCTACCACATACACACTCTGCACTACCATGTGCACGAGCAACACAGTACAACTAAGGTATAATCACAAATACACTCTTGCAGCAGCAAAGGACCCAATAAGGGGCTGCAAGAGGTGGCCAGCACCCACCGAAGGAGCAGAAGCATAATACGACTTCCAGATAATACTTGGGAGTTATAATCGTTCCACGATAAACTGTAGAGATATACTTAATTCCATGATAACTGTAGAGTTACACTTGAACACCGCATAAGTATCACTATACACTGTACAGTCACTACGTCAATATCCAATGTTTTCCAACATGAGAGCTAGACGACACAGAATGTCAACCAGCATACTGAGCTACAATAGAAGCTTCCACGTATCAGCCTCTGACGTCTTACATGAGATCCGACACTTAAAATCCACTTCCTTGCGTAATCACATAGTAACATCCACACGTAATCCACAAGTCATCCTAGATATTAAGGCGACGAGTATTCTGCTGTGCCCTCCAAGCAACTACAGTTAATCCAGCGTATTATAATAATGCAATTATCACCTAAATCCACTTCCTGTGCGTAAGCACAGAGTAACTATCCACACGTAATCCACAAGTAATCACAGGCACCCGACACCACTCCTTAATGTCTTGAGATAGTGTAATCCAGAGTATTATAATTAAGTATTATTCCAGCGAATAACACGTTCCTGGCAGTTCTAACGGCCATAGAGCAGCTAGTTGACCATAAGGTCCAACAACGAAGAGTCCACCATGCTAGAGACACATACAGCTGCACCTGTTATCGACTAGCCAGCTCCTGTGCTAGTTTGTCATCCCGAGACGTAATCCAATTCCCTCCAACCAGCCTAGATTTGTCACTTAAACCATTTCCTTGTATGTTAGTGTACGACTTCCACTCTCAGCCTTCAGTGCACCAATGCGACTGAAAACTCCCCAAACAACAGCAGTCCACAGAGTCACCCACCTTAATTCGAAGAGTCAATTGTAGTTTTACACAAATGGAGTTCTGCTGTAACCAAGTAATTCCTGCTTGAGTGAGGACGCTGAGACGTATCTCCTAACAGTAACTCAACCAGTACACGTTAAGAGGATAATAACACAACTTGCAGTTGAATACTGTGTCCCACAGAGAGACGCTGAGACGTATCTTCAATCATTAAACCAAGCAGCTATACGTAGTCCTAACACCAATATCTACTAACACAGCCTAAGTCCGGCGGAGTGATGCACTTGTAGAACTGACGTACCCAACGTCAACACTGTGCACTAGAAGCTCTTGCAGGCGAGACTCCACGAGAGAGGCGCGGGCAGACTCGACCTCCGCTAGTTAACCATAAAGTCCAACAACGAAGTTCCACCATGCGAGAGACACATCCAGCTGCACCTATTATCGAATAGCCGGCTCCTGTACCAACTTGTCCTCCCGAGACGTAATACAACTCCCTGCAACCATGCTTAGATGTGCACTCAACACTGACTCACATGTATCGTTTGACAAGTTAATGGAATGTTCAAGGTTGGAGCTCATAAATAAGTATAATTATTAGCAGAACACCAAGTCACGCAGTCGACCGGGAGGGCGTCACGGCAGCAGCGCACTCCACAGGAACCGGAAGGCGGGAGCGCTGACGGCTGCTCGGCAGTCGAGCACGCTGAGCGACCTGCAGTGCTGAGCGTACGCAATAGTAGAAAGAGGAACGCTCCATGGCGTATTCGTCGAATTGGGCGGCGCCACTCCAATTCTTCCCAATGTTCAATTAATTTGTAGCCAAACCTGACTAATCAAGTAATCTTTGTAAAGTCCACCATCGCGCGTCCACGAAATAACCATCTCAACAGTGCACTTTAAGAGGTTACTTAATCGCAGCGTAGCAGTTTGAGTACTGAGATGCCAGTCAGGCGCTGAAGCGACGGTCCGGCGGTTCTTGTCATTCGAAGAGTCTAAATTTCCCGATATTTCCCAGAAGCAGACACTCCACGTAATCCATAGTTAATCCCAGATGTATTCCTCGTAATTATCGTACGTAAAGCAGTAATTTCCACCTCTTAAGTGGGTGCTGGCCACAACACAGACGACGAAATCTCGGAGCAGAGTTAAACCTGACTTCTCTACTCGGTGCCTTTAGTGTGAATGCGAGCCTTATGGAAGACTGACCAAGACGCTTCGAAGCTCGCAGGCTGACGTGTCGTGACGTGGCCCCTGCTAGGCGAATCAGCAGTGAGGACGTGTAATGACGTGGTCACTGCTAGGCGCATCGGCAGTAAGAGCGGGAAAATGACCAACGCTTCGAACCACGCAGCCAGACGTGTCATGACGTGAACATTGCTAGGCGCATCAGAGAGGATAAGGCGGGAGAGGCTAAGCAACACTAGAACGGTCTCCAACGTCGCAAATTACCCATGTTACCCGCAACATGCATCATTTCTTATTTTTTTCTTTATTATAAATATTGGTTTGTGGTCGCTTATGTTATAGTTAAGGACTCCAGCCTTTGTACAATGTTTGATATTGGTAAGTGCCAGGTCTATTGTTTTGTTAGTGGTTTTAGTTACCCTGGTTGGCTGCTGGATCATTTGTTGCAACTCATGTTCAGCTGCAAGTTGCTTTATTTTCCCTCCCATCGTAGGCCTCTTGCCATTATATTCTTCATTGAAGTCACCAATGAGGAGTATCTCATATTTATCGATATTGGCTATATTATTCAAAGAGTTACTTATTTGCCCAATTCCTTCGTTTAGGTTGCCATTTGGGGGTCTATATACGTTGCCGATGAGTATTAGTTTTGTATGGGGTCTGGTGACTACAGCCCACTGTAGTTCAATATTGCTATTTGATAGGTTATGCTCAGCATGTTTACTTGCATCAACATGGAGATCTTGCTTAAAGTAAATACCTAGTCCACCACCAGCTTTGGTCTGCCCACTAAGTTGCTTTGTTTTTCTATCAGCCCTTATAAATTGGTGACCTGGTATAGATGTGAGTCTGTCTTCAACTGTTCTATTGAGCCATGTTTCTGATATAGTGAAGACATCAAAACCAGACCCGGGTAGGTCGGCTCTTAGCTGGTTGATCTTATGTGTGAGGCTACGCACGTTTAGGTGGCCAATCTTTAGTCCTGGCAGGCCCTTCAGATCTGTTAGAGGAAGTGCGCCCAGATGACACGGTCCCAAGGGCCCCAGGCCACCATCAGTCTGCCCCCCTCCCTGGAAATACGGTCCGCCCCGTCCCCCAAAGAACCCCCCCCCCCCCCCAGTGAGTGTGAATGTGGTTGTGTATTTACTTATGTCATGGTGTATAGCGTATTCTTTGTTGGGCATGGATGCTTGCCCGGCACTACCACCTAGCGGGCATCCAGCTTTAGCTAAACCTGATATTTGGGTTTTAGCCATGATGTGGTGGTGGTTGTTGGCTTAGGCTGAGTTCAGTTTTAGTTGCGGTTTTCTCAATGGTGGGGGGGGGGGGGTGATATTAGTGTATCATGTTGTACAGGGTGCTGGTTAATCAATGTAAGGTCTACTTAATAGGTTCTTGTCAATGTTGTTTGAGTTGATGATATATGACAGTTAGACAGGGATCAGTGACAGCTGAGTGTGGTCAATAGTAGATGAATTCAGTTTTAGTTGCGGTTTTCTCAATTAGTGTATCATGTTGTACAGGGTGCTGGTTAATTAATGTAAGGTCTACTTAATAGGTTCTTGTCAATGTTGTTTGAGTTGATGATATATGACAGTTAGACAGGGATCAGTGACAGCTGAGCGTGGTCAATAGTAGACAGTGTCACCACGTACATATTGGTAATCGGGTATTGACATTTGCTGCAGTTGGTGTTGGGTGACCAAGCAGACGCCCAAGCCAGGGTCAGTATGACAAATGTACATTGAGGACTGTTGTGAATGTGTCATATCAGGCATACCAGTTACAAAGGTTGAGTCCAGCCCCTCCATCAGCACAAAGCTCACGCCGACCAGCTCCATCAGTACCATGAATTGAGGTGCACAGCAGTAGTATTCAAGTGTTTGTCCATCAATTTCTAACATACAAATAAATATCAAGCGGTGTTACCTGTGGGCTCCGGTCAGAGGTCTATCCTTAGCATACAGAGGCATGATTACATAGTTTGAAGCAAAGTTGTTTACATAATAGTGCTTTGGTTGTGCTTGAAAGTGGCCACAGCAACAAGGGTACATGCACAAATAGCTTGGCATCCATACACAGTGCTCTCAGGCATATACGTTACACATGAAGGGCAGGGTACAAGGAGAGCTTAATATATCTGACAGGGGAGTTTGTGTTCCTTGAGTCATACCAGTCAAGTCTGCACCAGCAGACCATGCATATAGAGGGCAGTCAAATAGGCAATTTGTAGATCCAAACCAGATCAATGGTCTGGGCCAGCTAACTGACACGCACCAATAGCAGATTCCGAAGCAGAATCAAGGTGTACAGTAGTTGTACATAAGTAAGGGTATTGGTGCAGAAGGTCAATCAATTTAAGCCCCTCATACAAATAATAACCTGCAAACATAAAACACTGTGGTCTGCGGGCCAGGTCAGAGGTGACAGTGCTTGCCAATAACATATAGAGCATTGAATACATACAGATGGGATTAGAGTCATAGACAGTAATGCCTTAGTTGTGTCCAGTGGTAAGTTCAGGTGCCACCATTGATGATCACAACCATAAGGGCATATACACACAGAGTTTGACATATATGAGTGTGTGTATCCAGGCGCATACACTGATCATGCATGCTGATTATACATGTAAAAGTCAGTCGAATAGGTAATTGGCAGATTGGAACTCAAGTATGGTTTGGATCAGCAGACTACATAACCCAACTAGTAGATCGCTGATGCACTTAGTAGGTTAGTCTACTTGCAGTTTCAGAGTCCAGTGTTTGAGATGATGGGTCAGTGAGTTGTGGTCATGACGATCATGATGCTGCACTCCCGGAGTTCTGGCGCTGGTAGCGGTGTCATACAGGGGGTGCAATGTTTTCTGGTCTTGGCATTGGCAATGATGACGGGCAGTGACACTGGCGACGGGCAGCCGTGGTGGTGATCGGCATTGCTCGTGAGTATGCTTCAGCTTCGGGATGTGCCATGGTGGCAGGGCGTTCCAAGTTGTTTGTCAATAGTAGGATGGCCCTGTCCGTCTTGGTGATCTGCCTGGCCCAGTACTGCTTAGTATGTAGGTTAGCATGGTATTCGTCGCTGGGCTGTACATATTAGTGATGATAAGTCCGTTCAAAGTAGGCATGCACTCCGCTCCTTGTCCGCGTGGCCTATGCATGCATCCAAATGAATGATCACACAAGTGTCTAAACTAATGTTCCTGCTTTCCTCAGTCGGTTGTGTGATGCTGTTTACAGAATTATCTCACTTGACAGTTATCTCACTTGACAGAATTATCTCACTTGACAGTTAAGTGCATCATCATCATCGCCATTGCCATCATTTATTATTATTATTGTTATTATTAGTTGTAGTAGTAGTAAGAGTAGGAGTATTTCAATTACTTGCAGAACGTAAGATTATAAAATGTTGCACTTAAAAACTATGCATTTATGTATACTGCAAAAATAAACTATCCACAGGTATATGTCCTATTACAAATAACTATTCTATCTAATCTGTATATTTTGGTGTTGTTACTTTAAATCGTTCATAGTTATCTCGACCCTTCATTCCTCTGACCGTATATGTCTCTTCTCTTCATAATGATACCCCCTCACCCAGTGCATGTAGTGGGCAGCATTCCCAGCTGGCGCCAGGACTCCATAGAAGATTATATATAATACAGGGATGAAAGTGGTCTCCGGGAAAAAAAGCGGAAATGCTGATATTCTCCCATAGGCTTAGCATTGTCAGGGAATCGCTGAAAATTCCCAGAAGTCGGATTTCATATATATTGGTATACACTGATCGTGCTGCACCATTTGAAGCATGTATTAGTAGTATACGCTGCTAGTGCTGCGGCATTTGCACCACATATCAGTATACGCTGATAGTGCTGCAGGGTTAGAAGCACATGTTAGTAGTGTATGCTGCTAGTGCTGCGGCGTTTGAAGGCATTAGTAGTATACGCTCTAGTGCTGCGGCGTTTGCACCACATATTAGTATACACTGATGGTGCTGCAGCGTGAAATAACGTATTGGTTGGTTGGTTGTTGGAGGTTTACATCCTGGCAACATCTAAGATCATATCAGGAAGGGCGCAACGTCTTAGTATACACTTATAGCTACAGGAAAAATCCCGGAAATCCGCGAAATCACGGAGATCTTTCATCCCTGATAATAGTACTCTATATTATTTAGCATAATATACTATATAGTATTATATATACTGCCAGTAGGCATACTAAAAAATAGAAAATACTTCCAACTACATACTGCCATCAGACCATACGGGGAAGAAGACACATGCGCCTATTAAATACTACCAGTCTGGATACTATAAATACATATATACTACCAGTCTGGATACTATAAATACATATACTACCAGTCTGGATACAAAAATACATATATATATACTAAAATCATGGATACAAAAAAAAAGAGAGAAAAAGACACATATACTCCTATTAGACACTACCAGTGTGGATGCCAAAAAGAGGTTTATACTACCACAATGGTAGTATAAAATAAGACACATGGTCCTATTAGATACTACTTGTATGGATGCCAAAAACAGGTTTATACTACCACAATGGTAGTATAAAATAAGACACATTGTCCTATTAGATACTACCAGTGTGGATGCCAAAAACAGGTTTATTCTACCACAATGGTAGTATAAAATAAGACACATGGTCCTATTAGATACTACCAGTCTGGATACCAAAAACAGGTTTATACTACCACAAACTAAACCAAAAATATGACATTTGATGCTATTAGATACTACCAGTCTGGATTCTTTTTTAAACACAGGTATATAATGTCACGATCTATTTTTGTTTAAAGATACACACTCCTAATAGATACTACCAGTCTGGATACACACAAAAAAAGATATATTTAGGAAAATTTAGTTTTATTGGGCTATACATCATGTACTTACACAACTATGTGTGTAAATATAAATGGCTCCTCAGACTTTATTGATTAAGAACCAACAATGAATCCATTAAACTACATAAAGTTGCATAGTCCGATGAAAAGATCAAATTCTAAACCAAAGCAACAAGATTTAATTCGACAGATCTAAAGCCCCGTTCACACACGGGCCTTAAGTCGCCTCAACTAGTTTGCTTCATCTAAGTCGACTCAGATTGCGCGTGTGAACGCTCCTCTCAGACGAATTAGGGCTGAGTCGACTCAACTAGTTCGCCTCAAGTAAACCGCTTCGCGAGGTAGATTAGATGAGGCAAACTAGCTTGAGTCGGCCTAAGTGGCATGTGTGAATGGAACTGGTTTAGTTGGGGCAGCTTAAGCACATGGATGGAGACTGCTTCCTAACAGGTAGTTGCTTTCATAGTGGTTATAACACATGTTTGGACCGTCCTACATGTTTAGACCGTCCTATTTCTTCATATATCATATGGAGACTGCTTCCTAACAGGTATTCTGTGCTATGCAGACGACATCGCTGTCGTCTGCTCGCGCACCAGGGACGTGCCTCTCCTCACGGCGGATGTCCTGCTCCTACTTAGCAGCTCCTGCCGTGAGCTGGGGCTCGAAATATCCACAAACAAAACCAAAGCTATGATGATGTTTTCCGATCAGCCTCCCCACCCACTCCGTGCTGCAGACCTGGACGTCGAGTGGGTGGACACCTTCGATCTCCTCGGAGTCAGGCTCGATCACGAACTCACCGTGAGTCCACTTGTGAAGCAACTGGCCTCCAGAATGAACAAGAGACTTCTTCTAATGAAGCGTTCTTAATCTCTGGGTTCAACTGGGGAGCACCAGCTGAAGTGCTCAGCCTCTTCTACAAACAGGCCGTGCGGGCCCTCTACGACTATGCAGCCAACACCGTTTCCTGGATTGGTCACTGCAGAGACAACCGTAAGGCACGCCTCCCTCGCAGTAGCACCCTGACCAAAGACCTCCCACCCTGGAAAGAGTCCGATACCAGGCAGCGCGACTCATCACCCGAGCTCGCAGGACAACCAGGGTTGAGATTCTCCTCCTTGAGGGCAACCTCCCACCACTCCACCTACGCGGACAACAGCTGCTGGCAAACCACCTCTGCCAAGCCTGTCCACAGGCCAGTGCACCTTCTACCACAGCGCAGCCTCTTACCTACAAAACGGTCCAAGACGGCGCCTCATCCACACCGCACTTCATCCACACCTCTCTCTATCTCCTCTCCGCTGGACTTGCTCCTCCTTGATATGTCTGAAAAGAGTTCCAGGAGGGGCAGCCCACCAGCATTTCACTTTCTACTCTTACTCTGTCCGTGTCATTGGCTCGCTGGTTGGTCACCATAGAGCAAATAGACATGGTCCTTTGACTCAACTCTCCTCACTTCTCTTTCCTAGACTCTACCCTTTCTATTTCTCCCAGGCATACTTCTACCCCTGACCAGGGGAGTTGTGTGCTTGGGTGGGGCCCTGTACCTTTACGTTTCTCTCGCTGTGTTCTCGTTGCTGGAACCACCGCTTCACCCATCCTTACCTGCCCTTCCTCGAAACCCTTGCTGCTGTCTGCTGGATACAAGTGCTCAACTACCGCCGGACTGAAGAGATTCGGGGCAGCCCCATGCCGTTACAATGTTGTAAAGATGTCCCCAGCTTCTACAACCGTCCCTCCTGAAGATTAATCTTCAACCAAAGATTGGGCCGATTTATCGGAGCCGCTCTATAATGTTGCAGTTCTGCAACCAGTCACCGTTGTAAGGTTACAAACCACCCCAAGCAAGCAAGCTCCTAGCAGGTAGTTGCTTTTGATAGTGGTTGGAGCACATGTTTGGACCGTCCTACTCTTCCCATCTCTTTGTTAGGTATGTTGTTTGTATGTATGTATGGATGTATGTGTGGCGTGTGGATGTAAGTGTATATGTATGTATGTGTGGATACCCATCCTGGTATGACCTTAGATGTTGCTAGGACGTAAAACAAAAACAAACAAACATCGATCTGAGCCGGTTTAACGCATGTGTCTGAACGAGACACACTTTGAAAACTATGTATGTGTGAATGCGCTCCTAGTTCGACTCAGGTAGTTTGCCTCATCTAAGTCGGCCTAACGCTGTACGTGTGAACACTGCTTAATTTAGATACTGTTGCACTTATTAAACGTTTTCGCTGCATAGAAGGGAATACTGGGGCAATTTAATAGACCCTATTACTGCAGAATCCTATGGTGTCAGAGTTTTGGCATGTTTGCCCAAATTAATTTTGCACGGTTGCATTTCAAAAGTTAGCTATTTAACATGTTAAAAGTTACTTCAAACTAAAGTAAGGTACATTATAACAATTAATTTAATATAGTTATCTCAAAACAATCACAGAAATTCAAAACCATCGAACTGTGCAACCATAAGGTTTGTTTGTTGTTAGTTTACGTCCTAGCAACATCTAAGGTCATATCAGGATGGGTACCGACTTGTGACAGCGAACACTCATGGCGACTTTATAGTGTTGCCCTAGTAGGAGACCAGGCCGCTAGCACCATGCCCTGATATCCCAGTCATACTGAATCAACCAGTCACCTTAGATATTGCTAGGACGTAAAACAACAACAAACAAACAAATCTTTTATTTCAGCAACTGTATTATTCTCAGGGCTGCGGGAGTACGTTCAGTAACTGTTGAACCAATTTATGTAACTACCATAAATCTATAATGCTGGGTCTGAAATAAAGTATTGAATTGAAATTGAACTGTTACAATTATTATTATACACATAGTAGAATATAGCTTAGCAATCCATGCGTACTATTAACTAACTGATACACTAGCACCACCTAATCTCATTGTTACCGACGTGCTTGTTGTAAATATTAATTTTAACCCACCTGTCCATTTGCTGATGACATTCACGTTACTTCCGTCATGCTTCTCAACGTTGACTCACACTGGTTCCAGTACCCGAAAGCAGGTCCTCTGTCGTATACCTGTTGAACTGCTACTTCATACACTAACACCATCGACTCCTTATTCCTTAGCCTTCTCCACAGATGTCGCCACTGAGGCTGTTCAACCGAACTAGAATCAAAGACCCTATAATATTAAGACGACGCACTCCCTATCTCTCCCATGGTAATGTAAATTTCGCAGTGCCACCTTGTGGTGGGTTTGATCAGCCCGGCTGCTGGTTGGTGTTTCACATGTAAACACATACAATTATACATGAGATAGGTAAGTATGAATACACATCAATATGAAATTGCTATGAACAAATACACATCATCATTATCGCCATCATCATACATCTTTCACATTCATATACACATTTATACATATAATATAGCACCTGTTTAAACAAGAGAACAGCCAGCGCACCAACTGGTGGGTTTGATCATTTTTATTACACAGTACAGGCTGAGTGAGCTGTCTTAGTATTATAGGTTCTTTGCTAGAACCTAGCCCCAGGCCTTTTAATTCCCAGATATCGCCACTGTGCATTCTACTTTATAGATTTTTTAAAAATAAAAAATTTAAGTCGCCCCTGCCCTGATCAGGGCCGAGGGAGAAACTGTAAGTTCAACAAGTTTTGATAGATTCCAGAATGATAAGCGTATTGCAGGTAAAATTGTAGATGAAAGATTTACAGCCCCTACCTACATCAAAGATTCACCTCTCTACCAAAGACCCTATAATACTAAGAGGTCTCACTCAGCCTATACTGTGTAATCAAAATGATCAAACCCACCACTTAGTGCGCTGGCTGATCTCTTGGTTAAACAATTGCTATATCATATGTATAAATGTATATATGAATGGGAAAGATGTGTGATGATAGCGATGATGATGTATATTTGTTCATAGCAATTTCATATTGATGTGTATTCATACTCACCTATCTCATGTATAATATAATTGTATGTGTTTACATGTGAAACACCAACCAGCAGCCGGGCTGATCAAACCCACCACAAGGTGGCACTGCAAAATTTACATTACCATGGGAGAGATAGGGAGTGAGCCGTCTTAGTATTATAGGGTATTTGTCTCTACTCAGGCTACTGTAGGACAGGGTTGCATCCTTTATCTAACTTGAGTTTCTGTCATTTTCTGAGATAAATATATTATGTTGATCATTATAATTTATATAACTTTTGTTTTAAGTAACTTGTGTTTTAAATACCGGTATCCAAATTTTGAAATATTTTGCCACGCACACCAAAACTGACACTATAGGCTTCTGCAGTAGCAGGTTATATTAATTTGATTTAGTAACTCCTTCGATGTTGTGACAAATACTTAATAAGTGCAACAGTATCTAGAGCCGTGTTCACACGGGCAATGTAAATCGATTCGTAGAAAGCGACTTGCCTAGTTCGCCTCACATTTCTCGTGTGAACGGGCGTCTGAGTCGAATTAGGGCTGAATCGATTTCTGTGATGCGCATCCTGTAAACCACCTATCGAGGTAGTTTACGTGAGGCGATTTCTGTGAATCGATTTATTTTATCCATGTGGACGCACTGAGGCGGATTAAGCACTTCACACGCATGCGCACTCGACACCTTAGTTTGTTGACTTTCCGGTCGATCAAAAGCGCATATATAATTTAGTCTATTAAACCGCTAGCTGTGCACAGATATTTTTTTCATCATTTATTTTTAGGGTTTCACTGCCCAGCAGAAGTTTTGACCGTTCCAAACCAATACGATTCATTAAATACATATCTAGGTCGAATCCACTCTCTTGTGGTGGCGCTGGTCAGACTGGACTTGCTCATGCGCAGATATCGACTTCCGGCCCAAGTAGTGCTCGTGTGAACGGGCGGCTAATTCGACTCACCTGATTCGATTTGTCTAATTCACTTCACATTTTGCCCGTGTGAACACGGCTTATGTTAGATATGTAGAATAGAATCTAGATAATTGTTTTGGTTTCGAAAAATTGATGTTTTCATCAGATTATGGAAAGATTCGTCCCCTACCCAGAGTAGGCTACGGGTGGAGAATGTGACCCATTAGAAAAGGTGGCGAAATTAAGGGCTGGGTAAGTGAAATGAACACATTTATATAAATTCTTCACATACATCTTCATATGTACCTGGTACGGTACTTTATTTTTCTTTTCTTCTAAGGTATAAACCATGTTAAACGTCAAAACAACAGCATTCTGTCGTCACCATCTTGTCTTTTTGTATTCTCTCCCATTTCACCAACTATGTGCCAACATTGATCAAAACTGTGCACTGGAATCATCTCATTCCGACTGCGCATGCGCTGAAAACGGCGTTAAGAGGCCGTAATCGATTAACACGACCAGGTGTGGCGGTTTCAGCGCCCGGTCAGTTTCAGCGGCCTGTCGTGGCTTCTGCGCAGATTTTCGCACATTGCGGCGAGCACTGCTATTTGTTTTGTTTACTGCTACGTTGTTAGCTGCTACGTTAATATCGCTTGGAATTTAAGGTTAATTTAATGAAATTTCATTATTTTAGTATGTAATTCTGTTAAATATGATCGCATTCAATAGATTTCGGCCTGATCGGACCCTAACACTGCCGGGCACCAGCTGAGCTGGTAGCCGGCGAGGCCACGGGTGTTTTGCATATGTCTTAAAATCCGCGCATGCGCAGAAGCCACGACAGGCCGCTGAAACTGACCGGGTGCTGAAACCGCCCCACCGGGCGACTCGGGTCACCCGAGTCATCTGAATTTCAAATCGAACACCGCGAGTGAAGTCGACAAAAACACGTGCCGCGTGCAAAATGACCCGACGCCAGTAACCCACCTATTGGCTGGGGTTTGCTAGGAACGATGACGTCACACCTGAGCTGGTACCTATAGCTACCACTACAAGTCCTATTCGTTGTTTTAATGCTTTTTTTTTAAATAACCCAGATTGTCAGCTTATGCGATCCTAAAATACTTTAAATCCTATTTTGCTGTACTTATATTGGTTATTAAAACAAATAATTAGGTTTTATATTAAGCCACCATTTTTTCCGCCCCGAGCGTGCAGAAGCTTATTCGGTTATTCGACCCGAGTCTGCAGGATGTGCGCATGCGCCAAAAAGTGGCTCGGGTGACCAGAGTCGATTAATCGATTACGCCCATGGAGAAACAAAGGCCCTCGGCCATTTAGTTTGCCGATGCGTGTAGGGAAAAACTTCGATTTTATTCAAAATCAATTAAAAGAATACATAACAATTTGGCACAAACATGGATGGATGCATGCAATATAATAATATAATGAATATGTTTAAGACACAACTCTCCATAATTAAGCATTTTGAGCTAAGAAACACACAATTTCAGTCACTTTACAGGCAGATGTTTACATCACCATCATTGATTAGACATAAGTAATTCTTGTTCTAAATATTAAAATGTCAAATGTGTCAATAAAAACTTGTTTCAAAGAAATATATAACCAATGTCTGATGAACCCTACCCATTTCCTAGCCCAACAAATGTTATTAACCATAGGATATCAATAAAAACATGAATAAAATAAGTAAAACTGACTCGGGCTATACCTATGGCTCTAACACTAGCCTGAGTGCCAAGATTTGTCTAAATCTAAATGCTGATGGTATAAGATGTGCTGATTAGATTGATGTAAATGCAATGCTAAATAAAAGATTAACATCTTAATTTATTTGTTTAGTTGCTATTCTATGTTTCAAACAAGAGCTGAAACTAGCACATTTCATAGCTGCACCCAGTGTCTTAGCATTAGCCATGTGCTTCGCAGGGTGGGGGGGGGGGGGGGGGTTCTTCCACGCATCCCACAATGCACCGCGCGGCTGGAATGGCGATCTAGTCTATTCCCATTTGAAACAGTTTTTGCTCAGATTTAGACATAATTGTTAATCACCCCTACTATGGGTAGAGGTAAATCTTTTATCTAGTAAAATTGTAATTAGGCCTACTCCCACAACAACCTACTCTCACTCTGAATAGGAATTAGTTATGTACTCCCGCAGGACTGTCTCACTGGGCAGGGATGAACATTTTATCTGGTGCGCAGATATGAACCAAATATACGTTGCTAGGATGTAAAGCCCCAACAAACAAAACAAATTGTCGAATGGTACCAGTTATAAGACAATTACTTTGAATTTACTTTTGTAGATCTACAATATTAATCGCTGACTCCGTTCAGAAACGGACTGCGGGAGTAACTATAGATTCACACTTTGGGGTTTATTTATTCTATGTTTAAAAGAAAGTAATTTTTATTATTGAAAATGGCAGATAGGGATTGTGATTCATAAAAATATTTGACAAGAATATGCCTATGTATGACATGTATATCTTATAAATTGAATTGTGTACATTCCATAAGCGTTGTCGAACTCTAGCGATTTTACTCACAATAGTCACCCACACCAGCAAAATCGCACACAAAACTACCAACTAAAATATTATGCACATATAGCCTACATGTCAGGAAATCACAAATTCAAATGGACAATAGCCATGACTCATCAAACCCTACAGAACCCCCACCCCCTACTTCACCCCATACCTCACCCAAACAGGCTCATAACTTCCAGAAATCATGGACGACCTTCCCATAACCCACTTAATCTAACAAATCCCTTTCACAGTGTATAATTTTATCTGCCACCAGGGCTAAAAGAGCAGTGTCTCAACACAGTACATTCACAGTAGTGAATTTGTAATAGTTAACAATAAATTAATAATTTTCAGTTTTGCCCAGCTAATCCGAACTCTTTGTATCGACTTGTGGCTTGCAACATACATCACCCATGAGCCAGTATTGTCTTTCAGTCCTTAGCCGAAATCAGAATCATGAGAATTAAAACCATGCAAGTTGCTCTTTTTTAGTTGCATCGTAAATGCTCAAGTTCAGTGCTAGTGCATACCATTGTTTCGTTGCTATGTGTGCATTCAGCTTGTAGCTACAAAACCCGAGGGCATGGTATGAAGCGAATAGATCCTTATCATCCATGACTTTGGCTCTCACAAGAATGTTCTTCTCATGCAGAACAACCTTATGAAGCTTAAACGCCTCTGCATACTTCCTTCGATCAGCAAGAAAGCACGCCCTGGAGAAATTGAGTTTGCATAAATTTTCTAGCCGTTCTACCTTGGTGTCGCTGAACATATTTGATAAAAGTTCACTTTCACGTTGAAAGATGAGCTCCACTCCATCATCTAGTCCTGACTTTTCCATCCATTGACGAATATCCCGAAGCATTTTTGCTTTTTTACTGATGACATTCCTAAAGGCTTCAGCATCCATGTTCTGTTCATAGGCGATATAGCAATCAGCTACATGACTGTCAAGGCTCCTGAGGTAAGTCCTTGCTATCACAGCTCCGGAGCATGCCAAAGTTTGCCAGTGCTGTAACAGTTGATTTGGCGTTGACTTGGAGAGTACCTCAAACACTTGCAAATCACGTAAAACCATTTTCAGCAGGTATTTATCATTTGACTCTGCTATAAGGTGTGGTAGCTCGAGAGCAGCCCTCTTTGATTGAGGCAAGTTCTTTTCCATTGATTCTTTGAAAGGCTTTAAGAATATGTCTGCAACCTTTCTAGCTGCTTTCCTTCTCGACTCAATATCGTGCATGAATAGCGACTCAACAGCACTCTTCATTTCTGGGAAATTAAAGCTCAAAAGTCCACCCCGGTTGATGATGTGGTGGTTAAGGCTATATACAATTGGAGTCCACATATATTGTGGCATTGGGAACTCAAGCTCGGATATTCCTCTGTTGCAGAGGCAAATAGCACAGAGAACATCTTGAACGAGATTGCCATCATAGTCTGCACGACTATACTCCTCTTCAATACGCCTAAGAATATGCACAAGCAACGCCACTACATCCTTACAGTTAACAAAAGTCTCAATTTGTTCATCAAGCTTGCGAAACTTCCCCGATATGCACAACTCCAAGATGAGATTATGTAGAAAAAACGCTTGGCTGGTCTTCTCAGAGTTGATGATCATATTGAGCTGATCTGAGCTCAGAGACTTGGAATGATGATCTAATAGGATATTGCAAAGATCTCTTTTATCCTGTTCACGCAAGGGTTGGATGTCTATTATTGGTGCTTTGTAGTCCTCTGTAAGCACCTTCAGAGCTGATGCAGCCGACTCAGATCCCATTATGGTAGTTAGAACAATGCGGAGATTTTCTGGGAGCAATTTCGGTATCATGAACAAGGGTTTGTAAGCCTTCTCTGGTAGTATCTGTTCCACCATGTCAACTATGATAATCACCTTTTTATGCTTGTGTTCATCATTTTGAATTTCTGTCAGTTGCTTGTCCAACTTTATTATCAGGGATTCGTTATCGGTACTAGTCATGTCAGTGCTTGCTACCATTCGCCCAAACACCTTAACCTCTAGGTTTCCAATCAGTCTCTCGAGTAGGTTGCTTGGATTCGAAGCCTTTGGCTCGGCAGTCACAAAATGACCAATGACTATCTGTGTTGAGTTTCCTTCACAGTCTTCCCGACGTCTCACCCACTCACCAAGCAGCGAAGCTTTCTCAGATCCAGTAGGGCCAGTTATAACCAAGGGCGGTGCATTTCCACTCCGTGAAACATACTCGTCAAGTGCATCGTAGTATCGTTCACCGCCAATGTACTTCCCGGTTTTACTCTTAAAAAACGCCTGGTGTGCAAACTGCGACCTCTCCCAGGCCGAGAGCGAGCCTGCCATATTGACAAGAATATCACCATCGATGTACCTTTGTACACAGCCGTACACAAACTGGGCACACTCTTCGGGGTCAGTACATTGCAGGGCGACACCAATTGAGTATGCTTCGCTCGCCGCTATTCTATCCTTGAGGTCCCTCAGTTTCCTCTGCCCCTCTTCACCGTCTGGGGTATATGCTTGCTCAGCCTTCACGTCCCCGACAACCATGGCTTCCTGCCGGCGCTTCGCGTCGTACTTGGCGTCCCTGAACGCGAAGCAGGCTGGCATGTGGCCGGGGTTGTTGAGATGCCCGCGCAGGTACTCCAGCTCGGTGACGCTGCGGTCCCGGTGGCCGGCGACCCAGGGGAACGCGTGGCTGGCCTTGTCTATGGCCCGCTGCAGTAACGCGTCGCCCTGCCCGTGCCAGCCGTACCGCTGCCCGTACAGACCGACGAATATGTCGGACCGGTCGACCTCGCGCAAACAGACGGCGACCGTCTGGTGGTCGCGGGACATGTCGCTGGTGATGCCCCAGCGCATGTCCACCACTCGCAGCAGGATGCCCCGGGAGAGGAGCGTCGAACGCAGCTTGGGCCAGTAGAGACTGGTCAGACACTCGCGCTCACGCTCCATACCCCGGAACGGGGAGGAGACGAATATCCTCAATATCCGGGGATCTTTCAGTTTCGTCAGGTCACCCATTAAGGCTGCTGGTGTTTATGTCTGTCTGTGGTTACGTGTGTGTACATATATATATATGTGTGTGGCTGTGCGTTTTTCTGTGTGAACTAAATGTTGCGTATGCTCGCTTATATTAAACACATTGTCATAAATCGACACTGTGACACAATGTTACAAAGTGTGTAGTCCTATTCCTTCCCAATCAGCACAGGTGGTGTCGGTTGGCTCTCGCCGAATGAGAACCAATTATCGGTTACTCCACCAGAGGTTTTCGGCCCACTGTTGCACCAGTCGGATACATTATGCATCAGGCCGACTCAAGCCACGGCTAGGTGGGAGGCCTGGAGTGAGATCGCAGGAGGGGGCGTGGGGGTGGGGGTGGGGGTGGGGGTGGGGGTGGGTACGTTTTCTTAAAGTTCCATGGTCCGATGAAATATAATTTTGTCAAAATTAAAACAACTACTTATATTTGATCCTATATATCCAACTTAGATACTGGTGCATTAGCTAATGATTTGGGACAGCATATACAGAATAACCTGTGAACCTCACCCCTTTGGACACTCACTTTGAAACACCCATTATGCAGGGAGGCCATTAACCAATTAGGCCAATCTCATGACCTCATTAGCCTCCCTGCAACCAAGTAGGCCTACTGTGCAGGCCATAGAGGGGAAGGGGAAATGAGGTGGATGTTGCCCCTCCCCTCCATGTTGGATATTCAATGCTATAGTCAAGTCTATAAATATAATTAATCAATTTGGGTAATTTAAATTTTGAAATTTTTACATTTGTCAATTAAAATTGTGTATGTCATCAGGACTACATATGGTATGAGGGAGGTTGAGACATGGATGACATAACAGTAAATAATAACAGAGCAATAATATGTACATGAGAAATGCAAGCAGTACGCATATCCTTGGCGCTCTAAATGTATGTGAGGATGCGCATGCATGTGTTTTGTGAGCATCCATTTGAAATTTGTCAGTTACACTGTATACAAAAGGAAAACGTTTATTGTTATTGAATGTAAAAAGGAGTGAACCATATGGAGTGAGATATGTGCATTTGAAAGTTTTTGACTTTCAGGTCTTTTGTAATGGCTAATGCAGCAGCTGTTCCATGCTGGCCACATCAGCTGGGCCTGAGCATTAATAGTTTGATTGGATCCGCCACAAATACACAGCATTACGACCAATGCTATGATGACAGCAGCCGTTCTGGTTGTGCCTATGCAGTATCATTTGGATGGGATCCATCGCAAATGCGCTGGGTTCTGCGCTTAATGCTATGATGACAGCAGCCATATTCTAAGATCCAGCCAGACCAGAGCATTAATCCCTATCCGCCATAAATGCGTAGATCCCCAGATTTAATGCTATGATTGCACCAATTGTTCTGGTCATGCATTATTGTTTGGACGGGATCCATCACAAATGCGCCGGGTTCTGGGCTTAACGCTATGACGGCAGCAGCCATTCCGCAGCGTATGCGCCAGCGGATGACTCGGGATCGCAGAGTGTGCAGTTCTTCATAGATGTGTAAAAACTGATATGGTGCTATGACCCCAGGCCGTCCTCCGATGCATACACTGTGGAACGGTGCATTTGTGATGGATCCCGTCCAAATGATAACACATAGGCACAACCAGAACGACTGCTGCAATCATAGCAATCAGGCCCTGCTGAATCATAGAATATGCAGTTTGGTGGGTGGTTGCATAGTTTGATGTTTTGAAATTTCTGCCATTGGGATGATATCATCATATACCGATGTATATGTGATGTTGGATATTTGACGCTACTTGGTCAATTTGATAGATATAAATCAAATTAATCTTTCTACAAAATAATATTTGGTTAAAAACCCTAGTGCCAAGGGCCTACGGCACAAATCCATTCCCAGAAGGTTCCCAACTAAACAGGAATACCTACCTACAGCCCTGTCAGGTTCCAGGATTAGTAGGTCATCTGACATCACACGGTCACCGCAAGATGACCATCTGGGTCATAGCCACAGGAACTTTGGCAAGCTTGTCGAAATTATTTTGGGTTCTTTCAGCTCAAATTGCTTCAAAACTAGTCATTTTTCAACAAAATGACTCCGATCTAATGATTAGTAGCTCATAACGATCAATTTGATATATTTATCTAAAACATGGAGACAAAAATTCAAATGCCATCGGACCATGCAACTTTAACAGATAGCACACACATGGATGCAAACCACAACAAAAATATTTGTCCACAGATGCCGTCAATAATACTACAATATCTAAATAGCTATCGTGTATACATAAGAAATTAAGTGCACCTTGCAATATATATAGATATGACTAATGTGCAAACTGACATTTGTTTTTGGTAGGTAAATTTACATGGAATGTGGATTTTCCCTCTACAAGGTTGTGCTACCTGTATACTGGGTCGGCCTCCCCCAGCCCGCCCCCCAAATAATTTTATTGTGGGGGGGCCTACCTCCACCTAATAATTTTGTTACTTACTTATGGTATATTATTATGTATGCCAAGATCATAAATCATTTTACTGGGCGCGGTGGCCGAATTGGTAGAGCGTGTGCCTCGCGTGCGGGAGACCGGGAGTTCGGCTCCTGGTCGAGTCAAACCAATGACTTATAAAATTGATACTTGTCACTTCCTGGCCTGGCGCTCGGCATTATTAGGATAGGGCAAGGACTGATTATCTCAGTGTCAGGATAATGTGAGTGAGTGGGATATCAGGTTATGGTGCCAGCGGCCTGATTGCCCAGTGGAGCATCACTATAAAGTTGCGCACTGTCAAAAGTCAGTACCTGTCCTGATGTTGCCAGGATGTAAAACTCCAACAACCAACCAAACAATCATTTCAGTCAGTGTAGTGATTAGCAGCAGCTAAATATGAATGTTTATTTATAAATCTCATACAATTGAACTTGTCTAAGCTAGTTCCAACGCCGGCTTAGGATTTGTACTTTCAGCCGACCTTATTGATGCCTATAAGGGGACCAGGCTTACTGTGAACAAGCATCAACATGTGAAAAACAGTAATACTTGTTTCCTGCACGTAATTAGAAGTACTTAGACCCAGCAAAGTTGTATAAGTGTATTTTAAGTATGGTTACACCTTTATAATAAAATATGAAGCGGTAGTTATAATAAAGTATTTGACCTACTTCTGAAAGCCTCGGCGGTATAACCCATCTTGGTATCAAGTTCAGGAAACTGATGGTCTCGGTTTATTATGCACGTAACCCAATTTTAACTACTTTTAATGTTTAAAATAAAATAGGTTTCATTTATAAGAATTATAGTAAGGATGGATCTGAAAACTTATACACGTTCTGATCCATTCATTTATTCATATCGCGCGTTCTGTGATTTACATATTGCCATACAGTGAGTCATTTGAAAGTCCAGATTATAGTATTAGCAGTGCAACCATACAACGCACTTGATCAAATTACACAACTAGAAACAATGAATCCTCCACTACAACACTGAAATAGCAATTGAAGGATACTGAGGTCAGTTATAACTAACCAATAACCTTTTTTTTGTCAAGACATTCCCGGGAGAAAAAAAAGCGGAAATGCAGATATTCTCCCATAGGTTTAGCAAGTCGGATTTCATATATATTGGTATACGCTGATAGTGCTGCGCCGTTTGAACCATTTATTTGTAGTATACCTTGATCGTGCTGCAGGATTGCACTAGGGGTCTACAGGAAGAATCACGGAAATATCCATAGTAATTTACTATGGATATTTCCATTTGTTTGCATAATTCTGCAATGATAGGCCAACCATACCAAAAAAAACACATTCAATAAAATTTTTTTTTTTTTTTAAATATTTGACATTTTTTGGTTATCTACATAGCCAAAATTTACACGCCAATAACTATTCCAAGCCAATGTGTTACAAAACCTCCCAAAAGACACCAAAAACCGGTATGCATTCAACGTAACAAAACATCTTGGTTAATTCAAAACGATTGGAAAATCATTTAAGAAAAAAAGTATACTTTAGATACCATGACACTGAAAATAAGTTTCGAATAAATTTCAACTTACTACAATATTGGGTGTTCACAAAATCTCTAAATAGATTTGTTTGTTGGGGTTTTGTCCTGGCAACATCTAAGGTCATATCAGGATATATTCGAAACTCGCAGAAATCCACGAAATCGCGGAGATATATCCACATAGAATCCCAAATCGAGTTATCATATGAAGGTGTCAAAAGTCGACCAAGCGACGCACTCAACCGGAATTTGCATCCAGTGCAGACGTCCTTCTGAGACTTAGCTGTCTAGTGTGCATATATGGCTGAACAAATACACTACTTTGATTGAGATACTCGTGTGACAATGGTTCCACTTTGTGTGTATACCCCTGGGGCCGTATGTAGGAGTCAGTGTTAGGGCGGAAAAACGGTGTTTGGCGGGAATTCCGGGTTAGCGGCGAAAAAATGGTATGCACGAGTCAGTGTTAGGCCTAACACCAAAGGCTTAACCGGTGTTACCTTAACCCTAAAAAATATCAGGTTTAACGAGTTTATTAGGCCCAAATCTATTCAATGCTGTCATATTTAAGAGAATTTCATACGCAATAAGTGACATTTTATCAATTTAACCCTAAATTCGAAGCATTATTAAGGCTACCGCCGCATTGGCGGCGATATTAATAGTTATATTTTGGAATCGACGAACGTAAAGTAAACAAATCGCCGCTGCCGCCGCTTTCAATACTGGCGGCGGCGGCGGTTTGTTTAGTGTAGGTTCATCGATTAGAAAATATAACTATTAATATCACCGCCAATGCGGCGGTAGCCTTAAAAACGCTTCGAATTTAGGGTTAATTTGAATAAATGTCACTTATTGCGTATCTAATTCTGTTAAATATGGTCGCATTGAATAGATTTAAGCCTCATATATGGGTACAGACGCAGAGGGATTTCCCAAATCTATAAATAATTTCACGTTTAGCTAAAATGTTAGTGTTACGCGCTCCTGCATACGACTTGACACAGTTCCCTATTTCGGTAATAGCTAAACGGTAACAGCAAAACCCGCTAACACTGACTCCTGCATACGGCCCCAGGCCGTGTACTGGGAGTTTCACGCTGCATTGTTGTGGCATACACACAATGTCCACCTTAATGACCAATATTCTATGCTGCCGACGGCAATTTTACCCTCACCCCGCCTCACCCCCAGTGTGCGTGTGCGGGCAAGCACATCTGCCAGTATGCGCACACGCATACACAACATTTAGTACCGTAATCTATTTAGTACACACATTGCCGGCTGTACTCGCTAACAAATATTTTGATATATAAAAGGCTCCTGTAAAAATGTATCAAGCATGATTAATAAATTTATTATCCCCCAAAAGTGATTCTGTCTGGTTTTGAATTATATACATCCGACAATGTTCAGGTTTGTGTACGCACTGCTGAAATGGTGAGCACAAAATCTACCTCACCCCCCCCCCCCCACCACCACCACCACCACAGTGTTCATGGGCCAGTAGGGCCGCCTACAAAACGACGACATCATCATCGTCTATCAGCGTTGGTTCGTCATCGGCGTCAAGGTTCGCATTTTTCACACCAGGGGTCTCACTTTCAACCA
Source organism: Branchipolynoe longqiensis (assembly GCA_030323885.1). Classification (NCBI taxonomy): domain Eukaryota; kingdom Metazoa; phylum Annelida; class Polychaeta; order Phyllodocida; family Polynoidae; genus Branchipolynoe; species Branchipolynoe longqiensis. Next base: position 62,363,692 of record CM059194.1, on the reverse strand, counting down.
GTTTCGCCTTTTTCACGCTAGAGGGCCCGCCCAGCTCGCCCGAATGTCGCCTCTTCTTGGCGGCAGTTGGCGCCTCCAGTGACGGATCGTCCACCACCATCAGGTCGTCGTCATCGTCGTCGTCATCATCTGAATCAAATGTTTACAATACATGTTTACAGGGATATGATTGGCCATCAACAACAATCTATGAAAGTCAGACTGAGGGGAGAGAGGGGGGAGAGGAGCGAGGGGAGAGGGGTGAGGAGGGGGAGAGAGGGAAGAGAGAGGGAAGAGAGAGGGAAGAGAGAGGGAAGAGAGAGGGGAGAGAGAGGGGAGAGAGAGGGGAGAGAGAGGGGAGAGAGAGGGGAGAGAGAGAGAGGAGAGGGAGAGGGGGGAGAGAGAAGAGAGAGGGGGAGAGAGAGGGAGGGGGGAGAGGGGGAAGTGGGAGAGATGGGGAGAGGGGGGGAAGAGGGAGAGAGGGAGGGGGGGAGAGAGAGAGAGGGAGGGAGGGAGGGAGGGAGGGAGGGAGGTAGGAAGGGAGGGAGGTAGAGAGGTAGAGAGGGAGGGAGAGAGATAGATAGATAGAGAGAGATAGATAGATAGAGAGAGAGAGAGAGAGAGAGCGAGAGAAAGAGAGCAATTTTACAAGTCTCAACACAGCCGTGCTGTATATGCGGGTGTCACTTCTTACTGACTAAACAGACCGTCTTTGTTCTTACCGGTCGCCTTGTCCTCGCCCGGCGCCGCCCCGTTGCTTCCCCCGACGGTTGTAGCCAGCTCCTCGGACTTGGCCTGCAGCTTGCTGACGTCACCAACAAGCTCAAACTCTCGCTCCTCCTCCAGTTTCTCCCTAACAACAAGATCACAAAAATATGTCTACATTTCATTCGGACAAAGCAACAAATCTCATGCTTAGGCAACCATGCATTGTTTTAATAAAAGACTACAGGTACATAAATTTTGCTTGGGTTTTAAAGCGAAAGGTTATATATCAAGGAGACATTGAATAAGTTTCATTCACCTTAAAAAAGGATAGTTTTTCAATTGTAGACTATACCTCCATGTTATTCATATTCACACAAAAGGTCGATGAAACATACTGGAGACGTGCTGTGCCGTCAGCTATAGCTCCATAAGGAAATATGCAGGCATATAATTCAGTCAATATTACGCGTACCAGTCTCAAATGGTTTGTAAATAGAAAATAGTAATCACGGGCTAGAGTGGTAGAAGGGTCATGTTGAATACTAGTCGACTGAAATGATAATCTAATAATAATTAAAAAATATATATATTAGGTGCTAGAACAGACCGGATTGAGTGTGGGGAATTGTCAGAGATGGCTCCACCCTTCCCCCCATCTCATATCAGGCATGTGATTGGGTGCAGGGAAAAAAAACTTGAAATTTTTTTTTTTAGGTTATCGAGGGGACACACAGCATCCCACTGAGTCGCGAGAGAGATGCAAATAGTGTATTTCAGAGGTGTTTCAATGGCCCCCCAAAAAAACAGAATTAAAAAAAACACAAAAAAAACCATCCGGAATTGTGGAGAAATCACATGCCTGTCATATACACGGCACCCATAATAACACAGTTTATCCAGCAACCCACCACCGTAGCCCATAATACTGAACTTACTATAGCTAATCCACTTACCTTCTTAATCTATTAATATGCCATACCTAGGTACCCGCTAAGCTACCTATCTACAATGTAATGCAAATGGCCGTAAGACCAGTGCCTGGGTACTGAATAAACTGTGTTTTTTTTGTGTTAAAAAAGAAAATAGAAAAAAGCACCGGCTTAACAGTGATAAGAAAATAGGGAGATGCTTTTGATGGGCATGCTACGTGGATTGAGTAATATGTAGTAACTTCGCGATGTAGCACAAGGTTATTGAGGATTTAGATGTAAGATAACAGGCTTATTCAAGTGCCAAATTAACACTGCTAGCATGATACTCCCAACCCGATAGTTTTTATTTTTTTTAAACAGAGGCAGTGTCATGTCAGATTCTACTTCCTTTCAGATCATCTTAAATCGTTACATAACAAGTATCAAAGCGCACTCTCACCGCCATGCAATGCTAAGAACTACCAACCAGACCGCTGGACCCCCAGCACCCCTCGCCGTGACGTACTCTATGCACGCCCCATTGGTGACGTCACTTACTCATGGATGACGTTGACGACCAGGTTGTACACCTGCAGGAAGTCGTCTACCTTCAGCCGTGTTCCGTCTTGTATGCCGAAGTCGGACAGCATTTTACACGCATTGTCTAAATATATGTGGACAGATGACGGTCAAATGGATTAGAGATGACACAAATATCGAAAAGTGGGAGAAAGAAAAGCATACAACTCCCCACCCTGTCTAATTATCCCCATCCCCGTCCTGATAACACTCATAGACGTAAAACCACAAACAAAATCTTATCCCCCTTAAAGCTAGTCTAATAGAAGTATCACATTAAAAATAAATCAAAACACCTACCTAGATTTAGTCCCACATATCTAACTTAAGATACTGATGTGCTTATGAAGTATTTGTTGCTGCCTAGAAGCGAATGCTAAGTCAATTTAATAGAACCTATTAGTGCTGAAGCCTATGGGGTGTAGCATTTTGACATGCATTTCAACATTATTTTTTGCATGTTTTCACTTAAAATATCTCTGGAGTTACCCATTTATTATAAAACGTATTATAAACTAAAGTAAACTAGGTCATAGCGAACAAGCTAATGTATTGATCTAAAATGAAAATATGACAGAAATCAAAATCATCGGACTTTAAACACAATTCCTCACCAGTGTAACGTTGGCATGTGTATAGTATAATATGGAATAGCTTGGTAAAATTACCTAAAATATCTTGAATGGAAACCTTTTCAAATCTGCTTTATAAATATTGTGTAAAACTAACAACATAAATACGGCGGTACAATCGAATACACCATGGCGAGGAACAGGGATAAATAAGCTCTAGCAATTAGGCGCTGGGCAAGTATTTGGCAATTCCGCTACGTGGCAGCACAAGCTTTTTTTTGTTGTTGCCATTATCAAGAAACATACAGTAGTTGCGTATATGCATATCAAGGAATTACATCATTCGGATAAGTATATTGGGAAGACAATCGAGACTTTAAAAATAACTTATCAAATCACGCTTCTCTAATAATACGAAGTAAAAACTATAATATAAGCCATTATTTGTAGTGGCAGGTCATTGAATGATAGTATTATATTAAAGTTGCATAGTCCGATGAAAATATCAAATTTTCAAAAACAAAACAATTATTTAGATTTTATTCTACATATCCCAACTTAGATACTGGTGCACTTATTAAACATTTGTCATCACACTGAAGGGAATACAGATGCAATTTAAGAGAACCTGTTACAGCAGATGCCTATGGTGTCAGAGTTTTGGTGTGCTTGCCAAAATTAATTTTACATGGTCGTACGTCAAATATTTCCAAAGTTAACCATCTAAAATAAAAGTTGCTTCAAACTAAAGTAAGGTAATCTAGCGATCAATCTAATGTATTTATCTCAGAAGATTACAGAAACTCTAAACCATCGGACCATGCAACTTTAATAACTTCAGTAATTTAATAATTGAAAACAAGCCTGGTACGACTCTCTTACCTTCAGTCTCTCCTTCTTCACTCGATATCATAATTGTACCTAGCATATAATAAAAATACACAATAATTAAATTTAAGAAACAAAAGTCAACTGTGAGAAAATATGTAATACATGAGAATTTGGTAATTCAACAAAGAATTATTACAGATACATCTCAATGGAAGTCACGAGTGGCACTTAAAACATATAAATCGTACATAGTGAGGAGTTAACATAATTGACTGATTGCTGACGGGTTAATGCTGTGTCAGCAGCAAGGGCCATACTCACAGCAACAAGTTACTGATATCCATTCTGTCAATTTTGTTAAGCACATCTATATGCCTACATTGAAATTTACAAAATGGTCAGATTTGTGTCAAATGACTGCAAAACTAACCTCGGATGCAATTTTCAAGTGGTTAAATTTGCGTCATATAACAGCAAAATTTAACTGATAAAACATACATAAAATTACAGGTGGTGATTGAAATGTGCGGGTGGTGGATGTTGACAATTTAACATCAACACTGGAGGCAGTTAAATGGGCCACCTTCTCCAGTAAGGATGGATAGGATTAATTGGTAACCAACCGGTTTGTTCTGTCACTGGGCAATCCAGCCTTTTAATTGAGCGCTTCCATGAGTCAGATTCAGAGTGGTGGTTGGCTAAGGCCGTTCAACTTGTATTCTGTCGTATTATCATTGAACCATCGCTTTTACACACAATGTAAAAGCAATAATCAATGACCCACAATCTTGATAAAATTCACCTTTACATTCATCTCAATTATAATGTGTGGCTTGTTTTCTTTCCCTTTTAAATTACTGCACCAGAAGCCTCCTTCGGCGGATTTATGATAATTTCTCCAAGAAAGTGAATGCCAGCTGAGATTTGTATTGTATTTTTCATGGTATGCTATTTAGGTTCTTACCTTTCCCATCGTCGATTTCAACATCGGGAGCAACCATGCCAAGCGCCCCTTTCAGAACCTACGAAATGAAAGCACAGGATGTAGTCATGACTACAATTTAAATAGCCTTATTTTAATTGAAATATAAATATAAAGATTTACAAAAAGCAAGTTGCCACTAGCAATCTTGAAATTTCCAAACAATTATTCAATTAATAGTCAATGGTTATCTCTAGTGATATGCAATATATTAGCGTCGTTAATATATTTTTCTTAAGGCCCCCCACCAAAAAAAACATCCAGTACTCGATCTTTCGTTCCCATAAAATATTTAAGAAAAATTATATTCTTCCCCCCTTGAACTGTAGTACAAGTTTTAACCATCTAAAATATATCGCTGGCGGTTGTGTTTAACTATCATTAAATTAATAGAGTAACTGGTTTTCTCTATGGCAATATGTAATATTATAAGAGTATATGGGGAAAGGATGCGCTTATTTTACTTTTAAAAACCCTCCAAAAACCCAACAAAGATTGATGGAGGGTGGGAACCCCACGGTCCCTCCATGTTTCAACAGAACTATAGACTCCATCTTGGTGTGACCTTAAATGTTGCTACGACATAAAACCACAACATCAATTTAATAGAAGTATATATTAGAGCAAGGTGTATTAAATGTTGCTAGGTTATAAAACGACAACAGAAAAGCACCAATTTAATAGAACTATAAAGTACAAGGTGCATTAAATGTTGCTACGACATAAAACCACAACAAACACTAATTTAATAGTACTATTATAGCACAAGGTGTATTAATGTGAAACATAATGTGCTACCTTTTCTTCTAGCGCCTTCACTGTCGTGGTGGTTGTGTTGAGTCGGACGGTTATTTCGGGCTTTTCCGAACACACATAGCACTTAGGGTTCGGCTTGTCCAGCACACACGGTACCAGTAGCTTCTTACGTGGGTTGGGTTGTCGATTCAGGTAAATCTACAAATATCAAACAAACCTACACACGTCAGGCCAACAAATTGAACCCAACACCAAAAGCACATACTACACACAGGGAGTGTAAATAACAAACGAACACACTGAACCTTTAAGGCAGGGTGACTGGATGACTTGGTCAGTAATTGGGTATGTTGTGGTTGTGGGAGAACCAATAGTGACCAATGTGGCAGTGAATGAGGACCGATATCGCAGTACTATGTTCTAGCACGAGGGGCGTAACACTATGTAAAAGAGTGCTGTGATCGGTACACACTTGTTAAGGCTAGCACTCTGGTTGTGTAGGCAGGCTATAGTGAAATCAAAACAGACAAAGAGAAAGGAAGAGTATAAAGTGTAAAGGAAGAGAGAGAGAGTCAAGCCCTCTGGTTTATTATTTATATGGTTACATGGATTCATTGTAGAGTATCACCCCACCCCTTTCCACCAATGGGAAACAAGCATTCTTGGCCCTACCAATAGGGATTCAGCATTCCTGGTCCCCATGGCTACCAGTGGTCTGCCCACCACCACCAACCTTGACCCTGAGTGTGGTGATCCTACCCAGCAGAGGGGGAGGGGGTAGGCCCTGAGTGCCCTTACACACAGCCCTGCCAGGACCACTATGTCTATTTACATCCAGCTCAGGCACCACCATCACCTACATATATATACATACATCCGCTTGGTCACGTACACCTGTTTAGTAATAGAACATTTGCATTCCCCCCGATTCCGTAAATCAGAATATTTTACACACTGACATACATACATGCACGCACGTGCTCACACCACACATATGTGTAGTAGTCTCGACATGAGCCTCACTACCATGCAATGGCGGCATAGATTACACCGCCCACTGTTGTAGTTCACTGCGACAGGTGGCGGCAGGCTATTCAGTGGGTGGGTCCCTGGCTGGACTGCTCCTATTGCACTTGGCTCTGTGGCGCCGCGATACAGTAATAAACGTGGAAACATGTTTCTTCTTGTCATCATTCCTTTCCGCGTTGCGTTCAAGAATACAGACCAGGGGTGACCAGCCGTACACAGCCTATCACACATAAAAAACTGTGTATGTATATATACACACACAGTTTTTTTTGGGTGCGTCGTGAAGACGCTGTGCATGGCGTCTACTGGGGTTGCTGCGCGACTCACCGTGTTGCACTTCTCGATGTTGCCCATGAGTATTTTGAGTGACTCCATAACAATGAGCGCGGCGATGATGGCGTTGGTCGTGGCGATGGCGGGGATGATGTTCCCCGCCATTGACTTGATGTCAAAGCGTGACTTTGTGGCTATGTTGAACACACATGACCGGATGTTGGCCGCAGCTGTCACAAAGTCCATTGCTGCCTCGTCATCCTTAGCGGGGGAAGAACCGGGCAGGTAGAAACTGAACTTAGTCGCAGTTGGATATGGCTTTTTTTTAAATAGTGGGTAAACAATTTTTATTCATTTGAATACAATCTTTCTCCAGCGCTGAAGCACTGATCTTCCAACCATGCTTAATTTCAGTCATTGACACCATTTAATGTCAAGAAGAATATTAAAATAATAAAATACAGTTATTACATTCAGCTAATTAATTGTTTGTAGTATATTCATTCAGGACCATGCATTCAGTGTATACATTAAATGTAAGTGGTGTTATAGTTAATTTTCTAGGTAGGGTTATGTCAGTATAGTCTTGAGTTTAGATATAATCCATATTTAGCTAACAAAGTGGTTGAAGTGTATCTAGTTTGTAGTAAGCGTTCAGTGTGTGCATTAGTAAAGGACATCCTGGATTTAGGTAAAATGCTCAGGATGTATGGGAAGATTGGGTTGGTTAAAATGAGTAGGATGGATATGTAGGATACAATCACGTGCTTTGATTTACAAGTTTTATTGTTTCATCGGATGATACAACTTTAAATACGACAAGACCTAGGATTCTCAATATCCAGATAAGATTAAATTGCTTGTAGCTACACTTAAAAAATATTTTTAAAGGTAGGAGAACGCTTGGGGGCGGGGGGGGGGGGCAATACAAAAAAATTAAAACGGGGTGGTAAACCCCACAATAGCTATGCATTCTCAATTCAAAGGATTCTACCTTCATTGTGGAAAATCTACCAATTATCAATTGCCAAAAATCAGAATCCTCTTTACTCTAGATAGCTTATTTGGGGATGTCAGAATAACGGCGGAAAGCAGTACCTTGTCCCACACAAGCATGCCGTCCTGGCCCTGCTTCTTGAGGTCCTCCTTCAGCGTCTGTAGACTGGTCCCCAGCACGTCGGCACACTTCTGTATGCTCCACACCCGCTGGTCACGGATGCCACCGGAAACAGACACGTGACACTCTGAAAACGAGGCTCTTAGTCAGCTACGTGTCCAACTGTCACAGAACCCCACTTTAGATTTCATGCTCTTATAATAATCGGAAGATCTCTAACAGCAGGGACGACAAACAATAACAAAAATGTTAAACACCCATAGAAATCTGACTTCTGCGCAATCGTTCAGTGTTAAATGATAGGAAATGACCCACACGACTAAGAAAACTCCCTAGAAAATCTCCGGAAACCGAAAATGTATCACCCTTGAATTCTCTGAGTGAAGTAATTTTAAATGGGTTGAACCCGATTGTTTGTTCGTTGTTCTTTTATGTCCTAGCAACATCTAAGGTCATATCAGGATGGGTAACAACTTGTGACAGGCTGCATCCATGGCAACTTTATAGCACTACCCCACTGGGAGACCAGACCATTGACACCATGACCCGCCACCCAATCACATTATCCTGATACTGTGCCAACCAGTCCTGGTCCTATCCTATTAATGCACAGTGCCAGGCTAGGTAGCGACAAGTAACAATTTTTGTTATAAGACATTTGCTTGACTCGGCTAGGATTCAAATTGCCAACCTTCTGCATGGGAATCCTGTGCTCTACCGATTCGGCCATGATGTTCGGTCACACTGCCATTTACATGATGTAAATGTAGTAAGGACTAAGATCGCTACACATTTACCTAAAAGAGTTGCAAGTGGAGAAATGATTGAAAAGAGTAATGCGTGGTAGTTGGTTCATTCAGTATTACTATTAGTTCAGTATGTTCCAAAGTATTAAAGGACTTACCGTCTTTTGGCAGTGTGTCCCAATCTAAAGGCACAGGGGGCTGTCGCTTCTTCCACAAGTTGTGCATCGACAAAAGGTACTTGATATCGTCTCGGAATAACTAGATGGGAAAACACAAGAGCACTCAATAGAGATATGGACTCTGGCAAATGTCAGAATGCGTTCAAAAGAATAGAGTGAAAAGTTAACGAAAGCTGATATACAACAAATCCCTCATGCCCTCCACACACACAACTAATACAATATTTAATTACCGCTAGCAAATTAAATCAACCCATCACTATTCACCGGTTTATTAATTAATTATAATCCTGTTTATCCAGAATAATACAATCTGTTGCAGCTCACTTAACGGAATCTACTTTAAAATTTGAACAATGTAAAGATGTACCAAATTTCCAGAAAGGCTTTTAAAGGCATGCATGCATACATACATACAAACTATACATGCATTGTATGTATGCATTGTATGTATGTATGTATGCATTGTATGTATGTATGTATGTATGTATGTATGTATGTATGTATGTATGTATGCATGTATGTATGTATGCATGCATGCATGCATGCATGCATGCATGCATGCACGCATGCACGCACGCACGCACGTATGTATGTATGTATGTATGTATGTATGTATGTATGTATGTATAGTATAGTATAGTTATATGAATCTTACCTAGGTACAGATGATGGATAACTCTTGTTTTCCCGAGGTACAAGCCTCGGATAGTCGTGGGCTAGGGAGAAGGAAGCAACATCCGGGTTCAGCAATCTTCACCTAATTATTCAGGATAAAAATGAGCTTAATGATGGAAATCTGATGTTTTCGTTTGGAACAAGCGAACCTAATAGTCATTAAGGGTTGTCAAGTCCAGAATCATTCTAACATCCCCATTAGGTTTGGGCCTAGAGAAAATATTGGAAATATATTCTCCATGTGTATGTTGAACTGGGGTAATAATACCCTTAGTTGCAAATTTTGTCACTTCTAGATCTAAAGCTAGTTCTTCGTCTACCGCTAGACGGTAAGGAAAAGGTACTTTGTCCTGCACCGGGGTTTCTATGAATGGAATAAATACCCTTCTAACAATATCTAGGACCTTCTGATTATTTGTAAGCTGTTCCCAGTCATTCAAATGGTTGGCAACATTACCCGCTTTAAACACGCTTACACTGGTCTGTGTGGCAGACTCTACTTGTTCCCTGGCTTGGGGAACTGCTTCTGGGAGGACGTGTCTCTCCTGAAGGGGCGGTTCCCGTCGTTCCAGCCGTACTGGTTCCTCTGACCGTGTCCCCTCGGCTGGTAGCTGTGGCTCCGGTTTCCGAATCAGCTGTTGGGTAGGCCGGTTCACCGCCCTCGAAAATCTGACCTGGATTTCTTGAACTTGGACGTGTTGGAGTCCTTCTTGCCGTCGAGGTGCTTTGACTGCCGTTTCGACTTGTTTAAACAAGTACTGTAGTTGGCCTCCAAACATCTTTGTGTGGTCTAGTGGCTTGCCTTTTATTGGCTTGGGCACCAAGAAGAGTGTGTACTCTTTGCCGTCGTTATCGACCACCTTCTTGGATCTTGCCACTTGTTTCCCGGCGTCGGTGATGACCGATTTGAAAAAGTTCTCGAACCTACGGTACGAGAGGAAATTGCTGGTCGCGGTAAGCGCCGCAATCGCCGAGTTCATGTCAGCCGTGAACTTGTTACCGGTCATCATACGGTTAGCAACCGGCATGATGGTGGCGAGTGCTACTAGCACTCCTTTGTGGACCGTGTGGAAACAGTTCTCGAATTCTTTTATGATCCTCACTCATTGTGACGTCGTCGTCCATCTCTTTGATGGTGGCCTGTGGGTTCCCTTTGATCCCCATATATTGTTCCGCGAGCTTGGTCAAGGTCTCCGCGGGTTTGAAGGTGTCAAAGTGGCCCTTCAAGTTCTTGTGCATCAAGGAGCAAGTGTTGATCTTTTTCTTTTTGGCAGCACGTATCTTTTTGGACACCTTTTCCGTGATGTCGGCAAATGTACCCGCATGCGGGTCGTCCGACTCGGAGTCTGTTGTGGTGGAGTCATCCGAGGAGTCATCCAACGAGGATTTGGCCGTCTTCTTGGATTTTGACTTCTTTTTGGTCCTCTTGACTTTCCTGAGCTTGTTCCTGGCCTTATAGTATTCGTCCCCGTCTGACGAATGCTTCTTGGAGTGTTTCCTCTTTTTCCTTAAGGCGATCTCTGAGTACGTAGTTTGCGGGTCGCAAAAATCCTCCCACTCAGATTCTTCCGATAGGGGGGTGTGTGGCTTCGTTGAAGTCTTAGACGGCGGGGTCGGGAGAAGCTGTTGGAGCTGCTCACGGATGAGTCAAACGATATGTTCGTTCCCATCGGCTTGGGACGGCCCTGCCTCCGGCGAGCGGTCACGTGACGGCGCGGACAGCTGTCCAGGGGTCACGTCTCCCTCGCTCAACGTGTGTGGTACACCCTTGTTACCTCGCTTCGCGGCCATCTCGAGTCGTCTGTAACCACCAAAAAGGTAAATTAAAACGCACCCAAGGAGCAACTGAACCAGTGGAACAGTGCTGTAGCGTGACTCTGGCACTAAAGGGTAATAAAACTATTTACACCAGTTTTACACCAGGCGTGATAAGCTAAAGGTGTATCGAAAGTGCAAGGGTCGGACGAACCGAACCAAAACCAATCGAGGGGTCGGGACCAGTGTACCATTCCCGCCCACGCTCTCTGTAACATACACTTCTCCCTCCCGTGGCTCCTACGCCGACGAGTTGGAGAAAATGCTATGAAACTCGGAGGTACGCCTCAGAAAAAACTAACGTAACGACGAAATGGCTCCAGCCAACATGTCTCTCCGTTCGGCAACGGGTGGCAAAAATATACTCTGTGTAAGTGACGAAATGGCTCCAGCCAACATGTCTCTCCGTTCGGCAAAAACAAAATGGATGCCTCCAATCTCTACAGCACCGGATAAAAGCACAACTTGATAAAAACTATGTCAATATCTCAAACAACTAATAAAAAAAGTTGATAAGTATGTGCAATGAACTTTCATAACATCGTAGGAAGTTCCTGAGTCGGTACTTACAGTAGAAATAGAGTAAATCCTTGGTAAAACTGCTGAGCTGCTCGTAACGTCCTCCTGTTATGAGCGGAATATGCTAATTGCTGAACCCGGATGTTGCTTCCTTCTCCCTCGACCACGAGTAGCCAGAGCCTTAGTACCGAGGTAATATGTATGTATGTATGTATGTATGTATGTATGTATGTATGTATGTATGTATGTATGTATGTATGTATGTATGTATGTATGTATGTATGTATGTATGTATTAATGTATGTATTATTGTATGTATTAATGTATGTATTAATGTATGTATGTATGTATGTATGTTTGTGCACGTCAGCAACAATGGCCTCCCTCAGACAGCTGCTGCTTGAGCCCAGTCGCGCGTCTCCTGTAGTTAGGTCTTACCTTGTTGAAGATCTTTTTCCCATCATGCCCGACTTCCGAGGCCCATGCTCGTGTCGACTTCCGCTCGATGCCACCCGTCATGCCTTCCTTTCCTTCCGATTCTAGGGCAGACTCACCAGCCTCGCCTAACAGTGGAATTGCAGTCAGAACAATTAAGCAATAAAGTCGCCTCCGACAAAAACAAAAAGCCCCCCCCCCCCCCCGCAAAAAAGGCACCGCAAACATCTAACTTACAAAAGGTTCCACACGATTTTCTAGCAGTGCAAAGCCTTATGACTGCATGAGGGACATAGAAATCCAGTTTTCAAAATATTACAATATCAAAACTGGTGGAAATCATTGGGGTTTTCTAAAAAAACAATTTGTTTGTTTGTTTAACCTCGCCAAGATCTTTCCTTTCTGATCAAGTGATAACGGTATAGATGGACTGTAGTCACCATGGTAGCGACTTAATTTAAACACTGTCACTATTTCTTTCCTCGCAACCTGACACCAACTCGCAGTGAGACATGATGTTATTAATATTCAAACGAGTAGTCAGTCGGATAAACAGATAAACAATCTATATGTTTAACATAATTGAATGATTGCTGACAGGTTAATGCTGACGTAATTTCACTCAGGCTGTCAGAAATAACATCACTCTGACCTCAATTTTCAAACTGGCAGCGAACCGGACAAACAGACTCAACGGTCTACTTACAACATCTTGGCCTAATTGCGATAAGGTTTGTTTGTTGGGGTCTACGTCATAGCAACATCTAAGGTCACATCGGGACGGGCATCGACTTGTGACAGTGCACACTCATGGCGACCATATAATGCTGCCCCACTGAGAGACCATGACCCTATATCACACTCAAGTCAGATAATCAAGCTACTGAGCTAACCAGTCCGTGCCCTATCCTAGTAATGCTGAGCGCCAGTCTAGGTTGGGACAAGTATCAATTTTATAAGTCACTGAATTGACTCAGCTGGATTCGAGCCCCGACCTTCTGGACAGGAAGTCAGTGCTCTTACTCTTACATCCGGTAATTGTGACAAGGCCTATAAGAGACCTTCTTCAATGTGGGTATGAAATAACCTCCGTTGATTAGTAACCCTCCATTCAATGGGCACAAATATTAACAGTCAGCCACAGCAACAATCTTTGTAGAATCGAGGGCAGTTAGAGTAAACTTTATTTGTTAAAAGACGTTAAAGGAAAGCGTCTGACCTGCGGCTTCTGGGTCAGCAGTGTCCGGTGACACATCCTGGTCCGGATCCTCCTCCCCGAACAGCTGGCTACAGAACAAATCATTCACATAATAATCATGACACCACATTCACTACAAGCAGATAATGACACACATAGCATGATGGTGATAGCATGATTATGGTGGTGGTGGTGGTGGTGGTGGTGGTGACGACGATGACGATGATGTCTTTGGGAATGATGGTGTGACGGAGTCGTTCCGATTCCATCAGCAACTCATTATTAAATATTTGAGGGAAACTGTATTTAAAAAATACATATATATATACTAAAAACTGATTTTCCATTCTTAACTTAGCTATATGCTCTTTTGGCTACACTTCTGGGCTCTTTATATAGTGCTGTCTGCCTGACCCTCAACACCATGACCCGATATCCCCCACAACCACATTATCCTGACACCGCACCCACTAGTCACTGCCCTTTCCGATTAATGCTGAATATCAGGCAAAGTACCAACAAGCAGCAGGTCTTTCACTTGACTTTGACTCCCACAACCCCCCACATACAAAGCAGACACGCAACTCAAGTAGTGGTGGTGGTGGTGGTGGTGGTGGTGGTGGTGGCGGTGATGGTGATGATGATGACGATGTTTTGTTGTTAATTATCTGTTGTACTGGGAACTTACTTGAAAAGATGCTTAGCCCAGACGATGCAGTGAATGGGTTCTGAGGGTGTGTTTCGTATCGTGCAACCAGGGAAGGTTTTCTGTGTAGGCTTCGGCTGGCACTCATAACACTCTGTCATCCCCTTTACAAAAATATTACGCAAAACAAGCAAAATACTTTTTATTACAAAGATAGTACTCATACCAGTCACAGCAAAAAAATGACGCAAGTTTCACATATGATGACGCTACAATAAAAGGAGGTCGTTTTGAAGAGTAATTTATTGTGTAAAATTGTTCTTCTTTAATTTAAAATAAAATAAATGCACACACATACTATAACTCGCTAGTTTTCGGATACTATCTAGAGCTGTGGTCACACGTACAGGGTAAGGCCAACTTAGATGAGTCAAACTACATGAGTCGAACTAGCGACGCGTTCACATATACAGAGTTTTCAAAGCGTGTCTCGTTCAGACACATGCGTTAAACCGGCTCAGATTGATGTTTGTTTGTTGTTTTACGTCCTAGCAACATCTAAGGTCATATCAGGATAGGTACCCACACATACATACACCCACAGGTACATCCACACACCACACATACATCCACAGTACATACATACAAACAACATACCTAACGAAGAGATGGGAAGAGTAGGACGTCCAAACATGTACTCCAACCACTATCAAAAGCAACTACCTGTTAGGAAGCAGTCTCCATATGATATATGAAGAAATGGGACGGTCCAAACATGTAGGATGGTCCAAACATGTAGGACGGTCCAAACATGTGTTCTAACTACTATGAAAGCAACTACCTGTTAGGAAGCAGTCTCCATCCATGTGCTTAAGCCGCCTCAATTAAACTAGTTACGTTCACACATGCCACTTAGGCCGACTCAAGCTAGTTCGCCTCATCTAATCTACCTCGTGAAGTGGTTTACTTGAGGCGAACTAGTTGAGTCGACTCAGCCCTAATGCACCTGAGAGGAGCGTTCACATGCGTGATCTGAATCAACTTAGATGAAGCGAACTAGTTGAGGCGAGTTAAGGCCATGTGTGAACGGGGCTTAGGATAAGATAAATTCAAAAAGCTTCAAACTTTTTGCCATTCTTTAAATAATGTTTTGCTGCCATACCCTAAATCCTGTAAGCCAGTTTTCCTTATAACACCACAAACTATACGGGATGGCTGAATGAGTGACCACCCACTTCCTGTATGAGATGTTGTAAAATTTGAACCTGTGATCTGGGGACTGGGGTTGTGGGTCAAACTCTGGCCGAGTCAAACCAATGTCATAATAATTTATACTTCTCGCTACCGAGCATGACTTTCGTCATTACTAGGATAGGACAAGGATTAGTAGAATGAAGACCTTTGCTCGTGATTGAAATTTCTCCTGGTAAATCAACAAATGTAATACACATATTTTAAAAAGCACTGGGTTTTTCTCCCCTGTCGCTATCAGTACACATGATCGAGCCATATAAAACTGGCTATGGTGGAGGAGAAGGAAAGGAGAGCGAAACGAGGAGTGGGTGGGAACCTTCCAGTTTTATTTTGCAAGAAAGGCCCATGGCCGGGCAAAAGAAATAGCCCTACCTATACAAAGCTAAAAATGTGTGAAAAACGAAGCAAGGCGGCAGCGCAAGTGACTTGCGAGCAGCAGTGGCACAGTAGCAGCAGATCAATAGCAGCGGCGGAGCGAATATATACAGCGATAATAATAATAAATAAATAAATAATAAATAAGGTAGGTAAACCCCACCTATTTATATGTATATAATAAATTATATTTCACATAAAACTGGCTATGGAGGAGAAGGAAAGGAGAGCAAAACGAGGAGTGGGTGGGAACCTTCCAGTTTTATTTTGCAAGAAATGCCCATGGCTGGGCAAAAGAAATAGCCAAAAGGGCCCTCAATGAGAGCCCCCCCGAACCACTACTCGCTAAACTCAAGCTGAGCCAGGGAAGAGGAAACCCTCAGGTCATTCATTATACAAACCCGCAATGGCGTTTTCAGGTAGGCGTAGACCGTTTCACTGGCCCAGTCACCCCTCACCTTAATCTCTACAATTGTCGCACCACAAATAGCCAAAAAAAGTTGTACCACCACGGCGGAGGGTGTGGGAGGTAAAATCGAACTCACCCAGGCCAGCGATATTAGTAAATAGGTTTAGCATAGACTGATAAGCCGAATAAGACATAGGAGTGGAACCGACATCCACTTGGAGCCTGAAGGCCATATCATCCGGCCCCGCAGGTATCTCGTTAAAATGCTTACGTGTCCAGAAGACTGCACAAAGAGCGAGGTTGCAACACTTGGCGACATGTATCTCGAGAATTCTCTCATTAAATTGGATGGTTTTGCATTTCTTAACCCTAACTCTAAGCAATGCACGAAATGACAGCAAAACGGCTGCCCGACAAGACATGTGTCCAGAGTTTAGGGTCAAACCCTCAAAGATCTTAAGCAACATGTTTGGAAGGAGAGGAGGGGCCCTCCTCGGGGTATCGCCCTTTGAGCGCCTTATACCCTTAGGTTGCGGCGACATAGTACATAGTAGTCAGAGTACGCGATTACAGCTTTAAATTCTGCTTGAAATAATAATTTACGCCCGAAAGATAATTTAAGATGGACCCATAGGAAAGATCCCTAGCCAACCAGGTTGCATACAGCGCAACCCACTTAGAGGAACATGGTAGCGGGGCCCTATGTTCCCCCACTTGATCAACAAACTGCAGGTAATGCTTAATTTGGACGTTTCTCGCAGACCAGGAGATCAGGGCGTAATATCCCCGCTCATAGAGGCGCTGCTCCCCCGTTAAGTCCTCCCGTCCTGGAACAAAAGGAAAAGGGGACCTCAAAAACGCTCCTACAGCACAACCTCCAGCCCTCATCTACAGTGGCGATCCTGGCAGCACTTCCCCGATCAGCCAATCTACTCAGTGCGTCGCAAGTTATGTTTGTAGTGGTATTAATATAACAGTACTATCAGTCACAAATATGATCGAGGATCCCCCCCATCCATGGGCCCATCGGTCCGCCGCCTCCCATGCTGCGGCCATCTCCTTAATATTAATATGAGCGGCTCCCAGGCCCCTATCAGGCGAGACGTGATGGTGGCCCGCATAAAGCCGCAGGGCCTCATCCGCCTTCTCATTATAAGAACCTACAAGCCAATCATCACCATGGGTGGCTCCCATCCCCCAACTCGGGGCATCACTATATACAGATTGAACTGGGGTAAACCTCCCTAACATAGTGGCCTTCCCGTTAAAGCGACCTGCAAACTTTACCCACCAGTCAATTTCTTGTCTGAAACCTGCGCTCAGCCTAACAAAGTAATATGATTCGTGTACAGAAGTGATCCGGTTATAAATTCCGCGACAAAAGGTCCGGGCGCCCCTGATAACCTTTGCACAATAGGCTAGTAGCCCACCCAATCTTTCAAGTTCCTTTCTCCTAGCTTTCTTACGGCCGCGAAAGTGGGCGAGGACTAAATGAGTTTCTTAAGTTTATCAGCTGGTAACGTTAACTCAAGCTTGACTGTGTCAATATCAATCCCCAAAATCTCATCTTCTGCCCTGGTGACTGCAGTTTCTTAAAACTCAGAAAAAAAACCAACCTACGTAGGATTGCTACTACATTTAGTTGATGAGCGGCTGACTCCTCCCTTGAGCCTACAACACAAAAGTGATCCAGATAATTGATGACTCTCTCTGCTCCCTCACGTGCAGCACACCTAACAATGAAATTAGAGATTCTTGTGAAAATGAAAGGGCTCGAGGCGAGGCCCATAGATAGGCGATTATCAGGCAGGTAAATCTCTTTTTTTACCTTCGAAACCCCATTTAATCCCTTGTTTGGTTCGGTCATCAGGGTGTATTTGTAAATAGGAAGCATCAGCACCCACCTCGCCCCTGAGAATTAACTCTGAAAAGAAATGACATGGTTTAAGCTGACAGGCCATGCCTGCCAAAACATAGACACATGAGCAAACTCGACTGACACAATCCCGGGCAACTCTAAACATGATGGGTGTCTGGCCCTCTACCTCACAAACTGACACAATTAGTCCCTCGGCATTGTCTTGTACTTCCACACAATCTATATCACAAGCCGACATAGACAAGTGACCACCATTCACTGGCATATCATCATCAGCTTTGTTGTCCTTGTCACCTAGTTGTCGGTCAGGAAGCATTATACCACTGCAATCATTCCCTTCAAAGACGTTACACCGGTCGGTTAGTCTCCAGTTGGCTCGATCGGTGTGGTCCATGCAGTGTCATTATCAATTATGTTGTCACTTCGTCATGGGTCACAACCCGCTAGTGGAGTGCTACCGTCACCTTCAAAGACTTTACACCGACCACACACGCTCAAGTTGGCCAACGCGGCACAGTCACCTGCAAAGACCCCAGCCGCTCGACTTTTGCTTCCGGTTACTCGGTCACCCATACAACTCGGTTCAATTAATTGTCCATCTAATTTTACATTGGGGCAGAAAACATCACCAGCCATTGCATCTCTCTCTGCAAAATTCACCCGTTCACCTACAAAGACCCGTTCAACAATGCGGCTGCTAGTAGTATAAGCCTCACTCGCTTTTAAGTTGCTCCGATCAGCTACAAAGATCACAACTGACTCGGTGCCACACTGCCCGACATCCTGAGTATCACAGGCTCTTGTTGTCATTGTCACAGCTGACATCACCCCGGACTCGGTCAGGACTAATTTTAGCGGCCTCAATTACACTCAAGCATGACCCGGTCAGCCGGCTGCGCACACACGAGCCGCCGTCTAATTACCGTAAAAGTACCGGGGATGTTCGTGTAGCCTTCCTTGGAACGTCTAGGGAGTCACTCTCTGCAGGCTGCGCGTTAATGTCCCTTCCCATTACATTTGGAACACACATGACTGAAGCGGCATACCTCCTCCCCTCTAGAGCAGCCCTGCTCACCATTCCAGGCTTAACATGGCCTCATGGTGTACTAGCCCTGCCTCCGCGCCTGATGAGTAGATGTACTGGCTCTCTTCGCCTTAATATTCAGGGAACCGTAATGCAACACGCTTGTTCCCCTGTTCGCACAGGAGAAGGCAGCGAAACCTATGACTTCAGCCAAAATCCTAATGGATAAATCATAGTCTATGTGGGCTGAGTCCACGTACTCAATGGTACGCGCTCTAAGTGAGAGGAAAACCATGTGTTCGACTAACAGTCTGTAGTCCTTAACACCAAGCTGTTTTATCCCCAGGGCCCACTGACCCGTTGCAGCTATCAGTTCATAACAGTTTACTTTTGAAATGTCCTTGCGCCCAACGGTGAATCATTTTAAACTCCACTTACTGCATCTATGATGGCTGGCGCTTCTATTCGACGACCGGCTCGAAGAACGTCTGCGAGAAACAGTTGTCCTCGAGTGTCCCGTGTCCTTTCTATAGGCACAGAAACTGTCCTCAGGGCGGCCTAGCGAGGCCGCATCCACGTAAGAGGCACCGGTTGTTGGCTCCACTGTCACCGGATCCATGGTGTAGCCCGCCGTCATCTTGTTTTCCGTCAGAACGCGCGTTCTGTCTTCTGTCAAGCTTCGCCAATAATGCTGCATGACGTTCCTCCAGTTCAGCCAATTCTTCCTCTATCTCCAGAGCCTCTACCTCTCGCCATACGCTCTCTTCTGTTGTGTAGAGACAGCTCACCCATTTTCGACTCGACACTGTCCTCCGCCGACATGTTGGCAGTCTCTGAAGGCTTGTCGGAAGTTTGTGAACATGTAAATGGTCTTGCCTTTGCTCTACTTTGCTCACAAGCCACTTGGTCTCCTATCGCATGAACAGCACCGCAGGTATCGCAGAAGACTCTAGGCATGCTAAGTTTCAATCCCCCGTGCACTGTTTACGAATGTGCCGGCAGTGGGAAAATGTGTGCAATACGAAGCAAGGTGGCAGCACAAGTGACTTGCGAGCAGCGGAGCAATAGCAGCTACGGAGCGAATATATACAGCGATAAGAATAATAAATATAATAAATAAATAATAAATAAGGTAGGTAAACCCCACCTATTTATATGTATATAATAAATTACATTTCACATATTATTAAAATGGACTATGTTGTTACCGGACGCATCTACTTGTTTAGTTAAGCGCATAGATTGGGTTTCTGTTTCGTCAAATAAAATGAGTACCGCCTATTACCTTTTTGATGACAGTGACCTGCCCGAGGTATCCAGCGGTGCCGCTCTCAACCAGGGGGATGTCGGCTGCAAGACACATCCTGTTCACGTGGTTCCTGGCAGCTGTGGACGAAAAGAAAGCTCCACACATGAGGGGATTTCTAGTTGCTTAATCTGCTGGTTTTGAGATTTTGACTCACTCATTCACTCACTCACTCACTCTGCACCATACCATACCATACCATACCATACCATACCATACCATACCATACCATACACATAGTTATAGATAAATGTTAGGTTGACCATTCTAAACAGCTCGACTTAAGTTCCGAGTAGCTTCCACGGTGGCTGGCTAACTTTGCTTGAGATAGTTAAAAAAACACCATCCACAATAATTTGTGTGCGCACAACTGTTACAACCAAGTGCAACAGGCCATTGCCAGGTGAATTAGTTCGCCGCCACCTGTTGAAGACAGCCAGTTTTGCCGTTGTAAAGGAATACACCCAACAAAGGAATGGTTCACTTCTATATATAGAACACAACAACTAGGTAAATGTTGTCGTTTTCAAAATATACTTTCATCAAACTACTTGATTTACTTTATAATAGCAGAATATTAATTACGCGCTTGATCTGTAAAAAAAAATAGTAGGTGTGTTAATATTGATCACTATTAGTATTAACTACCACTGACAAACATTTACCACAATCTATGGCTTATATGGAGAAACTCTTACACCAGAGATTCTAAGTATGTTACATATACTCTCCAAATGGATTTAATTAAAACCTCATATTCCATATAAATGTTAAATCAGGTTCTTTAGTGGCATGATTTTGGGTGACAAGTAAAGTTGTCTTTAACATAGGAGAACAGTTAACTTGTGATAAATAATGCTAAGATGCAGCCTACCTCTGTTGTCGAGAGCGTTCATGACGAGTGCAAACTCTTTGAAGTAGTTTATGCCATAGTTTGTGCTGCAGATTAAACAATCAGATTTCAAGTTTCCAATGAGTATGTAAATGAACAAATAACCTACCATCTAATATTGATATTCTATCAATTTTAAATTGCATACATGCAAAGGGACCAGTCATAAGCCCCCACCCCTACCCAGTATATTAATAGTATGTAGAGCAAAGTCATGAACCCCCAACCAAACCTATTAATGACATGCAAAGGGACCAGTCATAAACCCCCACCTCCACCCCACCACACTTATTACTAGAATGCTTTTCCTAACACCAATATTGTATAAATTCGGAATCGAATCACAATTACATCATTATTAAAATCCATCCTGATAATATGGTTTTAGGAACTTCGCAAATAACCACAAATTACCCACAAACAAACAGAGACTTTCCATGGGATATGTCACCATTTTGTAATATGTAGAAATGTAAATCCCTCTTCCAGAGCGCATCCTAAAATCACACAGGACCAAATATCATTCGCATTCAGTCGAAGGAGCAACTAATACTTGACTATTACATCTTAACACAAAACAGCAATCAACACATACTCACTTCATGATACTGTCATGATGGGCTTTAATTTTCGAATCCGGATTGAAACGCTGTGCACTCTCTTTTGCAACCTGAATTTAACAAAAATACAATCAAATGACAAATAAATTAAAACAATTCAGAGGATTGTTGTTGTATTCAAGATAGCAAAGGAGCTCAACCATAAATTACTAAATATTATTCCACACTGATTTGATGGGAACTTTCTACCGAGGCTATATTCAAAGGTATGAAGTATATCTCAGTCTCTCAGTGACCAGTGTGTGACCTACAACTACCTGATAACATCCTGTTCGACCCACAGAAAGCAAACACATCCACACTTCCTGCTGATTCAGTCCGTTAAGGCCCAGGCAGACCTTACCGGACTGAGTACCGGACAAAGAATTGTCTAGTCCGGTGGTGTTCGGTGTCGAACTGTTGCAACGGCCGTCGGACGAAACGGACACTAAACGGACAAGAAAAGTACATTAACGAATAGCCAACAGACGAGAACCAGACGAGAACCGGATGGCAACCTAATGTCAAACGGAGAGACTGGACATCAACCGGACTGTTCATGGACGCCAAAAACCGACGGACCAAATTCCCGCAGCACCATCAATGGACTCTTCAGGATACAAACCGGACACCTAACGGATGAGTAATGGACATGAAACGGACTAAACGGACACCGACCGCACACCGCAGTCTGGTACAAGTATTGTGCATGTTCAAAACTTGTACCGGACACCACCCGTATATAAACCGTACATTGCCGTATTTCACCGGACAGTGTCCGTTTTCTAGCCGGTTCCTCAATCCGGTGAGGGCTGACTGGGGCTTAACCGACCACCCAACACTGCCGGTGTCCATCCACATGTGAAGATATGAAATTCAAGGCTATTTCAAGGCTGTTTTTGATAGGAATTCAATTTTCATTTGGATTTCAGGGAAAAAACAATAATTTTACCCAATTTATCCTCTGGCAAAAACCCTGCGTGTGTGTAGGTGTCTATCTCCCTGCATTTCATGACAAAGCCAGCCGTCACTGGGTACTTAGGAGACACATAAAATATAAATGTTTCAATTCATCCTGACATTTTGTTGATAATCACATAATAGACGAAGAAACTGTGTAGAATTGTCTAACTAAAACAAATCCCGGATCACCACAAATACCGCAAAATCTGCGCTATGGCGCTCTTTGGACCCTGCATATGAAACATTTTATTATTCCGTCAAATAACAAGCAATCATCTCTCAAATATAATATTAATAGCAGCTCTAACATTAAGCGTTACAGTAATCTATCCTCAAAACGGTATACATGGTGGCCTTCCACCTTCCAGATAAATCGTAAGCAATTTTATTAGATAAAAAAGATCTTATCTTTGACCTACCTCTGCCTTTGACTTCCCAACATGTTCTTTTCTAAACAGGAACTGCCTGTTTAAGTTGCTGACGTCGATTGTGTCCAAATCAATCTGAAAAGAAAATCCATTATTTAGTCATTTAGGTGGGTAGGTTGGAATTTGTGTTTATTTACTCTTTTACTTGGGTCAAAATTCATGGAATTGAAAACCAATGGAGTTTGATAATTAGCCTATATTCCTGGCAAATGAAATGTAATAACTTTGCTTCTGCTAGGCCTATATAGCCATACATGTGTCAAATTAAAGGGTTTGATGTGTTTTAACAGAATACAATGGGGGACATGTGGCGTAGTTCATTTTCCGACACTTGGTGGCGCCTCGGTAGTAGTGGGCCTACGCGGTCATTGACAATGCTTTGAGTTTGCCGGTACGCGCAGTGCAATACGTATATTTTATTCAAAATTAATAGAAATACAGAACCCTAACCTTAGAAATTTAATATAATCTATTCGTTGTATGTTTTCTATATGTATACCAAGTGGTTTGTGTCTAGGTCATGTGGGTTTAGAGATATTTGACTTCTTCTGTATGAAGATTGCTCACGGCCATTGACAATGCACTGAGTTTGGCGGTACGCCCAGTGCAAAACGTTTATTTTATTCAAAATTAATAGAAATACAGAACCCTAACCATAGAAATTTAATATAATGTATTCGTTGTATGTTTTCTACATGTATACCAAGTGGTTTGTGTCTAGGTCATGTGGTTTTAGAGATATTTGACTTCTTCTGTATGAAGATTGCTCATAGCCATTGGGTTTGCAGTGTGACAGTGTGCCGAATAGGCCCACTCGTTCAGTGGAGACGCGAACGGCAGGAATTTGAACTAAAAAGTCAGAGGTCCCCCATTGGGGGACATGTGGCGTAGTTCATTTTCCGACACTTGGTGGCGCCTCGGTAGTAGTGGGCCTACGCGGTCATTGACAATGCTTTGAGTTTGCCGGTACGTGCAGTGCAATACGTATATTTTATTCAAAATTAATAGAAATACAGAACCCTAACCTTAGAAATTTAATATAATCTATTCGTTGTATGTTTTCTATATGTATACCAAGTGGTTTGTGTCTAGGTCATGTGGGTTTAGAGATATTTGACTTCTTCTGTATGAAGATTGCTCACGGCCATTGACAATGCACTGAGTTTGGCGGTACGCCCAGTGCAAAACGTTTATTTTATTCAAAATTAATAGAAATACAGAACCCTAACCTTAGAAATTTAATATAATGTATTCGTTGTATGTTTTCTACATGTATACCAAGTGGTTTGTGTCTAGGTCATGTGGTTTTAGAGATATTTGACTTCTTCTGTATGAAGATTGCTCATAGCCATTGGGTTTGCAGTGTGACAGTGTGCCGAATAGGCCCACTCGTTCAGTGGAGACGCGAACGGCAGGAATTTGAACTAAAAAGTCGGAGGTCCCCCATTGTTTTGTGGGGCTATTTAATATTTTTCTTCAAGTCTCTATCTAGGACTAGGCCCTAATCTAGGAGTGAATAAGTACTACTACTACTACTACTACTAGTACTACTACTACTACTAGTAGTACTACTACTACTACTAGTAGTAGTGAATAGCATTTAACTTTTTTAAGTTAATAGGGAAAAATAGCTTCAGAAATTACATTTGTCGATTTGAATTTTACAGTAAGTGAAGCTTAAGTTTAATAAATTCCTGATTTAACCGGCATGATGATCATTATAAAAAAATTAAGACTACTGTACTGTCTTGAAAGTTAAAGACTAGCCACATGATATCTGCTGTGCTTGCCGGTCGCGCTGTGACGTCATCACTTTTCAGCGTCCCGTTTTTCGTCGCACAGGGAAATGCAGATTTCATATATTAACTCTGCTCAAAATAGGGTACGATTGGGAGCATTTTGAAGCACACTAATTTTGACAGATTCTAGTCTTTGTCTGATCAAAATCCAACAGGAATTTACAGATACCCAGCTTTCTGAAGTTGAAGGTAACTTTCCCTACATGATGACACTCTTGCTATTTAGCAGACCATTTTTTTCCCCTAGGTAGACTAGTCACTTAACGTTTTAGAGCGATCAGAATTTCCGCACTGGTGTTTTCACGTTCTGTAATTTTGCCGATCGCACTGAAGTCACGCTGTTTTTTTTGTGCGCAAAAATGCAATTATGTAGGCACTTGGAAATCTGCCACACTTGCCGGTGACGCTGTGACATCATCACTTTTCTGCATGCCGTTTTTCGTCAAGCACGGAAATGCGGATTTCGTGGGTTAATCCTGCTCAAATTGTGCAGGGAATGGTGTTGTTTTGATGTCCCATTAAATTCCACATATCTTAGTTTTTGTCTGGTCAAAATCCAAAAAGAATTGATAAAACTACAGCTTTCTGAAATTGAAGTAAATTTTCCCTACATTAGTACTCATGAAACATGACAAACTACTATTTTCTCTTCGAAAGACCACTTATTTAATGTCTTAACTTTCATTATGTGAAGTTTTATAATGATTTGAATATCCACACTGGTGTTTTCAAGTTTCTCAAGTTTGTGTCCCCCTGCTCACTCACCTATGATCTCTTCGAATTGGTCACTTCTTCCTGCCTGACTTAGTACTTGGTGATCTAATCCTCAGCTAATATTATTAGTTATATTCCTGAGGCGATTACCTTTAATTTGATGTTTCTTGATAGGGTTGTGTTGACATTTATAAGCCTATGATACATTTTTGTCCAAAATGTCAAGTTTGTCACAATTTTCTCAAGCCATGTAATAAAAATACTAACAAAAGGGCACCTTTAAATAGTGTCGTGGGTGTGATGAAAATGGGAAATAATATGCCTAGAGCAGGACTCGAACCCACATCTCTTTGCATTCCGGGCCATTGGGCTAACCATTACACCACCTAGGCTCCCTGATATCACCACACTACCCACGCCTAGCTGTCTATGCGGCTCCTTGCCTGAGAGGTCAGTGCAGACCACTACAATAGCAACATGGACAACATTTTCAAACCACACCAATCTGAAAATTGATGGCATTGTTGGAAAGAGCATAATGGAGCAGTCACACTACGACGTGTATTCCGGCGTGCCGCCAACGCGCTTAAATATATTCAACGCGTCGAGAAACGTCAAACTTGACCCAATTTCACCAGGTTCCCACGCTACGCAACACGTCGGCGCGCGTCGCCCAGCGCCGAAAGTTTTGTGCTTGCACAAAACTGTCGGCGCTGGGCGACGCGCGCCGGCGCGTTGTATCAAAGCGACCTGTCAATCATAGTGTACCGACGTGTACCGACGCGCCGGCAACGCGTTGCTAACGCATTGCCGGCGCGTTCCGACGTTTCGACCAAAAACACAACACGTTGGCACGCGTTGTCCAACGCCGGGCCAACACGTCGTAGTGTGACTGCTCCATTACAACTTAAATTTATACAAGTGTGTTACCCAAAATCTAGATATTCTTTGTTCTAACTTCCTTAATAATCGAGATATCTCAATGAAATTGTCAGTATAGGTAATGCCAATCTGCTCCGTCGATGCATACATTAGTGACTTAGAAATGTTATATAAATTACTGGTTGTGCAATGAGTAAATCCATGGGTCCATTCTACTTCTTTCATTGTGGTTGGATATCTGTCAATACTGATTTCTCTGGGCGATGCTAAACTGCTTAGTTGTTTGTTTGTTTGTTGTTTTACGTCCTAGCAACATCTAAGGTCATATCAGGACGGGTACGGACTTGTGACAGTGCACACTCATGGCGACTTCATAGTGCTGCCCCACTGGAATACCAGGCCGCCAGCACCATGACCCGATATCCCACTCAAGTCACATTATACTGACACTGGACGGACGCTCTAACTCATTGGGCCATCCTGTCTGGTCAAACTGCTTAGTTAAAAGTGATGGCATCTCTCTGTGACCTGCAATCAGCATGGGTTTCCATGTGACTAATCTTACCATGGGTAATTTGGGGACCTAGCAAACTACCTTTTTGACCTTATATCATCATGAAACTTCACAATATAGTCAACTAATAACACATTTATGTGATCATCTACTTTTTAAAGATGCCGGAAATATATAGGTGGATTTTGAACATTGAAATCAGGTCAAATCTTCAGAAGATGAGAAAATATGTGAATGGATTTGAAAAATGTAAACATGAGGTTGTAGAGGGATATTTTTATATATATCATTGGTTGGAATTCCTACGGAATAGCCCCAAAGAGCTAATGCAAATTATGCATTATGGGACACCCCTCTACTATTGAACTGTCTATTCTGCGAACAGCACTTTGGCACAAAACCGCCATCGCTGGACGGGGGTATGCGCACATCCCTACTTTAAAGCATTATATCTCGGGTTCTAATAATGCTATTATAACAAATGAGTTGTTTTTTAAAGCAATATTTAGAAGCCTCTTGCTGATAAAACAGGAATTTTATGCATTTAGGCTGTTTGAAAAAACGTAGAGTCTATGTGTACGTGACCGTATTCATAGCCTCGCGGTGTAGACGTACGTGAGGCTGCGCGAGCGTCGGTTTGAAATTTGTCAGTTACACTGTTGACATTGAGCATGGCGGACATAGTGTTGGGCACAAGTTTTTCCTCTTTGCAAGATCTAGAGACTGCGATCGGCAACTATGAGAAGGCCAACCCCATCAACATGTACAAGAGAAGTTCTAGATCCATAGAATCTTACAGAAAATGATGTCCAAATCTGCCTGAGACGGCAAACCAGGACCTCGTCCATGCGGAAATTGACTACTGCTGCATGGTGGGAAGAATTTCAAGTCACATGGAAAGGACAGCGGCAGGCTCATCAGTAAGTATTCTTGCCTTCTAGAGGAGGCTCAAATATTTCTATAAAACCACTGCAAATCACTAAAAATTTGAGTATATTCATTTTGGAAGTCATTATGTTCATTTTGTGTAGCTGTTTTCTATCTATTGGTCAATTTTCATGAAGAATGTATGCATTTTCAGGAGGTTACGCTAAAATATTCCTATAAAACCACTGCAAATCACTAAAATTTCAGTATATATACTCATTTTGCAAGTCGTCATATTCATTTTGTGTACCTGTTTTCTATCTATTGTCCAATTTTCATGAAGAATGTATGCATTTTGAGGAGGGTATGGTAAAATATTCCCATAAAACCACTGCAAATCACTAAAATTTGAGTATATTCATTTTGGAAGTCATCATATTCATTTTGTGTACCAGCTTTCTATCTATTGGCCAATTTTCATGAAGAATGTATGCATTTTGAGGAGGCTATGCTCAAATATTCCTCGAGAACCAGTAATAATGTGTATAGCCACTTAGAAGTTAGTAGTCAGTAGCAACATTTTGATATATATCTAGGTACTCCAAACTGAATCTGTCTTTTCCTGAATTTAATTACATTTTAATCACATCATTATTCCTTTAACTTATTATTTCTAGTACAAATTCTAATTAATCTTTCTTTTTTTTTGTTTGGAGTACCTAATATATCTACCCCGTGCGCATGTGTCTTTCTATGGTAAGTAGGGGCCATATATGACATGACGGTTAAAAAGTAGGCATAAAAAGTAATAATGTCTATAGCTCCTTAGAAATTAGTACTCAGTGTAGTTTAGACGTTAACAACAATACCCATACATAGAAAGTTGTAAATAATATTGGAAGTGTTACAAGGGCTAAGAGTTGTACATATAAGACGTAACGGTATAAATATTGGAAGCAACATTAATCACAATGGTGGCTTCATTGTGAAGCTTAGATAAGGCTATTGCTTTTAAATAACTTATCTTCCAAATGAACCAATCCTAGCTAAAATGATTTTTCAATCGGTTTTAATCACATCTGGCAATGTATATCTTAAATAATTAAAAAAGCAATGGCCTAATTAAAATAGGTAAAGCCACAGGCAATTTTGGAGTACTACGCATTTCAAAATGCATAGCATTTGCATGAATACTGCTTATGGTATGTTTTCTGGGTTTGTCATAAATATTTTTAATATTTCCACCAATGATATTCTTTTTTTTTTTTAAAGAAGAGAACACAGAGAACATACTGCTAGGGCCCTGTTACCAAATGGTTGTTTTTCTTTCCATGGTGACTGCTCCTCCAATAAAAGGGGAGGAACGTGCTTTGTTAAATAGTTCAAACACATGTTAAATACTATATTATGACTTCTTTCTTTCCTAATATTATTCCCATTTTTAGATCAATCCCTTCAAGCAGTGGATGGTTACATACCGGATGTCAGTTGAGGCAAGACAACTGGAAAGTCATTAACTCCGAAAATGTGTTATTAATGTCACTAAATCGAGAATGTGTTAGTACTGTTAATAAACCTATTCTGACATTTTACTACATTCCTGCCTTGCGTTTAATCAATTGTGTTATTGGTATTTTCATATTGGAGTTGTAATATTCAATTAAGACAAATTTGGTCTCACCTGATTCCACAAATAAAGCCTATCTCCACCTCTTTAAAAGTATATTTGATGTCCCAAATAAGGGCTATTTCCACCCATTTAAAAGTATATTTGATGTCGTTCCACATAATGTTCTTTCAAATATTGGAGCTGTAATGATATTCACAACTAATTTCACAAATAAGGGTTATTTCCACCCAATTTAAAGTATATTTGATGTCATTCAAACATAATGATCTGGCATTTAATGTCTGCAAATGAATGTGGTCAGTTAATTTTTAAAAGAATGACTAAGTATAGTCACGTTTGACCGGCCCCTAAATACAATTATTATTTTATATATCAAGCCATTGTTAGATTATTGAACATTCCTATAGATTAAGTACAAGTCATTAGAAACAGAATTTAAATAAGATGACTGACCCATTTAAAAGTATATTTGATGTCGTTCCACATAATGATCTGTCAAATATTGGAGCTGTAATGATATCCACAACTAATTTCACAGATAAGGGCTGTTTCCATCCAATTACAAGTATATTTGATGTCATTCAACATAATGATCTGGCATTTAATGTCTGCAAATGAATGTGGTCAGTTAATTTGTTCAAATAAAATAATGACTAAAGTATGGAGGAAACCCTGCAAATGAAGATGGTAATGTTTGACAGGCCCCTAAATACAAAAAAAATAATTATATATCAAGCCATTGATAGATTATTGAAAAATTCCTATACTAAGTACAAATCATTAGAAACATAATTTAAATAGGATGGCTGACGTCCCAATTCTACTTTTTTTTTATCAACTGACTCCCAGCCAACTGAACATACCATAGTGTCAACTATTGGAGCTGTAATGATATTCACAACTAATTTCAGAAATAAGGGCTATTTGAATTATATATGGCGATTATATGTCAATCCGTGATCTAAACGCACAGCTCACGTACGAGTAGCCACTTTCTCGCCGTACGTTTACTACACATATGGCTCACGTAGGCTACACATATGGCTCACGTATGCGTAGCCACGGAGGCTAAAGATACGTGAGGAACGAGGGCACATGCACACTGCCGTACTTCTAGACCATCAGTCTACGAATACGGTCACGTACGCGTAGACACTGCTAAAGATACGTGAGCAACGAGGGCGCATGCGCGCACACTGCCGTACGTCTAGACCAGCAGGCTACGAATAGACTACATCACGGTTCCGACTGCGCATGCGCTGAAAACGGCGCCAGGAGCAAAGCAAAGGCGTACGGCCATTGAGTTTGTCGATAGGCGTAGGGCAAAACTGGCATTTTATTCAAAATACATAGAAATACATAACAATTGGGCATAAACATGTATGCACACATGCAATATAATGATCTGATGAATATAGCGAAGACAAAACTAGCCATAGTTAAACATTTTGAGCTAAGAAACATACAATTCCACACAAAACAATTAGTGATATCCACATCACCATTATTAATTCTTTTTCTAAATATTAAAATGACAAATGTGTCAACATACACTTGTATCAGAGAAATATATAAGTCATATCTGATTAATCCTACTCATTTTCTAGTTCTACATGTCATTAACCATAGGATATAAATAAAAACATTAATAAAATAAGTAAAACTGACTCTGGCTATGGCTCTAACACTAGTCTGAGTGCCCAGATTTGTCTAAAATGGCATAAGATGTGCTGATTATATTGATGTAAATGAAATGCTGGATAAAAGATTAATATCTTAATTTATTATATATATTTTTTTAGTTGATATTCTATGTTTCAAACAAGAGCTGAGGATGAGCTGAGACTAGCACATTTCATAGCTGCACCCAGTGTATTAGCATGTGCCATGTGCTTCTCGCTGGTTTGTTTTGCTCTGATGCATCCCACAATGCACCACGCCGCTGGAACCGTGATGTAGTCTATACGGTCACGTACGCATAGCCACTGCCTTTAAAAAAATATCCAAGTGCCTACTACTCAGTACTAGTACAGTAGACTGAGTAGGTAGTTGGCTAGTAGTAGTAGCCTAAGTAGGGCCTACTTATGCCTCGGTCACAAATGCCTTGCGACGTGCTTGCGGCGACCGTAAGTCGCTGCATCGGCCAGACTGTACGGCGACCGTACGATTTGTTATGGTCGCCGTACAGTGACTGTACGGTTTTTTGTTCGCTGAAAGGGGTTGAGGTTTTTTTAAGTTGAAGTTATCTTAACTTCGCAAAATTGCCACAACACCGTACATCCACCTTTTTTTACATGAATGAAAGGGCTTAAAATGAATATCAATACGGTACAACATTCATGATTGTGTGATCAATATTAAGAAAGTTACGTTTTTATATATTAAATACGTGAATAAAGTTAAACACGGGTGCCTTGTGGTGACCGTACGATTTGTGAATAGATAAACCGCAGACTGTAACATTTGCATAAACTGCAAGCCACACCGCAGACCGCAGCATTTGTGACCTAAGCTAGGTACTCACATTTCCACTAGGTGGCGTATTGAAATAGCCAACATGTCTGACTGCCATTTTTGTGACCAAATCAAATTTACCCTGGTTGCAAAGCGGGCAGTTTTGCGCATGCCCAGAAGGCCTCACAATAGTGGCAATACATTCAAAAGATTTGGAACATAATTTTGTACATTATTATGCAACTGTAGTGGTCTGCACTGACCTCTCAGGCAAGGAGTCGCATAGACAGGTAGGCGTGGGTAGTGTGTTGATATCAGGGAGCCTAGGTGGTGTAATGGTTAGCACACTGGCCCGGAATGCAAAGAGATGTGGGTTCGAGTCCTGCTCTAGGCGCAATATTTCCCATTTTCATCACCCCCACAACATAACCTTCGCTCCTGACAATTGATTCTGAGCACTTTTTTTTGAGGATCTGAAGTTTTGCATCATCAGAAAAGCTAAGTAAATGGCAATAGCAGAAGGTAAAACTAGTATAGCTGTGTAATTTACACATTTCTAAATCATATAATTATGGTTTAAACTAGCCTGGACCTATCGCCGGTGTGTTTTGAACGACCGAAAGTGTTGTTTGTGGTTTGGACATCATTAGCAGTAGGTACCTGCAGTGAAAATTTTAAAATATGCATCGGGTTCAATATTTGGATTCCTTCCTGGATGCATTGAAATTACAAGCCCAAATCCAAAAACAGTTAGGCTATATATATTATTGTTCTTGAGATAATAATTTTTCAAGATTAAATGTATAAAATGTATAAATTTTGAATTAAAAGTGGAACTTTGACCAAATATAATAAAAAAAGTGAAAGGATGTGAGTGGAGTTTTGCTAACCAATTTCCATTTTACATATATAAAGGAATTTAAATTGTCAATTGCTAAATCAATTAGTCAAGCAGATTTTTAATAAGACAATGTCAAAAAGAGCAATTCATAACAAAAAAATCGTTCTGATTTGGCCAAATGCTTTGTAGATTTTAGTGCGATGTGCCATAGAAATCATTATTTTATCCAAGGGGGAAATCCTTAAATTCTAAAACAGACCCGATCTGAAATCAGCACACTTGAAAGCATAAATGTGCTAATTTTCATAAGTTTTGAATAACAAATATAATAGCTTCATCTAGTTTACCTGAAAAAGTTGGCATAATTGGTCCCTTATTTACTTCACTTGCCTTACTATAATAACAGTACAAAAACCCATCATTATTTACAACTTCAAATTGCAATAACTTTGTCCATAGTGAATTATTCTTTTTAAACTAAGAAGTGTTTTTATCTGTAAATTAAGCTCTTTAATTCTAGACCCATCAGGTAAGGGAAAAAAAGTATTCTAAATTTATACGCATGTCCCTACCTAAGCATTAGATGATTAGTACTTAGTTTGTTTTCAAGTTTTGTCTTTTCCAGAATGAAGTCATTAGACATGTCATTACAAATTATACAATTGAATTGTAACAATACCAGTGTCGCAGTTTGAGCGCCCTGCCAGTTTCAGCTGACTGCATACACTCAAACTCAAGGCATTGTCAATGGTCGTGAGCAATCTTCATACAGAAAATACAGAGGAAGTGAAATATCTCTAAAACCACACCACCTATTAACAAATCGCTTAGTACACATATAGAAAACACCTTTACCAAAAAGATTATAGTAAATTTATAAGGTTAGGGTTCTTGATTTAGAATAAAACTAATGTTTTGCACTGTGCGTACAATCAAACTCAAGGCATTGTCAATGGTCGTGAGCAATCTTCATACAGAAAATACAGGAAAAGTGAAATATCTCTAAAAGCACACCACTTAGAAACAAATTCTTGGTACACATACAGAAAACATCTTGACCAAAATCATTATATTAAATTCATAAGGTTAGTGACGATGCTGTTAGATTTTGACGCATGCGCATGAAACTGACAGTCAGCTGAAACTGGCAGGGCGCTCAAACTGCGACACCGGTGTCATGGTATAAAACCCCGGCCCGATCGCAGCCCCTGCCGTGAAGACAGTTGACTAAGCATTTATTTTTGTAAAATAAATTTAAAAGCTTTCATTGGATCGATTAAAAATATCTTAATGCGCGATTGAAGAGGAAGATCTGAAGTATTTAATGTAACCTAAGAGCAATTTATGCTGAAAGTATTAAAAACAGAGATAATAGTGAAAGTTGGGATATTCTGAGTGTCAGTGCAATCTTCATACAGAAAAAGTGAAATATCTCTAAAGCTACACCACTTAGAAACAAGCTGCTTGGTACACATATAGAAAACATATTCGACGGATAGATTATATTAAATTTATACGGTTAGGGTTGTGCATTTCTATTAATCTTTAATAGACACTGGCAGTGTGTATTCGTTCTGCAGCCGATCTGAACTTGTTTAAGCCACGGCAGGGGCTGCGATCGGGCCGGGGTTTTATACCACGACACCGGCTTAACAGGATCATGGATTATTAACGAAAATGTGATTTCTCACCAGTTCAATGTTTGTAAACCCGGTTAGAACAAGGTTCTTTATAAGTTCACATCCAATTCCACCAGCGCCAACGACCAATATTTTCGCATTATTCACTTTTTGACGCAGAGATTCGTCAAGCACACCGGGGATGGAGGACGCCATTATGGCTAAGCGCTGGTTCTTGGCAAACGATTGTATATACCATACCAAATATAGCGCAACGATTTGGAACTTATTATCTGTACTATGTCATTTAAATTACAATAAGCCCATTCAAACTATTAATATTAATTAATTATAGAAGCGGACATTTTTTGGGGTAAAAATTGAGTCGATTTACTCGATACCGTTTCTACGTTTTTGCCCAGAACAAGCTAGGTTTCTGCGGTAATAGCGGCAAATTCAACATGGCAGACTCAGACCAGAGAAAACATATTTCGGTTGCGAAAGCAACGCAAACTATCGCCGATAAAGGTCATTATTTGCAATATATAACAGGCATCGTTTATGATAGCTGTATCTTCGTTTATTTTGACAGAACGCCATTATAGAATGTTCAACTTAGACATGGAGGCATTCGACTGGGCCTCTCTATGCGAATATCAAAATATTTCCTTACAAATTCCTATTCGACTGGGACCGGAAGTGGGTTACGAAACGTATGATTCGGATGTGTGTTGTGGCTCCATTCTCGATGTCGGACATCCGGGTACTTTTGGGGTTCACGGCGCGCGAAGGGTAAAAACAAATGCGACTCTCATAGAAACAACATTAAAACTACCCTATCTATCACAGTGATTTCTGCTTTATCAGCCAATTGGAAGTTCTTGAATTTATTTGGCGAAAATAGTTTTTGAGGCCATGATCTGGTAAGGCTAACACTGGCACTGACACTCAGAATATCCCAACTTTCACTATTATCTCTGTTTTTAATAGTTTCAGAGAAAATTGCTCTTAGGTTAAATTAAATACCTCAGATCTTCCTCTTCAATCGCGCATTAAGATATTTTTAATCGATCCGATGAAAGTTTAAAAATTTATTTTACAAAAATAAATGCTCCCCATAGACACAGCATTGCCGCAGCACACATCACGGCGGTATTTTACCCTTCGCGGGCTACTTTCCGGGGTTGTGAGGTCATGCCGACATTTGCTTTCAAAGCACCAAAAAGCAGAAATCACTTTGATAGATAGGGTAGTTTTAATGTTGTTTCTATGAGAGTCGCATTTGTTTTACCCTTCGCGCGCCGTGAACCCTAGAAGTACCCGGATGTCCGACATCGAGAATCCGATCCATCCATAAATCTTGCGGATAGAAAGGGCCCAGTGGAATGCCTCCATAATCAGCAGCAGATATCTCTATGTCGGCGTGACGTCACAACCCGGCCAAACTACTCGCGATGGGTAAAACAACGCAGTAATTTGTGGTAAAGCAATGGCAATGCTATGTCTATGCGGAGCATTTATTTAGTAATGTGGACAACATTTTCAAACCACACCTATTTGAAAATGAATGGCATTGTTGGAAAGAAAGAGCGTTGAAAACCATACAAGAAAATCAAACAATTGTGTCAATCGGTTGATTATTAAGCGTGCTAGAGCTATTTCAATTTCGGTAATGAGGTAGGTACCCCAGTAAAATTTTCAAATTATTCCAAACATTCAAATTATAATTTCATTGGAAGCTCCAATGAATCAAAAGCAATATGCTTTTTGAATTTTTAAGATATTCCAAAAATTGAATGAGATATGTGCATTTGAAGTTTGTTGAATTTAAGATTTTTTGTATTAGCTAATGTACTAGCGAAGTGCCTTATTTAGGGCTGTTAAATAGACTAATTATAACAACATTTCCTTGTAGTTTCTTTATTAATGATCATATCCCGATCAAACTTCACACCAAGGTTCTTCTTCGTATACCAAATCACCCCAGGTTATCAAAACTGATATAAAAAAATTTAGATCACCGGAAAATGTAGGTTTCGATGGCAACCATAATGCAATCACTCCCACCTACAATACGAGTCAATTGTAGCTATGGTCAGATCCTGATGAAATTTCACATCAAGGTTCTTGTTGGTCTGGAAAATCACCCCAGCTTATCAAAACTGATATAACAAAATTAGATCACAGAAAATTTTTCGTTTCCATGGCAACCGTAATACAATCATGCCCACAACTGCAGTTTCTTTATTAATTATTTTGGAAGCAGTGATCCTACAAACAATTTGACCAACAACATCTTTAGTGGATTGTTGTGGCATCAAGGTCTTGACTTGTGCAAGAAATTCATGCCAATCTTCACACCAGGGCTCGACTGGCTCAGCAGCCATCATTTGAAATTGAATATTAACAGATAATTTAAAACTCAAATAATGGGAGTATGCATAAAGACATTTTAGTGGTCTCTTGTGCTCAACTCCAGGCCCAGGGCTTGACCGGCTCAGCAGACATCATCTGGAATTGAATAAAAGGTCATTTAGAGAGAACGTGAAAATAAATTTGACACGTCAAAATTCTCGGCGTAATATGTAAAACCACCAACCAAACCACCAACAACCAAACCACCACCAACCAAACCACCAACAACCAACCACCAAACAACCAAACCACCAACAACCAAACCACAAACAAACAACCAACCAAACCACAAACAACCAAACCACCAACAACCAAACCACCAACAACCAACCAAACCACCAACTAAACCACCAACAACCAAACCACCAACAACCAACCATAAGCAACCAACCACAAACAACCAACCACAAACCACCAACAACCAAACCACCAACAACCCAACCACCAACCAACCACAAACAATCAACAACCAAACCACCAACAACCAAACCACCAACAACCAACCACCACCAAACAAACAACCAAACCATCAACAACCAAACCACCAACAACCAAACCTCCAACCACAAACAACCAAACCACCAACAACCAAACCACCAACAACCAAACCACCAACAACCAAACCACCAACAACCAAACCACCAACAACCAAACCCAAACACAACCAAACACCGTTGATCTAACGACTAACGTAGCCGACGCATCCCTCGACCCTCCCGCGGGCCGCGGGGGCTGCGCGTGAGTCACTCAACTAGAGAATCCAGTCAAAACACCAACTTTTGGCTGCCAGATTCTAGAGTTGCTATTCCAGCTGTATTCAATGTATGACCATTTTTAGGAAGAAAAAATGCTAAAGTTTCACATTCTCATAGTTAACATGGACATTCCCGGCAGTCTTACCTCTGATTTCTGCATCTGAAGACTTGAATGGCTTGGTAAAATGCCTTTCAAATGTCACACAGCACTGAAAATGGTCTCTATCTGTGCTTCACTGTTGTGCTTCAAACACAGATGTAGTGTGCCTGTGCTGCAGTGTGCCTGTGCTGCACGACATGACTGTGCAGCTCGGGAGGTCGCAAGAAGTTGTACGAGTTTTATCGGACCGGCGACAGTGGTGCTCCCGGCGGATTCCGGGGTACCTAAATGAGTGGTAATTTCCGGCCATTATTCTAATGCTTTAGCATTACAAGTGTGTGACCCAAAATCTAGATATTTAGTCAATTTTTGTTCTAACTTGCTTAATAATCGATATATCTCACTGAAATTGTTGTTGTAAGTAGATCCCTAGCTGCGCTGTTGACACATCAGATGCTGTCGATTTTGCTCCATTCACAATAACCTTTTGCATTCTCTTCCTCAAGAACTCATGGATCCAAGTTCCCATTTTCCCTCCTATTCCTAATTTATGCAATTTATGGCAGAGGATGCCATGATCAACTTTATCAAAGGCCTTTGCAAAATCTGGGTAGATGACATCGGTGTTTGCACCCTTTTCTAGATTATCAAGGATTTGATCATGATGGGCCAGTAGTTGCGAAAGACATGATCTTCCGGATCTAAAACCATGAATATGATTGATCATGAAACTTCACAGAATGGTCAATTAATAAGAGATTTAAATGACTGCCTACTTGTTAAAGATGCCCAAGGTATATAGAAGGTGGAGTTTGAGCATTGAAATCAAGTCAAATCTTCTGAATATGCACAAACATGGAAAACATGTTCAGATTTTCAAATTGTAAACACAAGGCTGTAAAGGGACATTTTATCTATGTCATAGGCTGGAATTCCTGGGGATAGCCCATAAGAGCCAATGAAAAATAAGCATGTTGGAGCACCGCTCTGCTATCAGACAGTCTATTCCAGGAACACTTATTTGGCAGAAAACAGCTGTCGCGTAGCGTGTGGACATGCACATACCTAATTATAGGCCTTGTTTATATTTACTACTAGATTAGTAGATAAAATACTCATCTCTTCCTCCTGTGGTAAGGTAGCTACCGCAACAGTACGGGGTGGTCTTTGATCTAATTTGTTGCCAATGTTAGGGTTTTACATTCTGGCAACATCTAAGGTCATATTAAGACGGGTACCGACTTGTGACAGTCACAGTGCCTACTCATGGCGAATTTATAGTGCTGCCCCACTGGGAGACCAGGCTGCTGGCACCCTGAGACCTAGATAAAAGATTCACCCCGTACTTACAGTACCGAGGTGAACTCTAGGGTAGTCTAAATATGGGCGAAAATAGGTTTAGTATGGATCATGAACTAGAAACTGTGGTTCCAGGATCAAATGGCTACATATATCAGTGCAGAGTTGGTGAAATGAGCGAGAATGCAAAAAGATAAGATGGCGGTGATAAAATTTCCGTCGGTTTTGTTTTTAAAGTTCCTTGAACTACATGTTTTATTATATTTTTCAAATCAAAAGTAGCAGGTATATATGAAGATTTATGTGAAGAATATATTTTGCTTCTTAAATTAAGAATTTACCCGCTCAGTTCATTTCCCCGCCATGTCAAAATCTTTCGCCAGTTTTTCTAATAGGTTGGTTTTCACCCCTGTACTGGATGTACAGGGTGAATCCTTTATCTACGTGAGACCCTGACCTGATTTCCCACTCAGTCACATCCATAATCTTGATACTATGATAGTGTAGTGGTCTGCACTGAACTCTCAGGAAAGGAGCCACATAGACAGGTAGGTGTGGGTAGTATGGTGATATCAGGGAGCCTAGGTGGTGTAATGGTTAGCACACTGGCCCGGAATGCAAAGAGATGTGGGTTTGAGTCCCGCTCTAGGCACAATATTTCCCATTTTCATCACCCCCATGATACTGGTGCCGTGACCAGGATCCTGTACAAGCCTTGCGCTGTATAGTTGTTGAACCTACCATGTGTATGTGTATATGTAAGTGCACTGCCTGCATGTATGTAATTCTAAGCATTATAAGACTTACAATTCCAGGGGGACGAGTGTACTGGTCTGCACTGACCTCTCAGGCAAGGAGCCACATAGAAAGGTAGGCGTGGGTAGTATGGTGATATCAGGGAGCCTAGGTGGTGTAATGGTTAGCACACTGGCCCGGAATGCAAAGAGATGTGGGTTCGAGTCCTGCTCTAGGCACAATATTTCCCATTTTCATCATCCCCACGATAATAGTGACTAGTGAGCAAACCAGGCCTTGCCCTATCCTAGTTACAATATCAAAGACCTCACCTAGTAATGCTGAGCGCCAAGTTAGGTTGCAACAAGCATACATTTTGTAAGTCATATGTTTGACTCAACCAAGTCCAGGATTTGGATTCCCGTCCTTCCACACGGTCTGTCGCAGAAAGCCTGCGCTTTTAGTCTTACTGTGTTGCTTGACAGGTGAACTCTAAGTTATTAGTCTTAAGCCGTGTTCACACACACAACTTTAGGCCGAACTAGATAAGGTGAACTAGATGAGGCGAACTAGGCGTGAAAGTGTGTCGTGTCCACACATGCATTATTTGGGGCGGTTTAAGGTGGAAATCGATATCTGCGCATGAGCAAGTCCATACTAACCAGCGCCAGTTTCGGTTAGTCGACGTCACCACGAGAGAGTGTGGGTTCGACCTAGATAAAACTTCTGCTGGGCAGTGAAAACCTAAAAATAAATGATGAAAAAAATATCTGTCCACAGCTAACAGTTTCATAGACCAAATTATATAATATGCGCTTTTGATCGACTGGAAAATCAATAAACTCAGGTCTCGACTGCGCATGCGTGTGACGTGCTTAAGCTGTCTCAAGTAAACCGCTACCGTCCACACAAGCAAGATGGGCTGACTTAAGCTAGTTCGCTTCATATAAACCACCTTGCGAGGCGGTTTAGTTGAGGCGAACCAGTTGAGTCGCCTCAGCCCTAATCCGCCTCAGCGTCGCGTTCACACTGCCAATGTGAGTCGACTTACATGAGACGAACTAGTTGAGGTGACTTAACGCCCATGTGTGAACACAGCTTTAGATAAAAACATCAGAGTGGCTAATCGTACGGCGTGCCATATGAATAGCTGATATTCTATTTGTACGGCGACGGCACAAATTATGTAAAATTATGTCAAGTTAGGTTTTGTTCAGTTTTATAAAAGAAGTTCCCGTGGGATTGAATCATTCAAAAACCACTTTCCCACAAAGAATCGGGTCGGGTAAAGTCAGGTCGAGTAAAGTGAAGTCGGGTCGGGTAAAGTTGGGTCGTTACCCGACCTGACTTTTCCCGACATTACTTTACCCGACCTGACTTTACCCAACATCACTTTACCCAACCTGACTTTACCCGACCCACTTTCCCGCGAGCCATATCAATAGGAACTAGGCTATTCGTACAGCGGATTAAGATCTTTGTCAAGCTACTTCCCATAACTACCGCCATACAAATAAACACCGATCTATTTGTATGGCTGCCATATGAATAGCAACCGCCTAAAAACATTTACTTCCACCCATACAAGGGGTGAATGACTACCATTTCTAAATCTAAGAAAAATGTGCTTTGGTATGAATCAACCATAATTATAAACACCAGTTACTCCCGAAGCCCTGTATCGTGTGCTACTGTGGGTGGAGGTGAATATTTGATCTACCCTGTACACGATATGGGGCTGCGGGAATACCTCGTGGTAGCCTCATCACAGAATTTTGTTGTTGTTGGTACATTTGTTGTTTAAGCAGAGGAAATTT
Organism: Branchipolynoe longqiensis; assembly: GCA_030323885.1. NCBI lineage: Eukaryota > Metazoa > Annelida > Polychaeta > Phyllodocida > Polynoidae > Branchipolynoe > Branchipolynoe longqiensis. The sequence continues at coordinate 62,322,169 of CM059194.1, read as the reverse complement.
CAATCACGGACGATTGGTCTTCCTCATTCCACTGCTCCTTGCCTATCCTAATAATGCCGAACTCCTGGCTAGGAAGCGACAAGTATAAATTTTTAAGTCATCGGTTTGACTCGACCAGGATTCGAACCCACAATCCCATGATCTACCGACATGGGAGATGGACGCTCTAACCCATTTGGCCATCTCATCTGGTATAACATAGTTTAATTAAATATATGCGTATTTTTACGCTATTTAAAACACACAACTTGAAAATTGATTTCATTTATACTGAAGGTTAATAGTGATTGTGGTTTAACTTTTAGTTTTACAGGATCTGTATTAAAATTATAATCAGTTGTAAAACAATGAATAACCTAAAATGTTATATCTTGCAGTGAATGAAAGTCTTCCGGTCAAAATAAATGGCGATGATGTCGAGAAAACGCCGGAATTTGTTAAATTGCTAAAAGTTCTATCGCAACATCTCAATGAAGAGGGCATCAGCAAACCAGTAAAACAAGATCTGGCGGAGGTATGTCTGCAGTATTGCATATATACTTAGTTGGCAGTATCGTCTCACCCTTTCTAAAGAAATAGGTTCAGTTATTATAATTTAAGTCACGGATTCCCTTGGCCATTATGCCTCTCTTTTCCGATGACTGAACCTTTTTAGACTTTTATATTATGGCATGCATACCAAAGACACATTCTGTTAACAACTTCAAAGAAAGCTTCACCAAGAGCAGCTGTAAACGCATTGTTACCTCCTCAGTGATAGCGATGTCGGAATTGCCACCTCAAGAGAAGACATGGGATGCTAATCTCATGAGTGGCATGTATCTCAAGAAGTGGGTGCGTGTGCGTGTGGACATGCATGTGTGCGTGCGTGCGTGCGTAGTCATCTCATAAAAATCACATATATATAATATTTATGTGTGCATACATGTATAAAGATGAGACATGATATTGCTCATTCATTGCAACTAATTTGATACAAAGAACGCATAAATCAGGGCATAGTGTATCTATGCACTTTTTTTTTTTTTTTTTTTTGGTAAATATGTTTATTCTGCTGAATAAGTCTTTTGTCAGTTCCGAAGCACTGGTCTTCCAGCCATTTTTCAATTCAGTGTTATTTACACAAAAGGTATATAGAATAAGGTGTACAATACCTGTTGAATAGACAATTTGCACCATGTAACACAATGAAATTCTGAAACCCCAAAGTTCCATAACAATATGGTACAGTAGTGTCATATAACTAGATCAATATTAGTCAGATCAATGTGAGTATTTACATAGTATTTAGAATGTAAGCAGAAGTTATCTTCTGTATTCAGTTGGTAGTTGGTAAACTTGCTTACTGATAAATGTGTGTTTTCACATAGGCTGAGAAATCGCTGCAACATGAGAAGCAGTACTGGTTGCAGTACCACATTCTGCACGAGGAGTTGGTCGAACATCTTCTTGATAACCAGCTTACCCAGGCAGACGGTGCGGGGACCAATGAGGCACAACAGGTTTGATTTGATTTAAGTTTGATTTAACCACAAACATGTAGTAAAGCCTAGGTCACCCCTACCCAGATCAGGGGCGGGACGAGCCCCGGCGTGGTCCTTGGTGGTCCTTGGTGATCCTTGGCTGGTCTGGCCTCATCCGGGGTCGGCCCCAGTTGTTTTAAAATGTTTAAAACATCCAGGGCGATCTGGGTAACATTCCAATCAGGGCTCGATCCGGGGGTAGTCCGTGCCCGGTCCGGGGCAGTCTAGGGGCTTTTGAAACCGGATGATCCACGTTTTAGCCATGGTTTAACCTGGACCAGCCCCGACAGCCATGGACCACTCCCGGACTGCCCGGATAAGATCCGGACAAGCCGAATAAGCACAGATTAACCACGGATAGCCCGGTCTACCACGGGTCAGTCTAGGATGAGCCCCGTTTTTGTAAATAGACCTATTTCAATGTTTGTAAACATTGTGTATGCACGCGCAGCTCGGCTGCAGAACGAATGCACACTGCCATTGAGTTTGCCAGTACGTGCAGTGCAAAACGTTTATTTTATTTAAAATTAATAGAAATCCAGAACCCTAACCATATAAATTTAATATAATCTATTCATTGAATATGTTTTCTATATGTATTTCAAGCAGTTTGTTTCTAAGTGGTGTGGTTTTAGAGATATTTCACTTCTGTATGAAGATTGCTCACCCCCATTCTCGATGTTGGACATCCGGGCACTTTTTGGTAAGGCTAACACTGGCACTGACACTCAGAATATCCCAACTTTCACTATTATCTCTGTTTTTAATACTTTCAGCGTAAATTGCTCTTAGGTTACATTAAATACTTCAGATCTTCCTCTTCAATCGCGCATTAAGATATTTTTAATCGATCCAATGAAAGCTTTTAAATTTATTTTACAAAAATAAATGCTCCGCATAGACATAGCATTGCTGCAGCACACATCACTGTGGTGTTTTACCCTTCGCGGGCAGTTTGCCGGTACGCGCAGTGCAAAACGTCAGTTTTATTCAAAATTAATAGAAATCCAGAACCCTAACCGTATCAATTTAATATAATCCTTTTGGTAAACATGTTTTCTATGTGTATTCCAATCCATTGGTTTCCAGGTGGTGGGGTTTTGGAGATCTTTAACATTTTCTCTATGAAGATTGCTCATAGCCATTGAGCTTGCAGTGTGACCGGATGTTGTCCTGCAGCCAAGAGACGCGCGCACTGACCTAAATACACGTGCTGACGTCATATGAAATTGGTCAATATATAGCAGGAGCAAGTCCACTTCATTCATCACTTGCAGCTTGGCTCTTAGAGGGTTCACATCATGGATGCATGCATGTGTCGGCGGAGGCAGCAACTACAGCTGCTGAACTGGCAATTACAGCTACATCAACGACAGAATGTTAACAACATGATTATGCTCCAAGTTCTGTAGATCCATAGAAGACTTAAGAGAAGACAGAGAACAAGTGTGTGTGTGCGTCTATGGTTGGAGAGAAGAATTCAATTTGGCCAGTTCACAAGTCTAATGCAAGAGTTACATATCGAAGATGTTTGTGCCTACAGAAACCTTCTCCACATGGATCCGGGTATGTTCGAGGAGGTCCCAGAATCACGAAGCAGGACACTTTCTACAGAAAGGCTGGGTTGAAACTGTCATTTACTCTGCGATACCTAGCCTCTGGTGACAGCCATCATTCACTCATGTACGGTTTCCGAGTTCCTCGCCGTTCGTGATGTATGTGAAGCTATAATTGCAGAGTATGCTGAAGAGGTCATCCAGGCTCCAACTACAGCACCGCAATAGAGAGGTATTGCTGAGCAGTTCTCAACAAGTTGGCAGTTTCAGCATTGCCTAGGAGCCCTTGATGGGGAAACATATCCCGATCCTATGCCCAGCCCATGGAGGATCTGAGTACTACAACCACAAGGGATTCCACTCTATCATATTGATGGCTCTAGTAGATGGTGACTACAGATTCTATTGGGTCAACGTTGGGGGCAATGGCTCTGCAGGAGATGCTCAAGTCTTCAACCGTTCAGAACTGAAGCAGTACATAGAAAAGGAACGACTTGGCATTCCAGCTGCAGAACCATAGCTGATGATGCGTTCGCCCTGAGAACGTGGTTGATGAAACTGTTCTCCAAGCGTCACCTAACAATTCCGGAAAGAATCTTCAACTACCAACTGTCCAGGGCCCGCCGAATCGTCAAAAATGCATTTGGGATTCTAGCTCACCGCTACCAGTGCCTCCTAACAACCATGAGACAGAGGCCAGCAACAGTTGTGTCGATAGTTTTGGCATGTATCTGCCTCATAATTTGACGCGGATGCGGTACGCAGCTCGTCACAATGCAGAGATGGACCAGGAGGACACCAATCACAACATCGTTCCTGGAGCCTGTAGACTAAACAATCCTCTCGCCAGCATCTACGGCGCGTGTGGGAACAGAATGACAATGGCTGCGAAATACCAGAGGCAATATCTTAGTGCCTATTACGTGTCTGAGGCTGGATCTGTGCCTTGGCAAGATGTTATGATATGAACTATTACAAAGTGTGAACTGTTAATGTGGCCGGTCCACTTGATATGAAATTGTGACAAGAGAATTGTACTTAACATTGAAATGTGCAATTATTATATGTGTTTGCCTGTGGATGAAATATGTATTATTATTGCGAATGTGATATGAAAAGAAGCCTAGCTAATAATAAAGATCCTTGTATTACATGTGCTATTTATCAAGAAAGGGGGTGTTGTTTTCGGAAAAGGGGGGGAACATTTCATAATTATTGATTATTTAATTTCAGATAATTATTACCTTTATTACAAATGATATTGTAATGGCCCACGGCCCTCCGACTCACCCTTTCTCACACGAAAGAACACCAAGATTCAATTCAGTGTACGCTTCACCTGGTTTATTGAACCCTCTGCTCTCCGCGGCGTCAGTAGTTGTCTGACCCGCCCCCTGACTCGCCAGATCCCACATCGACTCTATAGGTGTGTGTGGGGGGGGTGGGTCAACCACACGCAGTAGAGGTCAGCCCAGTTGGGGTCTGACCGGTGGTGACCCGTGCCGCCACCTAGCGCAGTGTAGTGGAACTGCGCTGATGGCGTCGTAGTCTCCGCTGCTACCGCGTGATAGTAGAGCTCATGTTCAGACTACTACAATATCAACTAAATGGACTAAGTCATAAATATATATTGTAACAAACACAATTTATTTTTGGTTTAGTATTTTTCATATTTTTATTGTCAACAAGTGATAATAATAAACTCTATGATATGTACATAATCACAACTCTGATCACAATCGCTCACGATTTACATCATAACTCAATAAACACAATGTACAGAAGTTCAGTTCACAACCACACAGGCTGCACATCAGGATCGTGTCCCATCCCAACCATTAACGTCGTAAAGCCGAGATCCGAGAGTCCCGTTAAGTTTCCGACACTGCTCGCTGGCGTGCTGGATGGGCGTGTGCGACCTGTGGTGTTCCAGTCAATGAGTTCCCGTACTTAGGAGCTGTGCCGTCATCCAGTTGTGGAAGGGCCGGGTCAGGGAGTCGTCCACACGGTTTCCGAGCCTCCCTGGTTCTGCCCCAACAGTTGTAATCGCGTCGGTGGCACAGGGAAAGCTGGGAACGGAGTTGGTAGTTGAGGCTGTGCTGGTGGTGCGTCTGGTTGTGGAATTTGTAGCTCTTGTGTTTGTTCCTTCTGCCGTGCCAGTTGTAGGCTTTCCATCCGTAAACGCATCGCCAAGGCAAAAACTTCTGTGTAGAACTGTCCCAAAAGTGAGGGGTCGATATCTTCTGCAATCGACCCCAGCCACGATCCCCACAGTATCAGTGACGACACTTTCAATGGGTGTAGAATGCCGCTTATCCCGCCCTGCATTATTCCAGCCTCCTCCTGTTGGTCCTGTAGGTTCGACAACAATTGTTCAATGTCTGGTGTATGTGGGTTTGTCTTCCCCTTCATTGCCGGCCGAGGAGTTGCGGTTTGAGTTGCTGGTTGAGTTGCCGGTGGTGGTGCCTGGTCAGCTGGTGTCAAATTGTCGTCATCGTCATCACCGCAAGTAGGTATGAGAGTGAGAGGGGCTGCACCGGAAGTTGAAACCGTTGCTCTGGCTGTAGCTGGTGCTGTAGTTGTTGTTGCTGTCAAAGCCGGTAGCACGGTGTAAAGTCCTCAGCTGGAATCTGGTTTGTGTAGGCAAGCTATAATGAAATCAATACAGGCAAGAAGAGAAAGGAAGAGTATAAAGAATGAAAGTAGAGAGAGAGACAATGCCCTCAGTTTTATTATTATATAGTGGTACATGGATCTGGTATGGCATACCACCTGACGGTGTTCTCCAATGAGAATCAAGCATTTACAGTTCCACCAATGAACATCAAGCATTCCTGTGTCACCATGGCTACCGTGATCTTCCCACCACCACCATGCAGTGTGGCTGCTTGGCCACCACCTGCCTGAGCTGAGTATGTGGTGATCCGTGACTAACAGAGGGGGGAGGGGGTAGTGAGTAGAGCTCCAAGTGCCCCTTACACACTATCACTAGTGCCTCTTTCACACTATCTATCTAATACACAATTACTATTGACCATAAGTAAAGGATCACCAGCAACTACATAACTACATTCATGCACCTGGCAGTATATACCATTTACCATTATAGACCATTTGCATTCCCCCACCAATGCGTTTTATCGGAATATTTTACAACGTACTGCAACCCTGGACTGCAGAGTGACACCTGATCTGGACGTCTGCCGCATGATGTGACTCCTCAGGAAGCTGAAATGCTCCTTGATGTTGACCTCCCGATCGGACAACTCCCTCGCTGCGGCACTGGACTTGACATTGCTCAGTTTTCCCACCTTGGTCCGTATAGACTCGTACCAGGTGATGAGTGGTTTAGAGTCGTCCAACCCCATCTCCTTCGCCTTCTCCCAGGCACGACTCTTTAAGGCGGTGTTCTTGTAGTCGGTTCGTCCTTTGGTATAAATGTAGTCATTTAAGTGTAACCACTCCGACATCTCCATGTGCTGCTCACTTGTCAGAGCTAGAGCGTCCAGCTTCTTGTGCTTCACTGCCGTCTTCCCCTTTGGCAACTGGACTGGTGTAGGTGGCGTCACAACACGGGGAGCCGGCGACATGTCACAGGCAGATTCCTCATCTGATGAAAACCCCGAAGTTGAGGGTGACGGTGGTGGTCTTCGTGTTTTGGTGGCCACCTTGTGCAGGATGTGCTCCTTCTGCGCAACCCTCTTCGATGCTACTCTCTTCCCAGTTGGTTTGGTCATGATGTGATGTGTTCTTGGCGCTGCTGGATTTGGAAATGAGCCATCCAGCGCAGCGCCATCTTTTATTATCCAGGGGGGGTGGTCTGGGCAGTCCGGGGGTGTATCAGGGATCGTCCGGGGTTTTCTGGGGGTCGCCGGCCCATGCAGGGATAAACCATGGATACACCGGGGGTGGTCCGGGGTTGTCCGGGACTGGTCCGTGACTACTCCGTGGATACACCGGGTAGTACGGGGGTGGTCCGGTTCAGTCTGGGGTGATCCGGCCTCTGGAGTAGGTGTGACAGCGAGCCCAAATACGACCAAAATAGAGATTTTTTTCCCAGGGCTGTCCGGGACAGTCCGGTGTCGCAGTTTCAGCTCCCTCTCAGTTTCAGCCGTGCGCATAGACTCAAACTCAAGGCATTGTCAATGGTCGTGAGCAATCTCCATACAGAAAATACAGAAAAAGTGAAATATCTCAAAACCACACCACCTATTAACAAATGGCTTGGTACACATATAGAAAACATCTTTACCAAAAAGATTATATTAAATTTATACGGTTAGGGTTCTTGATTTCTATTAATTTTGAATAAAACTAATGTTTTGCACTGCGCGTATCGTCAAACTCAAGGCATTGTCAATGGTCGTGAGCAATCTTCATACAGAAAATACAGGAAAGGTAAAATATCTCTAAAAGCACACCACCTAGAAACAAATCGCTTGGTACACAGAAGAAAACATCTTTACCAAAAACATATTAAATTTATAAGGTTAGTGACGATGCTGTTAGATTTTGACACATGCGCAGAAGCAATGCGCATGGCTGAAACTGACAGGGAGCTGAAACTGCGACACCGGGGGTGGTCCGGCTAAAAATCCGGGGCTGGTCCGGGTAGGTGTGACTTGAGCTTAAGGTAAATGTATGGCTTCCTCAAGGGGTGATCTTCCAGCCAAGCAACCGATGTTACTATAAATTAAAGTTCATACTCATGGAAAATATATTGCTACAACAAAACAATGATTGAAATTCTTACCTGGAATCAGATATGCCGCTGGATGTAAGCATTTCACATGCATACCACAGGACAAGTAATGTCAAAGTTACATACTGGTGATTCCATAAATAGCCATTGTTCCTATCTTAGGAGACATTCATTGCTATAGTTTTGATACTTATACAAGATACATTGTTAAAAGTGATAAAACAAATCAGCAATTGATATTTTTACATAGAATCATATGTGCTCCTGTATATATGTGTATATGTAGGTACAAAGCTCCAGCTGGAGTGAATGCAGATGAGGGGGATAAGTGGGGGTGGGTGTCTCAGCAATGTCACTTTTGAGTTTCGTCCTCTGGTTGTTTAACTTTAAGCGTGTCCACATGAGCATTTACGATTCCCGAATCGGATGAATGGGAACTGGTATATGCATCATTCACAAATTCTGTTCAGTATTACTGTAGTAAACGTAAGGTACTGGGATTATACTTATAGTTACTATAGTGAAAGTCTGTAATCCAACTTTTGTGTAATATTATTTGCACTAACTGGTATTGTCTGTTGCGTGTTTTAGTTTTATAGTGTTGTGCATGACTGCCTGATGACGGCTGAGATCGGTCACTTCCTGGATCCGAACCTGGACACACAGGCGACACTACTGGGACTAAAGCGGGAAGATATCGTGCGCAGAAATCCACACGCCAAGGTAAGCTTTCCCCACCCTCAACCACACAGTGACCGAGTTAAACCAGTCTTACAAACTTGAATCTTGTCACTTACTTGTGTGATGTATATTAATTAGTACGGTAGCGCCCCTACTGGTTGGCTCAGTGTTAAGATAATGTGCCTATGGGGGATATCAGGTCACGGTGCTAGCAGTCTGGTATCCAAGTGGGGCAGCACTATTAAGTCGCTATGAGGCACATTGTCAGCCCATCTTGATATGACCTCAGATGTTACTAGAACATAAGTCGCTCATCCAATGTTCTCCCATTCCAGCACCTAACAGCCATTCAGCAGAAGTTGATTCCTGAATTGGAGAACCGTCTTCGAAAGAAGTGTGAGACGATCGTCAGTTTCCACGAGTCTTCTCACACGACAGGTAGCAGGATTGACTTTCATGACAATTTCTTTTATACGCTGAACCATTGGACTACTTGATCTGTTTCCGCTTGATTACAGGGAAAACAACTGAATCAATTCGGTGTGTTTAGCCTTATTCAGAGCCGTTCAACAAATCTTTATCTGGTAAATTCTGACAAGACTGGCAGACACCAGCTCTACTCTAGACCTAATTTTGACAAACAGTGTACATATCAAGAAAAAGAGCACAAGACCATGGGGGATAAGTGACCATGAATTAGTCTATGTAACTAGAAGAAAAAAATCACAGTGAAGCACAAGATCGAAGTAAAACTAGGTAGGTCGTACAAAGCCTATTATAATATTTCGGCATGCTCGGCCGTCATGAACACCAGAGAATACCATAAACTCTCCCCCTTCATTTAATCTCTGATGCCTCCCTTAAACAAACCCTTAAACAAACTCATAAGGAAGAAAGGGAAGACAAGTCACAACGATTGACAGTGAAGATGTGCTTTATTGGCATCAACTCCTGTTCACCTACTAGTGACCTATCACCCTCACCGCTTACCTTCTGTCCACACAGGATCTCATTACCTCTTTAGCCTGTCTATGAATCAGTGCTTACAGCCCATTGAACCGGAGTCCCTTGCACTCAACTCAATTTAGCTATATGAATTTTGGTAGCCTCAGACAGAGTGTCTGGGGTCCTGCTCTAGAGTAGGTGTGTCTCACTCAAGAGCCAGGAGTAGAGTGATCTCTCCAATGTGTCTGGAGCAGTCTAATGAATAATTAATTAAAGTGAGGCTAGTGTGGTCAGAGGGCCAAGAGAGTGCAGGTGACTGGGCATCCCACAGCCAGCCAATCAGGCACCCCCCCCCCCCACCCCCCCCATAGCCTGGGAGGGTGACACCCCCCAGTAGGGGTGGCTGTCACTCAACCCAGCTGCAGGTGGTGTCTACGTATGTATGCAGATTAGGCTGCTGTGCTTGCCCATCGGTACCCTGGTAACAGGTATTTGCACACAGTTACAAATAGATCCATATTAAAATGTCATTTTCTCCAATTGCACTCTATGGATGCATAGAGGACACATTTCAACAATCATGTACTGTCTCTTATATAGGAACATCTCTTAATAATCTCAGGCATTATGTATGAACATATATTTCACATAGCTTATATCATGTCATATTGGGAGTGGGGCACCATTGCTTTTAGATTGCATAACCTTGTCCCCACTCAGTCGCCTAAGAATAATAATGCTCTCTGCCAATATATAATTCCGAACCGAAAATCCGTATATTTTTACACTATGATGTCTTTGAATTCACACAAGAAGTCGAAGGTCCTAGTGTTTGGCAGTGGGGAAATCAACTATGGCAATGAGGAACCAATAATTTTGGGAGGAAAAGTTCTTGATTATCAGACCAACTACAGATATCCAGAGATGAATCTTGGTAGGAAACTAAACTACAATGATAAAATAAAAGAAGTTATCAAGAAGACAAACTACAAAATATGGCTATTAAAATCTATAATGGCATGATACTCCCATACTTCGACTATGGTGATGTAATATATATGGGGGGTAACAAAAATATGTTGGATAAACTACAAAGACTACAAAATAGAGCACTTAAGATATGTCTGAAGGTGGAATAGACACCCAACTGATGCTCTCCATTGGAAAGCAAGAGTCAACACACTAAATGACAGGAGAAAAGCACATCTCAAAATAGCAGCATTCAGGGAGTCAAGGAAGCCTGGGAGGGTGCGGGTAACAAAAAAGGCAATAAGAGGTAGTGATGGCCCCAGACTGATAATAAACAGAGCCAAAAACAGATCATATGAGAGGAGTACCGAGTACATGAAGGCAAGGGAATGGAATACACTGGGAGTAGAAGAAAGAAGTACAGGGACAATAGAAACATATAAAACATTAATCAAAAGAGAGCTAAATGCACTGCTAGACTAATGACAACAAGAAATAAAATGAAGTGAAAAGAAAAAGAAAGATAGGTAAATAAATAAATAGAAAATACACTGATAATTCAAGCAAAGTTTTAGAGGGTATAGATGCTAGGTATGATACATACAAAAGGTAAACTTTAAACTTAAAATCAAAACCTAATGACCACTAGCACAGCAAGGTGAAGACATTCAGAGAAATCAACTATTGGTAACCAAACAATTATCCAATTGCAGAATGAATAAACTCACAGAGGTTTGGGGGATGTGGGAGAATGCTTACAAACAGAGAAAGAATGCATGCAGTAGTGAGCTACACAACAACCGAAGGTGATAAAAAGAAGGGGAGTCACAAGACTATTACTGTCTAGCAGCGAAAACAAGTCATTAGACTTAACCATTATGGGAAGCAGAAATACACCCATCACCAACAACAAAAATTAAAATTCTAAATATGGTTAAATGACTAACCTGTAAGTTGGATAGAAAACTGTAGGTAATAATGATTGAAATATGAGTGTGGTGAATAAAGGTCAGGAATGGCTTGAACAGTTGAGTTGGAAGAGTCAAACATTGCATCAGGATGTGATGTAACCATAGACAACAAGTAGTATGTAATTAGGATATTTACACTTATACTCATCCGGTACTTGTTATGGTTAGGCTACAGTATAAGCCTGTTCGGTTGAGGCCTTTTTAGGGTTGGATTTGATCAGATTATATGCACCATATCCCAAATGTTAGCTACAAGTGTTTGTTAAAGTTGCATAGTCCAATGGTTTTGAGTTTCTCTCATTTTCTGAGATAAACATATCAGGTTGTTCATTATAATCTACCTTATTTTAGTTTGAAGTAACTTTTATTTTAAATCACTAACTTTTGAGATATTTGAAATGGAAACATGCTAAATTAATTTTGGCAAGCTTGCTAAAACTCTATCACCATAGGCTTCTGCAGTAACAGGTTCTATTAATTGACTCAGTATCCCCTTATATGTGATGCCAAATGTTTAATAAGTGCACCAGTATCTAAGTTATATATGTATAATTAAATCTAGATAATTGTTTTGGTTTTGAAAAATTTATGTTTTCATCAGCCTATGCAGCTTTAAGTCTAGATTTAAAATCATTGAATTACTGCAAGAAACATATTCCAGGACTGAACGATATAGTTGTTATAATACTGCTGTCTAATATTGTTAAATGTCCTTTCTTGAGTTTGGTTACAAGTCCACTTTTGTTGTGCAATAAGTCTCGATCATATATTTAACAAGTTTTCATGTAAACAAACGAACACAATAATTGTGTACTGTGTCTTGAAACAAAGAGAGCAGCAAGCTGGCGTTTGCGAAGGCCTCCCAGCTGCCGGCCATCTTGGAAGCTGAGAAGCGGGAGCTGCAGGAACACAAGCGACATCTGCGGCGGGACCGGGCGGGGCGGGAGAAGCAATTCTGGCAGTACTACAACGTGAGTGTTTGTGAACCAGAGACTGTGAACTCAGTGTGCAATCCAGAGACTGAACTCAGTGTGCCATATTTGTGTCTGTGTGCGCGCGGGGCGCGGGTGTGTGTATGGGTGGATGTGGGTGGGTGTGTGCGCACACACATTTGTGTGCAGGGTTGATCATAACAATGTACTTTACTTTCGTTTGAAGTAACTTTTATTAACTTCGGACATATTTGACGTGAAAAATGCACAATTATCTTTGGCCTGCATGCAGAAATGTTTGACATCATAGACAATTACAATGACAATTTCTATTAGATTGATATCGTATTTCTTCTGTGCAGAAATAATTGTTTAATAAGTGCACCAATATCCAAGTGAGATATGTAATAGGAAATCAAGCGAAGTGAAGCTTTGGTTTGCTAAAATAAAAATTATATTAATAATCCACTTAGAAAAGTAGACTTGAATAGCATTACTTGTTCTACAGGACTTCGTCTTTGCTGGATGTGTTATGGAATTTAGAGAAATAGAATTGTATTGTTTGTTCTGCGTGGCTGGAAGTGCTACGTAATTTAGAAAATTTGAATTTCTTGTTTTGCAGGCACTGCTGACTTCACTAGAAGTGATACAGAATTTAATTAATAAGAATTACTTATTCTGAAGGCATTGGGATCTTTGCTGGACTGCTACAGAGTTGAGAGAATTAAAATTGATTACTTGTTCTGAAGGCACGGGTGTCTTCATTAGAAGTGATACAGAATTGAGTGAATTAGAATTACTTGTTCTGCAGGCACTGGTGTCTTCATTGGAGGTGCTATAGAATTGAGTGAATTAGAATTACTTGTTCTGCAGGGACTGGTGTCTTCATTGGAGGTGCTATAGAATTGAGTGAATTAGAATTACTTGTTCTGCAGGCACTGGTGTCTTCATTGGATGTGCTATAGAATTGAGTGAATTAGAATTACTTATTATGCAGGCAGTGGTGTCTTCATTGGAGGTGCTATAGAATTGAGTGAATTAGAATTACTTATTATGCAGGCAGTGGTGTCTTCATTGGAGGTGCTATAGAATTGAGTGAATTAGAATTACTTGTTCTGCAGGCACTGGTGTCTTCATTGGATGTGCTACAGATACTGATCCAGAAGCATCGGCTTCAGCTGCAGACCAAGTCTGACACGACGACCAGCGAATGGTTGACAGCGCGCTGCGACGCCATGTGCCTCAAGATCAAGTATGTTACTATGGTTACAGTAAGGGTCACAGTGTTCGGGGTGGTGATTTTACCATGTATTCCTTGCATAAATATTCTGTGCATTTTAATGGAAGATCAAACTTTGGCTGGGCTATTTGAGCTCAAACCCAGTAGGTTGAGATTGAGATGTGTTGCACCATTTGACCCCTTGGCTGTTGGTACTAGTTCTGTGGCATCACACAGGGAAGGAGAGGGTGTCCTTACGTAATTTATAAGGCATACTCAAAAACTTTCAAATTTACTTAAGTGATAGGGTTGTCATTACTTTCAATGGCTATAATATTTCTGAGTCTACATCATTTAAATTCCTTGACAAAAGTGACTAAGTGAGACGGGCGGGATGGCCGAATGAGTTGAGAGTCCGCTTTTGTTGTTGCAGGTCGTGGGATTTGAACCCAAGGTTCTAATCTGGGACGAATCTGACCATTGACTTAAAAATGTACACTTATCGCTACCAGTAGAATGAGGAAGACTACTGCCAATACTCACGATTGAAATTTCCTCTGCCACCTAATGTAGCAACAAAGTGTTTTCAATCATCTTTTTTAAATCCACAAAAATAACTATAATTAAGGTTGTCGGGTTTGAAGTCCTTGCTGAAGGCCTTTGTTTCTCCCTGGCAGATTTCTGGAGTTGCAGCTGATGTGTGACACGTATCATGCCGACACTGTCAAAGCTCTGAACATCATTAAGTAAGTATATGCTAATCACTTATCCATAATTCATTTGGTAGGATACAAACCTGTATCAGGATGTCTACAGCACCTTGTATTCCCTGATTAAACTACAGGTATAGAACAGAAATACGCTATTGAGCCTAAACTTATGATGCATTGTACAAAGATGATGGTGAAAATTGACAAGTGTTCTGCAGATTAAATAATTAACATAAATTCAGGCATTAAGATTCTGACTACTTGATAACTATGAGTGACAAGTAGAGTTCTATATTTATTTTGTGGTTTCCAATTCTAAGATATAGTATAATTCTCTTGTCAAGAGGGTTAATGGCGAGTGTATTAATTTTCAAGCAGTTTTTTTTTTTTAAAGGTCTGTGTTGCAGAAAGTTGTGCAATGATGGTGGGTTTTTGTTACATTGTAGAAAAGAAGTGTCCGAGAATGCTGAGAAAACTAAAAGTGACCTCGCTGCGGCTTCCCAGGCATTGAAGGCCTACGAGGCGGTGGGTATGGGGTTCGATGCTCTCGTCCTGGAGTACACTTATCTTAAGGAAGAGATTGAGAATAAAAAGTGGGCTCTTCGTGAACTGAAGCCAGTCATGGACCTGGAGGAATCTTAACCTGTGTATATATATATTCAAGTGAATGCATTAATTTGTATATCAGAATGACTTGAAGTTTATTTAATATGAAGCAAATTCCCCTTTGTTACATGTCAGGTATGTACTATTTAAACTGGGTATTCGTTCGTTATTCTTATTATTATTGTGAGAATTACATTATTCACAGTGCATCTGTGCTGTACTTCATATCTTTGTTATCATTGAAAATAAAAACACTTGTTTTGGTTTGTGAAATAAATGCTATATAACCACAAACAATTAAAACATTCAATGTAAACTGTTTCGAATATGTGCCGTATTGGGAAGAAGAGAGATCATTTGAAAGGTTTTCCTGCATAATAAATTTATGTTAACAATAACATAAATCGGCTTTTGGTTCCATTTTTCAACATTGAAACATTCTTCATGAATTCTAGTGCTGTTCTCGCATAGAACAATAAAAACGGAAACTAATTTAGGCACCCGCACAACCACATTTGATGTTTTAAATTGTTATCGAAGAAATGTCACCTCATGCCATCAATGCATCTAATAAGTAGTTGTTGCCCGATGAAGTCCTTATCAAATCTATGGACGTCCTCCTATCTGTACAATTACATACCTGGCAACTTTTGTTAAACGAAAATCCTAATAATAGAAATCCATCCGAGCGAAGCGAGGCACGCAAGCGTTCTAGGGGGGTCTGGGGGCATGCCCCCCTGGAAAAATTTGAAAAATACATTAAAAAAATGGTGCATTCTGGTGCATTTTCAGAGACATTTTAAGCACATTATTAAAGAAATTATTACCAGTGAAAAATTGGAATAATATGTTTATAATTCGTAGGGCGGAATGAGAATAAAAAAATCGTAATTATTCCGCCAAAATCGTAATAGTTGGCAGGTATGCAATTAGTCGAGACAACATTTTCAGTCATAAATAGAATTATGCACAGGTGTTTTTTATGGATATTTTTATTACTGCGAATCGATTCCTGGATACATTTCTTAACTTTGTTTTTACATGAATACCTTTTTTTGTTAATCCTGTGGGTTTCTTTTAGTTTGTTAATTGATATTCCCATTCACTACAAATCAGATAACATAATTCGCGGACCAGCTAAAGCACAGCTGATCTCCCGTCGGTAATTGGCCATTTAACTTATTAAAGCTGTACTTCCAGGCTTGCGTCATGATAGATATTCTCATGTGTACAAATGTGTGAACTTTTCATTTAAATTTCTTTTAATAAAGTGACTAAATGCATACTGCATAGACAGTAATTGTATACATAGTTTGTAACCCTTCACATAGTTGGTTCTTAGTTTAAGACATTGTCTTTGACCACACTAGAAGAATCTTACACACAAACTACATAATTTCTGAGCCAGTGGTTCAAATTTAACGAAAATAAATTATTTAAACTCATCTTCAAGAGCAAAATGAGATTTCCCGAAATTGGTTGATTTTCGGAGAGAAACAAATTTAAACCAATGAGCATTGAGGTACCACACAATTATTCCACACTACCTGAGCTTGCCATCCCCACCCACACCCACGAAGTCTTCAATCCAGCAGTGCCCGAACTATGATCAACATAGAGACTTCATAATGTACTGGGCAGGTAAGTCAAGTTCAGTGGAGCTCAAAATCTCTGTCGTCACCGGAGATTGTGAGGCTGGAGGCACTAAGCATTTTTCTGCTTTCTGCAACAAAACAGCAGCAAAGGGCATAAGCATCAACATGGGCTGTCAATCTGGAAGAGTTGAGCAGTGTGTCTTCTAGACTAGCTTAGCCTTTGACTCTATTGTACTTACACGGTGCGCAGAGTTATCATCATCTAGACACAGTGCACAAACCGGGAAGTCAAGTTTTAATACAGCCTAGACAGTACCAGCCGGTCTTGATACCAGTCAGAGCGGTCTTGTTCGATTCACGTCTAGTATAAATGTAATTTCCTAGTTTAAAGTGTACTTATATACTGACATATAATATAATGAAAACCGCTTTCCTCAACTAGCAATACTAACCCAAACCCGTTCATATCGCAATGTGCTACATATGTACAAGAATGAGACCTGCCGTGTCCATAATTATCACCCGTTCAGCAATCAATTCATTCCTTAACGGGACGGGGTATGGAATTAGTCTTTGATGAAGACAAATCTACTTGATAGCATTTCTGGGTTGTCTGAGCTTTTTGTTCAGATGAATAAATCCTCCCCTCGTCCCCCTAATTAGTCACTTTTCACCAAACCATTTTTTTAATAAGATAGTAAATTTAATCCTTACATTGGCGACACAGAAACATTAATCATTCACACAATGGTGTTGTATTTAACATTCGGATATGTAGCTCGTCCAATCGGTTTTTGTGTGATTTAATTTTTCTTTTTTTTAAAACCCAGCCTTTCCTTCTGGGTCACAGGAATAAAGTGCTTCGGTTTTGTTGTTTTCTTTGTGGTAAATGTAAACAGTTTGAAAGAACCATCCTACATGCTTTGTCACTTAGAAACCGAAACCGGACCTAGGATCAAGTGTACGCATGACTAATGTATTTATGTAGGACTTGTTTATAATCTAGGTAAGTGGTGACCAGATAGTGTTTACACCGAATGGATTTTATCCTAAATCATAACATATAATAATACCGACCCACCCACGGGGAGGCTAATGACTAACAAGTGTAAATATATATATATATATATACATACATAAACAATACCTGTATTGGGAGGTGGGAAATGAAATCACCAAAATCCAGCAAACGGAAACGGAAATAGCCCCATATGGGCACCGTCATTTGTAAACTCGTGTTGAATAATCGAGAAATCAAAATCCAGCAAACGGAAACGGAAATCGTCCTAAGGCGGCCGCCATTTGTACTATACTCGTGTTAATAAATATATAATTCTCCAAGCGTTTATATGTATATGTCAATAGACAAGTTTGTAATTCCAAACTTTCATGTTTATGCCAAATTGTTCTGTATTTCTATTAATTTAGTTTGGCGAACTCAAAACCACAGGCATTTGTTTGGCTCTCGACTATAAACTGGTCGAACTTCTGTCCGCAGCAAAAGGTGGACGACAGCGATTGGTTAATAATATATTCAATTTCTATAGACAGTTTCGTAATTCCGACGAATGTGGGCGGGTCGGTACTAAGCATTGCTTATTCATATTAGCAGCTTAGTTCCAGAGTAAACAAAATACAGATAATATTGTTCTATCATCACTAACATTCAAGTTGTGTTTCAAATTAGTATCAGGTTTGCAAACAATTCGACTTCGATTGTGACCTCGATTCAATTTTGTCTCTCAACGTATATAATCAGGGCCACGTTCAGGGTACGCCTCCGAGGCTTCGCGACGTCTTTTTGGCTTATTTGCTTTCAGGGTGCGCCTCCGAGTTGTCTCCCTTTTCAGATGGGAAACAAAATGAGCCTCGAAAATGGCTGCTGAATTCAGTGGTTTCAGCCAATCAGAGCTTTTCTTTTTCATTACAAATGGCTGCCTCATATGGAGGCGGCCATTTTCGAGGCAACCGACTGCTTTTGCCGTTCAGACTAGCGTGACGTCAGGATTCCACCCCGTGTTGCACAACCTGGTCCCCGCACCACCGCAAAGAGTCGATGGAAGGGTAAACAAAGCCTCATATCAATTGCTTTGTCATTCAGAATTATTGAGGTACTTTGGTGATTATAGTAAATTTTATTACTCATTTTGAACTATAAAGTATGTATTTAAAGTTCCATTGTATGGCTGTGAAACATTCACATTGCCACTCGGTGGATCAGACCAGGACCCAGTGGCTGCGACTTAGGGACCAGTAGTCACTTGGCCGACTGGGAAGTGAAGTAGTCTTTACTAAGCTTCATACTAAGCTCCAGAAATGTTACCATTTGAGACAAAGCAAAATACATATGATTTTTACATAGTATATTCTGTAGTCTAAATATATATTATACGACAGTTCACAAAGATATAACTGAACTATGCACTTCCGATTCTAGTGATAACTTAAGTCTTTAAAAGTGCCAGAATTATTGTCATGGACAGTTTCAATACACCAGTAGTCTGCATATTATTATTATACATATATGACATTGCACTATGAAATAATTGACATACATCATTCTGTCATTGTCACTGCTAGGCCCTAGCTTAAGTGCTTAGTACAGGAATAATATGCTATAGATAACATTTAAAATTTCTTTTAATTCAGAAACAGATACCAAAATAAAATAGCATTCTTGGCAATTAAATAATATGTAAATGATTTAAAGGACATTAATACGCTTGTATCCAATGAAAAATCGATTTATTTTGAAATACTTATTAAGGCCGCATTGTCCGATAAAAGCATCACTTTGTTCAAAACTTATTAATCTCGATTTCACTCGCCATACCAATCTTAGATGGTATTATACTTCTTAAACATTTGTTGCGGGATTGAATCGAATACAAAGTCAATTTAACAACCTGTCACTGCCGAAGCAATAGGTGTCCAGTATTTTGACCTGCATCAACAAATTAATTTGGTAGGTTTTCACTTCAAATACTTCCAAAGGTGACCATTTAGAATTGGTGTTACTTGAAACTAAAGTACGGTAGATTATAACAATCAGCATCATATATTTATATTTGTTGTTGTTTAAAGGACAAAACTCAAAACCATCGGATTATGCAGCTATAATAGCGCATGCTTCCAACAAAGGAGTACCTTATTGAAATATTATGAAATAAATGTCATGAATATGGCAATATGTACAAGAACAGTAATAATTAATACACTGATTGGTAGTAAATCATAACACTGTATGCACTGTGTTCAGCCACCTAATGAACAATAGTGACAAATTAACGCGTTTTCTTTCATAGGAAATCTTCATAGGAGCGAGGAATTTACTTAAATATATATATTTTTTAATTGAGAGATATTTTCTGACATTCGAAATTTATGTTGGCGCATTCAATTTTTTTTTCAACCGTAGAGTATAATTTTGAAACTTAATTAAAGCTGATTTTGAATCCACACCGTGGTAGTGAGTTCTTGCACTGAACCCGCACATTGGACTCTACCTAATGTGGGAAGATTAGCTGATGGGAAGAGGGTCAGAGGGAAGGGAGGAGAGGGGAGGGGAGGGGAGGGGAGGGAGGGGGAGAGGGGAGGAGAGGAGAGGAGAGGAGAGAGGAGAGAAAGTTGATCAAAAGTATTTGCAAATGGCAAAGGGTTGCATTATATATGTTGACTGGAGTTTCGTAAATACATATGCTGTGTTGGGTGCGGTATTTCATGACTCACGTATCTACATTGCCCGGTCACCCACACACATTCAAATTAGAAAAACACGCTCTAACCTGCTGCAAGTAAAGCTTTATAGGTTATCCTGTTAGTATATCAAAACGAAATCGCAAATGAGGAATAATGTAATCTTGAAACCAAAAGGGGTTGTCTTATAAAAAAAAAAAAACACTTTGGTATAAACGCTGAATTCTCAGAAATAAGGAAAACCATTATTAATACCACGGTTCGGGGGGGGGGGGGGGCATGCAAAACCTAATATATACGGGTGGTATATTTTCATATAAAAAAAAACTAAAAACCTCACTAGTATCGCACGTGCACTTTAAACCGTGTCGCTGGCGACCTTCAGAATGTACCGGATGACGTCCTTGCTACCCAGAATTCCCATGTGGTCGACGCCCGGAAACTCCTTGTGGAAGACCTGCTGCCGCTGCTGCTGCTGCCAGCGCAGACAGCCGTGCAGGCTGCGGATGTTGACGGTGCCATCGCCCTCCCCGTACGTCACGGTCGGCTGGTCGTCGTACCACTGCGCCTCGCTGTACTGGAAGCTGGCCGGCGTCTTCACGTTGATCCCGTGCAGGCAGTGAACCACCACTCCTGACAGAAGTGAAAAGTCAAACAAAGAGCAGCCAAGAAAAGAAATGAAAACAAAATAGAAGGGGAATGAAGAAAAGAAATGAAGAGAAAAGAGTGAATACAAAAGAGAGAAAAGAGAAAGAAAAAACATTGAAATGAACGAAGCAATGGCATTCAGGTCACTCCGCGAAACTACTACTTTTTTTTAAAGAAAGAAAGTAAATAATTGATTCATCTGAATAACTATCTTATCAGTTCCGGGGCACTGGTTTTCAATTACAGATAGACTTGATTATATGGAGTTCTCTAATGCCAATCAACAGCGCCCAAATTCTAACGGGGATATGAGTACTCACTCGTACACGCACAAAAAAAGTAAACCAGGTGAGATGCATAAATAAAGCGAAATGCAAAAGTAAATTCTAACGGTAATAGGAGTGTCCACCCGCCCACAAACGTCAAAAAACAATAATAAAAGAAATGCCTAAGTTATTGCATGAGTGTTATATGTATGTCTCCGATAGAAGCCAACAGTGCTCAAATTCGAACAGTCCTACGAGTGTACATGTATGCATTAAACAATGTAAAAGAAGAAAATGTGGTGAAATACATATATAAATGAGTATGCATTATATGGATGTCACCGACGCAAATAACAGCACTCAAATTCTAACTGTGGCAAGAGACAGCCACAAACTTCCCACCGCCCTAGTCCCCCCCCTCCCCCCCAACATACAAATACATCCACGCAGACATATACTCCATCCCCCACCCCAATACACATATACGCAGACACACAGACATCCCCCACATACACACACACCCACCACTGCCCCCACATACACGCCTACCCCCCCCCCCCCCCCACACACACACATACACCCCCTCCCACCCGCGAACACATACACGTACAACCACACATACACCCTACCCCCACACACATACACACAGCCACACATACTACCTCCCATCCCTCACGAACACATACACTCATACCCCCCCCCCCCCCCCCCCCCCACCACACACACAAACCTAGTAATCAGACAAGTAATTGAGAGTGACTTTGACGACTACGTCACGGCACCAACGACCGCCGCCCTCCACCTACCCGGCGCTTTGAGTGGCCTCAATAAGGGCTCGGTGTCGCGCCGCATGTGGTAACCATCCATGTAGTTGATGTCCTTAAAGAAGCGGTAGTAGTCGGCGACGGTGTAGTTGCCCTTGGGCCCGTAGAGGATCACCTCGGACTTGTTCCAGAAGGTGTCATAGGGAAGGAACCAGGCGGTGCTCGGCATGGACCGCTGCTGGGGGCGAGCGTTCAGTGGGTTCACCAGGAACACGCCCAGGTTGTCGCCTGTACGCGGGGCAAGCAACGGGGAGACGGCTTTCAATGACACATTCTATTGGGTCGGGCAAACGGTAAGACGGCTCTCAATGACACATTCTATTGGGTCGGGCAAACAGTAAGACGGCTCTCAATGACACATTCTATCGGGTTGGGCAAGCAATGGTGAGATGGCTCTCAATGACACATTCATTAGGTCAGGCAAGCAATGGGGAGACAGCTCCCAAATGAGCATTCTTATTGGGTCGGGCAAGCAATGGGGAGTCACGGGTTTCAATGGCACATTCTTTTGGGTCAGGCAAGCAATGGGGAGTCCTGGCTCTCAACAACACATTCCATGGGGTCGGGCAAGCAATGGGGAGACACAGCTCTCAATGTCACAATCCATGGGGTCGGGCAAGCAACGGGGAGACACGGCCAGCTCTCAATGACAGTCTATGGGGTCGGGCAGGCTTCATATTCCATTAATCCTGATCTTCCCCCATATTTTCTAGAAGAGCATTTGACCTTGATATTTAGTTTGGATCAACCTTGATTATAAATTGCTGAGTTTGGAGATCGCTGAAGAATGCAAGATAATTACAATATGCATACAGCAAGGGTTCGCCAATCAAAGGTATTGCTAACGACAGGTACCACTGCATTATTCCTTCTGTCGTGGGGGTGATGAAAATGGGAAATACTGTGTCTAGAGCGGGACTCGAACCCACATCTCTTTGCATTCCGGGCCAGTGTGCTAACCATTACACCACCTAGGCTCCCTGATATCAACACACTCCCCACGCCTACCTGTCTATGTGGTTACTTGCCTGAGAGGTCAGTGCAGACCACTACACTCGTCCCCCTGGAATTGTAAGTCTTGTAATGCTTACAATTACATACATACAGGCAATGCACTAACACATACATACACAGGGTAGGTTCAACAACCATACAGCGCAAAGCTTGTACAGGATCCTGGTCACGGCACCAGTGTCGTGGGGGTGATGAAAATGGGAAATACTGTGCCTAGAGCGGGACTCGAACCCACATCTCTTTGCATTCCGGGCCAGTGTGCTAACCATTACACCACCTAGGCTCCCTGATATCAACACACTCCCCACGCCTACCTGTCTATGTGGTTACTTGCCTGAGAGGTCAGTGCAGACCACAACACTTCTTTAAAAGATGGAATCTTCTACACGGAACCTACCAGAAGCCATCAGTTTGAGCGTCTTTACGGCGCCTCCCCACGGCCCGGCCAGAACAATGTGCGAGTGAATGTACTTGTCCTTCCAGCTCTGGCTCTGGCGATTCAGCATGTACAGCACGGTCGGGTTCCCCATTGAGTGCGCCAGGAGAATCACCTTCTGGCCTTTGTTGTATTTATATGTTGTCTCCACCAGTTGGATCAGTTCCTGGAGAAAGGCCTTCATCTCATCTAAATATAGAAAAAGTAAAGCTTGTTTTATTTAAGACGCCTCTAGAATACATTGATTTTCATCATCGGCTATTGGATGTAAAGCATATGGTCATTCTGACATATTTCTTTGGAGGAAACCCGCTGCCACCACATAGGCTCCTTTTTCTGATAAGCAGCAAGGGGTCTTTTATATGCACTTTCCCCACAAACAGGACAGCACCTACCACAGCCTTTGATGAACCAGTTGTGGACCACTGGTTGGAATGGAAAATAGCCCAAACTGCAAATGGGTCCACTGAGCAGGATCGATAGGATGACCGACACCTTCACAGGTAGACACGCTACCACCTGAGCTATGTCCCGCTCCCCTTAAATATAGAAGTACATCATTAAAGCACATGTCACTACAGTTTCGGAATAGGACTTCTAGTGTTAACATAGGTGGTGGTGGTGGTATATAGTATAGTTATTCGAGTCTTACCTGGGTATAGATGATGGATAACTGTTGTTTTCCCGAGGTATAAGCCTCGGATAGACATGGGCTAGGGAGAAGGAAGCACATCCGGGTCCAGCAATCTATACCTACTTATTCAGGATAAAAATGACCGTTAACTAATAATGGATACTATGATTTCCTGTATTGGTACCATAACGGAATAGACGTGGCAGGGTGTGGTGGGTGGGCCCTAGCCCACGTCTATCCGAGGCTTATACCTCGGGAAAACAACAGTTATCCATCAACTATACCCAGGTAAGACTCGTATAACTATACTATTTTACCTCGGTATTAAGCCTCAGGCTAGGGAGACCTTTACGTAATTCATTTTTATCCTTAATTACATCATTATCATATCATTATTACATTGTATTATACATTCACAAATATTTAAATTCAGTCTCACCTCTTATTGTTAATTGGTGAGCAAGTGCTTGGCAAGGCCGCTGGGCTTTTCTAGTCGTTTGTTATAATGTTTTGCGAATGACTTAGCCGTCTTCCAACCCGCATGAGCAAGGATTCTCTTCAGTGAGATCCCTAGCAATCGTGCCTTGGAAACCATGGCACCTCTGGTCGAATGGGAAGCGTATTTTCCCGTATCGACCCCTGCTGTTTTTAACACTTTCATCGTCCAGCTTGCAAGAGTGTCTCTTGAAATGGCTTTGTGAGGCTTAATAAAGCTCACCAAAAGCTGTTGTGAGTTTCTTATGTCCTTTGTCTTGGATATATATGCCCTTATGGCTGACACAACACATAACTTCCGATCCTCCGGGAAGTGATCTAAGTGGACCGTGGATAACGGATCACCCAATCTGTTTGATTTTAATAATTGAGCCAAATCAAACGTTACCTGGTGCCTATCAATCTCTAGTCCATTGAGAGATAATGCGACAATTGTTTGTCCTCTATGTCCAGTTACTAATAGTAACAAGACTGCAACCTTAAAACCTAATTGTTTAACATCTAAATGAGAGTTGTGAGGCCAAGCCTTAAACAACTTAAATACCACAGAGACATCCCAAAAGCGACTATATTTCGGCTTTGGTCGGTTTCTCTCGTAGACGGATCGTAACAACCAGTGTATCACTCTATGTTTTCCGATTGTATCGTCTATTCTTGGCAAAATGATAGATAACGCACATCTTGTAGAAAGCATGCCACTTGTGCAATTGAAGGGTTTGCTGGCTTCAGCTTCATCAGCAAACAATGTACCCCCTATTTCTTTAGATATGTGGTGTACATCTTCACTGTTCCTGGCCTCCATGCATGCGATATTATCCTCTGTTCAGTAATTTTATCTAGTCCAAATTCCTGCAAATGTTTCTCAAAAAAGGAATGCCAAAAAGGGTGTCGTTGACACGTCTCCGTGGACCGATAGAGGTCCGTGGTGCGTCAGGTTCCAGGGTTTTCTTGGGAATCGGAGGCAGTCTTTTGCTTGCCGTGTCACTGCTGCCAGCCACGGTTGCGTGTCCCAATCGGGGACTATGAGGATGGCGTGTGTTCGTTCCATGCTGATTTTCCTTACCACTCGGCTGATAATGCTGAATGGTGGGAAAATATAAAAGAATTTATTTTCCCAAATTAAAGAAAATGCATCTACTTTCCATGCATCCGGTTCGGGATGCCATGATACATACTGTGCTAACTTATTATTGTTATGCGATGCAAACAAATCTATCTCTGGTATTCCCCATTTTTGACAAATAATATAAAAAATGAATTAACCCAAAGACCATTCTAAATGGTCGTGAAATTTCCGACTTTTTCGGTCTGCTAACGTATTCTGTGACCTCGGAATATGTGCCACTGTTAACCATACTTTGTGAGTCTGCGCCCAGTCCCAAATCTGTTTAGCCACTTTATTACATGGTTTAGACTTTGTACCACCCATATTGCGAATATAGGCCATGGCTGTGGTGTTGTCAGTCAGAATTCTGACATGAAATCTCGGTACTTTTAGTAAACTAGCGAGACCTAAGTAGATGGCTCTTAGTTCTAATACATTAATATGGTCTGAAATTTCATTTTCTAACCATCTACCTCCCGTCGCCACTCCGTCGCGATGTGCGCCCCATCCTTCCAAGGAAGCATCAGTGGTAACTATAGTATTGGGTTCCCCCATATGAATGGGATTGGGTGACGTGTTTATATGTTTAAACCACCACTCTATGTCCTGCAAGCCTTCTTCCGAAATAAACATTTTTCTTTCAAAATTCCCCTTTGTATGTGCTAGTGCTAAATTCTTATCTATCTCTAGCGACTTAATATGGGCTTTCCCATATAGAATAGCGGGTGCGTAAGCTATCATTGTGCCGATAAGGACGGCAACCTATCTGATCTTTGGCTTAGTAAGATTAAGAATCTGGGTCGCTGTAACCATAAACTTATCTATTTTCGGTTCCGTAATAGATACCGTCAATCGTTCTGTATCTAGGATAAAACCTAAACATTTCAGCACCTTTGTCGGTTTGAAAACGGACTTTTACTGATGAACATATACACCTAGTTTTGTGAATAAACTACATGAGTCAAGTACCGCCTTAGCACAGCCTGCTTCAGATTATGCCATAATAAATGAATCATCTATATATGGGAACATAACATGACCCTTTCTCGCCATTAGAGAAAAACTCGGTTTTAGGAGTTTGGTAAACAAACGAGGGGCACAAGCCAAGCCATTGGGCATACAGGTGAACTCATAAAGTTGTTCATTCCAGATAAAGCGTAGATATTTCCGATCTTGTTTGGCTATGAAAACTGTATAGTATGCATCTTGCAGATCTACACTCGCCAGCCAAGCGTCTGGTGTAATCAGATCGCGTGCTGTTTCCAAAGAAAACATTTAAAAATGATTATATTCCACCATTTTATTTAACTTAGTTAAATCTAGGATAGGCTTTGGGCGAGAAAATATATTAGAAATAAATTCTCCTGGGACATGGTCCACTTCCTCCACAATCCCTTTATTACAGAAATTGTTTACTTGCTTTGCCAGTGCCTCTCGTTCGGTGGAATCAAATTTATATGGAAAGGGAATCCTATCCTGGACGGGTAACTCAGTAAAAGGGATTTGCACTCCCTGCACAATGTCTAAAATATTGATGTCTGTAGTAATGTTGTGCCACTGATCCAAATAATTTTTAATATTGCCCGCTTCAAATTTGCTTACAGGAGTTTGTGTAGTTTTTGAAGCCGCTGTTGGTGTAGCGGCTTTAGAGGTTTGCGTAGCAACCTCTACTTGTTGCCTGGCTTGGGGAAGGGTTTGTTCGGGGTGTATCCATACCCAAACTGGCGGTTGTTGTCGTTCCAACCGAACGACTGCCTCTGTCCCCGACCTGGGAACGGTTGGCCGAATGTCTGGCCTGGTCTGCCTCCCCTGCCGAGCGCGAAAATCCCCTCGGGATTTCTTGAAGCGAGGTGTTTCTGGCTTCTTCTTACCATCCATATTTTTGCCACTCTTGGATGCTGTTTCAACATCTTTGAAGAGGTATTGCAGTTGGCCACCGAACCGAACATCTTTGTTTTGTCCAGTGGCTTGCCCTTGATTGGTTCTGGGACGAGGAACAGAGTGTACTCTTTTCCGTCATTGTCCATAACTTTTTTTTACCTTGCCCCTTCTTTCCCTGCGTCGGTGCAGACGGACTTGTATACATTCTCGAACCGTCGGTACGAGAGGTAGTTGCTCGCTGCAGTGAGCATGGCTAAACCCTTGTCCATCGTTCTGGCAAGGGAGAACTTATTCTCCCATTGCATCCGGTTAGCGACCGGAGCTATGGCTGTCAAGGTGCCAAGGACGGCCTTATGCACTGTGTCCATTACCCCTTCAAACTTCTTCCGATCTTCTGTCATGTTGACATCCCGGTCCATTTCTTTAACAATGGAGTTTGGGACACCCTTAATGCCTGTAAGTTCTTCACCGAGTTTTGCAATAACCTCGTCGGGTTTAAAGGTCCCGAAATGGCCATTTATAGTCTGCCTCATCAGGGTAGTGGTTTTCACTCGGCGCGCTTTTGGCTTGGGCACCTTCTTGCGGACTTTGCCGCCAATGTGCGCAAATAGCCCATCATATTGGGTGTCCGAGTCCGACTCTGTTGAAGTGGAGTCACCGGAGGAATCCGAAGAAGAATCTTTCTTCTTCCTTCTTCTTGGACTTGGGCTTCCTCCGCTTCACTTTTGTAGCCTGTAGCCAGAAGAGCTGCCCGGCTTCTTTGCCTTCTTCCTGCGTTTAGGCGGGACGACCTCTGCCTCATCGGAGTCTGTTTCGGAGTAATTCTCCCATTCAGACTCGTCGTCTGGCATCGGCATGGGCCGCTTCCGTGTGGCCTCTGGCGCCTGGAACGCCTGGAAATTTCTTTCCATAGCAGCCATTTGAGCTTCCCAGTCGGCTGAGATGCCCCGGACAGTGACCGGGTCGGTCTCACCTTCCGAATACGAAGGGATGAGAGCTCCGGGCTGAGGCGACGGCATTGCCGTCAACACCGGAGATGAATCGTAATCCTCGCCCGGGCGGCCTGCAGCAGCTGATGCCACTGCCATACTCCGCTTCGTAGCCATCGGTATCTGTAACGAACCAAAGAATGTTCAGCAACCGGAATATTGACTAAACATCACAGTAGGTTATCAAACCAAAATCTGTGCGTTCAGTGGTGTTAAAGAATGTGTTTAAACCGTCTCAACACAGACGTGATAAGCTAATGTATTGGCGAAGGTTGTCGGTCCGAAGACCAAAACCAAACACTGGGTCGGGACCAGTGTATTGGCCCGCCCACATCTCTGTTTCATACACTTCTCCCTCCTGTGGCTTCTGCGCCAGCAAGTTGGAGAAAATGCTACAAAACTCGGAGGAACACCCAAAAGTTTGTGGGGAATCCATAAAAGAAACCTAGGATCATCCCCAAAGTGACTCTCTAATAGAGTCCGAGAGAATATCCACACGAGATGAAGCTGCAGCCTACATCTCTACCCGTGCGGTGATGGGTGCTGATAGAACAAAGGAGTATCGGTTTCGCTTTGTATAACAAAGGAAATTATGCAATGTTCTATCCGTGTTTTCTAAAAACACGTTTAACGTCCCTAAAAGGACCTAAGAAAGTTCTAAACTTCCAAACACAGATGCTATAATGCATCACAAACAAGCTAAACCACAGTTTATCTTAATACTTACAGTTAATCAGCTTGTTGTAGACAAAATTTGCCGGAGCAACTCAACGAACGTCCATCCGCCGTGAGTTGTTTATGCTAATTGGTGGACCCGGATGTGCTTCCTTCTCCCTAGCCTGAGGCTTAATACCGAGGTAAAATATATATATATATATATGTGTGTGTGTGTGTGCGTGCGTGCACGTTTTGAGGGCAGGGGAGGGGGTGGTGGGCAGCATGTGGAGTTTGGGATTGGACATTATCAGCATGTATTATGTTTTTCAATGATAAATTTAGTTAGGCATCTTACATCTTTTGATGAATCTAGCCCAAATCTAATTCCTTACATGAAAACCTGCCTTCATTAAAAATGGCATCTTCAGACTATTAAATCAATTATATCATAAATCTTACTTGTTCATCATGCAGTGATTTTGGATGCAACATATGAGCACGTTCCATTCTGAAGCGACAGCATTATTCGACAAAATGATTACCTCATCCCAATTCAAATTAAATTAAAAACTTACAGGGGATATTAGTAGTAGTAGCAGTAACACTACTGGTAGTAGTTGCAGTAGTAATAGTAGTAGTAATAATAATAGGAATATTAATAGTAGTATACAGTGGCATTTCTTCTGGACACCTCTAGGATATGAAATCCTCTTCAGGCCTTTTGCATGCATATGACCTATGCGTGATATCCTTGATAGCACATACATGTGCATCTTGGAATGCTACGGCTAAACTAAATGCTTGCCTAGGCAAGTACTGTAACTAATCTTTGCAATGGGAAATGTTCTTAGGTCACACCCAGTGCTTGGTCATCCTCCTCTGAAGGCTATTACTAGTATTAGTTTTTATTTGTCTAAGGCGGGGTCAATATCAGTTCACTGCTCCTACACCTGAAGTGGAATGTCCAAATAATTGGTTTGCATTAACATGAAATTAACCTGTGCCTGAGATACTCTCAAGAGTTTTCAAGACAATAAGGAGGGGAAAATGTTGAAAGAAGAAACAAAACACGTTTTGCAATGCACTGATGTGCTTCATTAATATGTAGCGAACGGACAGTGTGTAATCGAATCCAAACTGCCCAGGGCCCACACAACAACAGAAAGAAGGCCAAGTGGGCGAAGGGGGGACTTACTGGGCGCTTTTCTAAAGTCGTAGGGGGCCCCATGCAGGTTAATGTTCCGCGTCCAGCCCGCCTTGGACAACGCGTCCACAATCGGGTTGAAGTAAGAGGCTGAAACAAAGAAGGCAGTTAATTAATTTGGCATGTTTGCACTTCAAGTATCTCCAAAGGGTGCTACTTTAGCGTGCGGTCTACAGCAGTATCCTCCACAAACTGAAGGTTTTCGTTAGGGGTTGGGGGTAAGCCTTACAGGTAGACCGCACACTCAAGTATAAAATGGCCAGGTAGACCGCATGCTAAAGTCGCACCCTCCAAAGTTAGCCATTTAAAAACAAAAGTGACTTCAAACTAAATAAGGTACATTATAACGATCAACCTAATATATTTATCTAAAATACCATTGGACTATGCTAGTTTAAATAAAGATCATTCGGATTATTTCTATTCTATCCCTGTACCGCTCAGAGTGTAGGTCTAGTTGATATATTACATCCCTCCTCTTATCGCCTCCCACACTCAATTGCCCACCTCTGATACACAGGCAACTAACCATCCTCTATATATTAGGCATCATAATAGACCAGACTGAGTGGGGGCACTTATGAGAGATGGCTCCATCCCCTTCACATATACCGCATCCATAATAACAGCACAGGTTATCCAGCAACCCACCACCTTAGCCCATAATACTGAACTTACCATAGCTAACCCACTAACATCCTCCTTAATCTACTAACAAGTAACATGCCCTACCTAGGTATCTGATGATCTACCTATCTCACAATGTAATGTAAGTGGCCAGAATATCAATGTTTTGGCGCTAAAAAAAAGTATGTTCTGATGAATACATTGTTTACCAAAAGGATATACATATTTCTAATAGTAATACCGGTACAACAAATAAAATGAAATAAATATC
This sequence comes from Branchipolynoe longqiensis, assembly GCA_030323885.1. Taxonomy (NCBI): domain Eukaryota; kingdom Metazoa; phylum Annelida; class Polychaeta; order Phyllodocida; family Polynoidae; genus Branchipolynoe; species Branchipolynoe longqiensis. The sequence goes on along the minus strand of CM059194.1, from coordinate 62,291,013 downwards.
ATAAATATATATTTCTAATAGTAATACCATTTTAAAACAGTTTCTAATTGTGGTATTCTCTGTGGCAGAGTGGTTAGAGTGTCTGACTTTTTTCTAGGTCAGACTCCTAATCTGAAGGTAAGTGGTTCAATTCCCTTTGCCCCCCACCTCCGCTGTGTATAACTTACAGCGTCATCAAAGGCCAATTGATCTCATACCATGTCTATGTGGTGTGGGAGCTTCAAAATCCCATGGGTCAGTAAAAGTGTAGGCTCGGGCTTTCTATCAACAAACTGTCTACTGGTGAAAACAAGTCTATTCAGACTTATCCATGATAGGCAGTACACATCTTCAAGAAAATGCTTACTCGGGGACAGCTGGCTGGGATCAAGCCACTCCACAGAGCTGGTGTTGCCAAAGCCGGGCTGCCTCGTCAGTACCCCTGGACTGTTGTGCGTCGTATGCGTCTTCACATCATAATAGAGCCTGGTCAATATGAAAAGGACAATAAGGAGTTGACACCGGACTCGGTACAGCACCGGCTTCTTGTGCGGGAGGTCAAGCCAAAGACTTCAAAAATAGGAATAAACATCACAATTATTTACAGCATTGTATATAGTGAACATTCATTCATAGCACCATCGTGTATTATTTATAGAATATTTTCTTTGAGCACAGCCATCTCTGATTTTGTAGAATTAGCCATGTAGCGATTGACTGGATGACGGGTAGTCGATATCTAGTCATTCTGTTATTTTCGCAACTATTTGAGCAGACCGGACGGTCTAGAGGGTAAGACGCAGGTCTGTTTCCCAGACAGGCGGTCTGGAGCTGAATTAAACCAAACCAAACCAAAACAAAGACTTACAAAATTAGCATCTGTTGCTACCTTACCTGATGCTCGGCATTAGCAGGATAGGACAATGCTTGTCTAGCTCAGTGTTAGAATAATATGACTGGGTGAGATATTGAATCATGGTGCTGGGGGAATGGTGACCCAAAATGGGTATTCCTAGTTCCACTGATACCTCACAAAGGACCTATTCTTCAACATAGATTCTTCAATATTGGACAGATTATATGCAAAATAGCTTCCATTTTGGGGCCTTACAAGCCAAGATTGCTCTACTTTGGAATTGTCAACAAATCATGTTAAAAATATGAATACTTAAAATCTCATAACTTCGGAGCTATTCAAGGGATCTATATCGTACATGAATTTTATATCACTGGAATCAGATTGGCCCACCATTCCGAATTGTGGTTGATCCGGCGGGGGAAGCCCGAGACGCCCCCTCCTAAACCCCCCCCCCCTTCCTCCCTTGACCTGCATTCGGGTTCCAGTGAGGATACAAGCTGGTTCTTTAACAAGCGCACCCGTCTCCACCCACGTACTTCTGGATCTATCTATAGAATCGCAGGAGAGTTAAAGTTAAAAGGCAACCACGTAAAAAAGTAACATGCAGCGAGCTCGACGAGCCACGACCCAGAGAGGTAGGCCCGCGAAGCGATCGACGCGGAGACCGCCAACTTCACCACGAGCTGACCGGAGCATCTCGGACGGCTCCCAAGATGGCGGCGCTGCAAGGCGGCCCCCCACGCCGCCCACCCCGCCGGCAAGGCAGTCCGCCCGCCCCAAAAGGCCCTCAGCGAAGGCGAAGCAGGCGGACGGCCTAGTCCGAATGCAAGCGTCGATCGACACAATCGAAAAGAAATGGACCGAGTTGGAGCGGCACGCGTCGACTCAGAGACAAGAGCTGGCGGCACAAAGGCAGGAAATGGCGGCGCACTCTCGGGTGCTCGCGGAAGCCACAGCCGCCCTCACCGCGGCCACCACGAAGGCGAGCCGGGAGGCAGATGCCCCGTCACCTCCTCGTGCCCGCCCCTCCCCACGCCGCCACAGGACTGACTCGACCCCAAGCATCCGCCATAGCAGGCCCCGGACCCTCTCCCCGGCTTCTCCGAGCCCCGCCCCAGCGACTAGACGAGAGCGGGCCCTCGCTCCGGCGCGGGACGGCCGGTACAGGAGCCCGACGAGCGACTGGTCCTCGCCCTCCCCGCCCCGGCGCCCCCGCAGCCGGCAGCACCGCGACGGCGGGACAGCCCGCCGCCCCCGCCTACCGACAACACGACCAGGACGCGTACGGAAGGGGCGCCCGGTCATCGGCCGAGGAGGCGGTGCGCCTCATAGTCGCGGCGGCGGACGGAAAGGCGACCAGCAGGAAAAAAGGTATTTCCTCAAAATATATCTTTCCTTACGATCTCGTAGAGAGGGGGGATGAGGGAAAAAACAATCAAAAAGGGGGAGGCGACCCGGGAGGAGTATACCCTGGGCCTGAAGCGCCTCCAATATCAACGCGCCTTCCCGGCATCGGCCCTGGAAGCCCTGTCACGCCACCAGGAGATGGTGGCCCAGGACAACTGCTCGCTGCCGTGGGCGGTGGTACGCCGATATTCCGAGGAGATCTTCACCAGAATCGCCGACGGCCGCCTCCCGGATGGCTGGCGGGACTCGGCGGCGATCAATGCCACGAGGGTGGAGATAATCGCCATGGCGAGCCACCTCACCTCCGCCCCAGCTGCCTCGGGCGATCCCCAGCCGGGAAAAACCCACCAACAGAAGCCCGGACAAGACGCCCGTACCCACTACGATCGCGCCAGTGTGGGTACCCCTTGCCAGGCTTGGAACAAGGATCCCCAGACCTGTGACAAGGCGGCTAAGGGCGAATCCCACGGGACCGGCTCACAAAAACTCACGCACATCTGTGGATACTGTGCTTACGTCCGGAAGATAGTGATGAACCATTCCGAGGCGTCATGCTATTCTAAAAAGGCAAGGGACAAGACCGGTAGGCGTCCCCAATCGGATTTTTAGACCCCCGGCGGGCACCCACGCCTCCGCGATCCCGCCGGAGCACTGTACATGACCCCCCCGCCTGTCCCCGGACTAACCGCTTTGTTGATATTCTACTGAAGCCACTCGGTTTCCCTCCCGGGCTCCCCCGCGCCGCCCGGCCCCTGGGGCGCCCCCGGAATGACGTCACGGACCGCGGCGGCTGCCCCGGATTCCCCGGCCTCGGGGCTCCCCCGGGAACTCCCTCTGACGTCACCGCTGCCGCTGGTGACCGGCCCGGCCGCCCACCCAGCCAGCCCGCGGGCCCGCGGGTACCGGCCCGCCCCCGCCCGGGGGTTTCCCCCACGGGTGACGTCACGGGCCGCGCTGGTGCCGGTCGGCTCGGCGTGAGGGGGGATGCCCGCCGGGACACGCCGGCGCAGACACGCCCCCGCGGGCCAGGAGCCCACGCTGCTCCCTCCCCACACACCCCCGGCTACCGCACCTTTACGGATTGCGCCCACGCCGCCCAGATCACCTCGACACCGACCACGACAAACCCGGCCGCGTGTGGCATCTGTGACGTGACCGAGGCGGGCCACCGCCCCTCCCCCCCGGGGCGGCGGATCGGAGCGAGCCGGTGGGACAGGTGCTCGACCACGCCCTCCAGCAATCCTGGGCCCCCGCGGCCGCCTGCGGCCCCACCCCAGCCGAATACAAACAGACTCTCGACGGCTTCTGGCCCGTCCTCTCGGGGGAGGGCTGGGCCAGGTACCCGGGCTATGCGGCAGCCTACGCCGCCGCCCAGGCCTCGGGCCTCCCGAATTTTTTGGCCGCCCGAGTCCCGGTCGAATCCGACTTGAACATTGAAGCATGGCGCGAGATGCTCACCCGACACCCGGACACCACCCTGGCGGATCACCTGGAATTCGGCTTCCCGGCAAACTACACCGCGCCGGGGCCGCCTACGCCCACATTCCATAACCATCGCGAAGATCCGGCCTACGCCCACCATGTCACGGCCTACGCGGAGGAGGAGCTCCGGCTAGGAGCCCTCCTGGGACCCTTCGAGGTCCCCCCGTTCTCCCCATGGACTCAATGCAGCCCGATCATGACACGTCCCAAGTCGACCCCCGGTAAGCGCCGGATAATAGTCGACCTCTCCTTCCCTCCGGGTCGGAGTGTGAACTCGGGCATACGCCGGAAGGAGTACCTAGGCCGCCCCCATCACTACTCCCTCCCTTCCGTCTCAGACATCGGCAGGCAGATGACGCTCCGGGGCCGGGGGGCGTTCTGCTGGTCAGCGGACGTCTCCCGGGCCTACAGGCAGCTGAGGGCCGACCCCCTCTCCGCCCCCTTGTTCGGCATCACGGTCGACGACAACCTGTACCTCGACATAGCCCTCCCCTTCGGCCGCCGGACCTCGGGGGCGGCCTGCGTCCGCGTCACCGGGGCCGTCTCCTGGATCCTCCAGGAGCGGGGGTTCTTCAGCCTCGTCTATGTCGACGATTTCGTGGGCTGCGAGACCTCTTACCTCGACGCCATGCGCGCCTTCGACGCGCTGCGAGACATCTGTGCCGATCTCGGTCTGGCTCTCGCCCCCGAGAAGTGCTGCCCACCCTCCGTGCGTCTGGTCTGGCTTGGGATCCACCTCGACACGGAGGCCATGGTGCTACGCATCCCGGAAGGCAAGCTCGACGAGGTCCTCAGTGATTGCGAGCGCTGGATGGCCCACCCCACCCTAACGCGGAAGGCCCTCCAGCAGCTCGTGGGACGTCTGGCCCACGTCAGCACATGCATTCCGTCGGCCCGGAAGTTCATGGGCAGGATTCTCGCAAGCCTACGCGCATCCCCCATCGCCGGACAGGCGGACGTCGACCCCGACCTCCGGCTCGACGTGCAGTGGTTTCGCGATTACGCGAGGAGGGGGAACGGCGTCTGGCTCCTGCCGCCCCCCTCCGCCCCCCGGTGGGTCATCGAGTGTGACTCCTGCCTCACCGGGGGCGGGGCTTTCTCCCGCGACTTCTGCTATTCCGAGGCCTACACCGACGACATGATGGCCGCCTTCCCTACGATCCATGAGCTGGAGGCGGTCAACCTCGTCATGGCCGTCAAGACCCTTGGCCCCCTCGCCCCCGGCGGTTATGAGGTCCTCATCAACACGGACAATGCCGCCTCGGCCCTCGCCCTCGAGTCGGGCCGCGCCTCGGACCCGACCCTCGGCGCGTGCGCCCGAGAGCTCTGGATGGTCGTGGCCCTGGGCTCCTACACGATAGTCGTGCGCCACAAGCCAGGCGTCGAGTTGGTCCTGGCGGACGCACTCAGCCGGGCCCACTCCTCCCGGGCCGCCTTACAGATTGTGCGAGATTACTGTCGAGATCTGGGTCTGGGTCGAATAAGGGTAGCGCACTCCGCGGAGTTGCTTTCTAACCACTTGTAACTCTCTCTCCAGACTACGACCCGCGGGACCACGATCATCTGATGACCCTGCACACGGCGGCCCTCGCCCCCGGGACTTGGAAGAACCGATCCCGGCACGCGAGGCGCTACCTCGAATTCATGCTGGAGCGGGGCGTCGATCACCTCCGCCCCCTCCCGTACGACGTGGGGCAGTTCATCGCCCACCTCCACCGCGAGCTGCCCTCCCCCGCCTCGGTGGCCAATGTGATCTCGGGCGCACGCGCCTGGCTCCGGGAGGCGGGGGGCGACCCCGCCCCCTTTGACGCCCCCTTTGTGGCCCGCGTCCGCCGGGGCGGAGAGAGGCTCTTCGCCGCCCCGGTCAGGAGGGCCCTCGCCATCACTCCTGCCATGTTACCCATCATACACACCCACATGAGGTCCCTCGGCCACCTCGGGGTCGCCCCCTGGGCCGCGGTCGTCCTCGCCTATTTCACATTCCTGAGGCAATCTAACCTGCTATCGCCCTCCCACGCCCCCTGGGGCGGTCGTCACACCCTCCGCCGCGACGATGTTCGGCTCGCCCCCGGGGGCCTCAGGGTGCTGGTGGCCTCCTCGAAGACCATACGCTCCGCCGCCCAGGCGGTCTCCCTGTTCGTGCCCGCCCTCCCCGGATCACCCCTGTGTCCGGTCCGGGCCTGGGACCGGGCGGTCACCCTCGTCCCGGCTGCCGGAGATGCACCGGCCTTCATGGCCCGCCACAACACTCCCCTCACCCCCAATGACATCACGCCCCTGCTCCGGGCCGCCCTCGAGGCGGTTGGGGTCCCGGACGCCTCAAGATACACTCTCCATGGCCTGCGCCGGGGCGCGGCCCAGGCCTGCGCTTCCAGGAGCGTGGACCTTTCGGCCATAATGGCCCAGGGGACCTGGGAGTCTGACGCCGTCCACGCCTACGTCCCCAGGCAGGTGACGGCGGTCGCCCCGAGAGCCTTAGCCTTGTGTTTTGGGTCGGCTCCCGGGCCTACCCCCTCAGGCTCCCAGGCCCCCTTTACACCGTCATCGGACATTGACCAGGTTGACTAACCATTGCTCGACTCAGATACTTGAACACTCTTGTAACACCTTCCCTCAGAAATAAAAACCCTTCCTTTCCTCCCACGCACGTCTCGGTCTTCCTCTGTCCGAATCGGCCCACCATTCCGAATTGTGGTTGATCCGGCGGGGGAAGCCCGAGACGCCCCCTCCTAAACCCCCCCCCCTTCCTCCCTTGACCTGCATTCGGGTTCCAGTGAGGATACAAGCTGGTTCTTCCACGCCCACCCACCCTCTTTTTTATGACTCCACTGCGTGGGGGTCGGCTCCCGGGCCTACCCCCTCAGGCTCCCAGGCCCCCTTTACACCGTCATCGGACATTGACCAGGTTGACTAACCATTGCTCGACTCAGATACTTGAACACTCTTGTAACACCTTCCCTCAGAAATAAAAACCCTTCCTTTCCTCCCACGCACGTCTCGGTCTTCCTCTGTCCGAATCAACAAATCTGGACACATAAAATTGCAATACTGAATCATTGATTTTTGTTGGTTTAAATCACTGGACTACTAGTCGAAGATGCACATCACAAAGCTTACTTATTGTATGTATGCATGCATGCATGCATGTATGTATGTATGTATGTATGTATGTACGTACGTACGTACGTACGTACGTATGTATGTATGTATGTATGTATGTATGTATGTATGTATGTATGTATGTATGTATGCATGTATGTATGTATGCATGTATGATTGATTGGTGGTTGCTTTACGCCGTGTCGGCAGCATAGGCCATATTCACGGCAAGAAATGTTTGTTTTTTGTTAAAACCATGGCTTTTACATGTAAAAGCAGACAATCAATTATGTGCCAATAGACACTCATTAAATTTGAAAGCTCACAATCATATATTTGTGGTCAAGGGAAACAAATTCCCATAGAAAAAGAAAGGTTTTATTAATAATTGATAGAATCTATTTAGTAAACTATATGAGGTGGTACAGTCCAGCTGCCCTCAAAAAGGCCTAAAATGTTTTCCTGTTTTACCTTAGTAAAAAGGTCATGCATACTGTCTGCAGTGTAGAACCGTTGGCGCAGGGCCAAAAAATCAACGCAACTTAGTCAAATGTGTTTGAGTGTCAGCGGGGACTGACACCCAATACATTCAGGGGGAGGTTCCCCCATGAGCAGAAAAGCATGTGTAAGCCACGAGTGGCCAATACGGCAGCGGCTAAGGACCACTTGGTCCCGCCGACCTCCCACATGAGTCTCTGGTGGCTTTCCCACAGATGGTTCAATTTCTTTAAGTTTATTAATGTTTTCATCCCACTCATGTTGCCATTTGGATTTTATGTGGGTGGCTATTAGTGGTTTCACATCAGAGTGAGGGATCAGACTGTATATACATGTATGTATGTATGTATGTATGTATGTATGTATGTATGTATGTATGTATGTATGTATGTATGTATGTATGTATGTATGTATGTATGTATGTATGTATGTATGTATGTATGTATGTATGTATGTATGTATGTATGTATGTATGTATGTATGTATGTATGTATATAGGTATGCATACATACATGTAGGTATATATACACAAACAACCTTCAATGGACAGATCATAATATATAATTTAGCAATAGTATAAGATTACCTTTGCATGACCGACTAACCTCGGGGCACTGGCTACAAAGTGGGGTAACGCAGAGACTTATATAATACAGAGTATGTGCAAGTTGCGCAACTGAAGTCATTGCATAAGTCTAAAGCCAGCATGACCCCGTGAACGCAGCCAAGAAAGAAACCGCGATGTGGTGACTTCGCGGACAGCCACATGTATCGGTAGGTCTAAGGCAGTGGCGAATTAATACACGCAAATAAATCTTTTTTAATGTCTTTGGGGACCCGCCCTCTCTGCCTTCCTGGCAGCAAGGCCATTCCGCCTAATGGTTAATCCGTCACTGGAGCTCAGTGCAAGCGAACCCACACTATCCCACTGGGGTCACGTGACATTCATGAAATAAGCGGATTATATTTACTGCTGAAGCCGTGCCGATAACGAGTTCTATGTGCGAATTTCCACTTGTTCCATCCAGTATTGCCTGATCTGCACGTGAGTATCAGCTAATCCTCATACATGTATATGAACTACCCATCGTCCAGGTCACATGACTTTTGCTTGTTTGTTGGAGTTTTACGTCCTGGTAACATCTAAGGTCATATCAGGACAGGTACCTACCCACTTGTGACAGTGCGCACCCATGGCGACTTTATAGTGCTGCCCCACTGGGAAATCAGGCCACCAGCACCATGACCCAATACCCCACTCAGTGACATTTTCCTTGACGCTGAGCCAACCAGCCATATCCTATTAATGCCGAGCACCAGGCTAGGAAGCGACAAGTATCAATTTGAAAGTCATTGGTTTGACTCGACCAGGAACCAAACTCCCAAGCTTCTGCACACGCGGGCGCCACTCTACCGATTAGGCCACTGCGCACAGTATCCGGGTCACATGATTCCACCCACCCTCAACCTATCACCATCACCGGTTTCCGTTATTCAATCTTAAAGTTAGTGTGCATAAGTTTGTGTCTAAAGTTGAAAACAAACTGCACCAAAGAGAAGCACAACAGTGTGTTCAAAGTACAGAGAAGAGAGACAACCCAGTTTGTTTTGTGTGTACTTAACTAACACAGAGATCTATCTAAGTCAGTCATTGCCCGATAAAATCATGCATCTGGTTGTCTATGTTATGTTATGTTATGTGAATGACTTATTGCTTGCTATGGAGTGTGATGCCCAAGGAACTCTGAATGAGTATCGCCCGATGCAAGTGTCTGGCTGCCGTTTGCAGTGAAAGTGCAAAGCAGTCTATTCTGATTGTTCAACGGTTTGTTTGTTTTTAATCAGAAAATGGTAGCAGCTTCATTTTGATTTTTCTACCGCCTACCTCATATTGTCGACAAAGCAGTCTACCACATACGGGGCCAGCTGTTCAAGGTTCAACCAGAGTGAGAACCAGTAGGAAGTCACCTTTGTACACCAGATGTGCACAGCAGAAGGCTTGTCCAGCCGGGCCTCGAACTGAGACCCGCCATCTCCAGGCACTGAAAACAAACAAACAAAATATGATTTAGAGAGTATCAATATTGAAAATAAGAGTAGGATAATAAGGACTGCCCAGGGCACCTAGTTTATTTGGTCGGGCAGGTGAAGTTCTCGGCGCTTACCCAAAAGGGCAAGTCATTATATTTCTGATCTGCAGTAGCAGATTTCAGTTTCAATTAGCTGACTTGGGCTTGGGCAAGTAGTTTTGCCACTTTGGCAAGTGGGACAAAAGTTAGTCCTACCCTGGATAAACACAAATTTTAAAGCTTCATTCCACCGACATTTGTCTATTGACATAAAACCAATCACATAGCTCGATATATCAACTATAAATTATTTGGACAACCCAACCCTGACACGCACAGACAATGCCAATTTGAAAGCATTACATGCACATTTCTTGGTAGATCAGTTGGGAGTGATGGACTGAGAATATAAAGGTTCACAGTTAAAATCCTAGTCTGAAAGATTTCATTAACATACCACTTTGATTCATTAGACCACGCTGTGACAGTACACAATAACACATATGACTAGGCCTAATGTCTATTTGGGTGGCACGGTACTCTAGCAGGACCAAAAGTATGAACTTGTGCGATAGCTTCTGATGGGCTATCATCAAGTATTATTAGCTTTGCGATTAGCTATGTGGTAATAGCTAAATAGAATATAACACAGTACTGCATCAAGGAGCGATTACCTTATTTTAGTATAGAGGGGGTGTAATGGTGTCACAAGACATCTTTCGGTGGCCATATTGGATTACATACAGAAGGCTTGCAACTGCCTATACTGTACTTATTTACTGATTTGTTGGTTTATTTGTCACCGTTTTGAGCAGTTTGGCGTCAGAAGTTGTTGCTAAAGTGCTGTAAGTAAACACATTGGATGTAAACTGCCCAGAACACAAGAAAACTATGTTTCACTTTCACTGCATCTGCATGCATTCACAACATGGCTAGGGAGGATGCTCATAATCCAAGATGGCTGGCCGCTGACTGCTGAGTGATGACGTCACGTGCACTCCCTCTATAGGTTTATTTCCTTCACCTATCTAATTCAAACCGTAATGATATAGGTGTTATGGTTTGTTTGTGCTTCATGTACTAGCAACATTTAAAGATTTAGTGAAGCCATATAAGGACGGGTACCGACGTTTAACAATGCTCACTCGCGACGATTTTATAGTGTTGCCCCACTGGGATACCAAATCACCGGCACCATGACTGGATATATCACTAACAAACTTTTAAAGTTTTAGACACACTGCAAAAATAAATGAGAAAGAGCAAATGTGAATTTGTAACGTGATAGCATGTACAAAAATAGTTTTTTGGGGGGTGGGGGGTGGGAGCCAAAGACTGTGTTAATAGATAGTAGTCATGAATCCATAGGTCATCAACACCTAAGTGGCGACTAAATAAAAATGTGTTTCCGGAATTTACCCCAAAATTCAAGTACCAGTATCACAAGGGGAGAGGGCAGTGCTACTGTTAGGGTAGTAACCCTAAGCTTTAGTTTAGGCTTAAGCTCAGCTATGACCTAGGCCAGGTATGTCAGATTCCGTTAGGGGCGCATCGGTCACCATGTCATTGGTAAAATGTTCCTGCATTTTCACGATTCCGGCATTGATTAAAGTACTTTTGCATTGGAGCATTTTCAAAAATGTTATATCACTGGAGAGAAGGTGACCTAGTGTCACCGAAAATACACATCAAAATACTGAAATCAAAATACTTAGAACATACAAAGCTGCAACAATGTGGCATGGGTCACAGTTTATTATAATGGTGAATCCAGACTAAATTTAACAATTAAGCCGACATTAAAAATGCCATAACTTTCTCCCCTATTAAGATATTTTCTAAATTACAACAGATTTGAGTTTGTCTCAGCAAGATCTGTTGAAAGAGCTTAAATTTATACGGTTTGTTGTGTTTCGAAATTTTAGCTGATCTACCAACCTAGGCTATGACTATACCAGTATCATAATCATGAGGGTGCATCTCGGAGGCGCCACGGAGATGTCTCTGCGACAGTTTTTAGCCTATTTGCGTTCAGGGTGCATCTCAGACACGCCTCTCATTTCAGTCTCTGAGACAGGAAACAAAATGGCTGCCGTATTCAATGGTTTCAGCCAATCACAGCACAGGTTTTCCATTGCAAATGGCTACCTCCTATGGGGGGGCGGCCATTTTCGAGGCGACAAACTGCTTTTGCCATTCAGACTAGTGTGATGTCAGGGATTTCCCTGAGACGTCTCGGAAGCGCACCCTGAATGCGGCCCTCATTGACCGTAATCGATTAACACGACCTGGGCGACTCCGGTCACCCGAGTCGTCAGAATTTCAAATCGAACAACCCGAGTGGAGTAGACAAATACACGTGCCGTGTGCAAAACGATCTGACCCCAGTAACCCACCTCTTGGCTAGGGTTTGCTAGGAACGATGACGTCACATTTGTGCTGGTACCGTCCTGCAGGATAATAGCTACCAGCACCAGTGCTACATGTTTTTTGTTGGTAATAACACAGATTATAGAAATGGAAATATAACTAAACTTAAAGACTATGCAATCATCAATCAATCAATAGTTCCATCCTCTAGTCGAGGGTTGGATGCAATGGTTCTCCACTTGTCCCGATGTTGTGCTGTTCTGATAGACTGTGAATAATTCAAGCCTGTCCACTGTGAAATATTTGTAAACCATGATGTTCTTGGTCTCCCTCTCCCTCTGCTGCCATTCACCTTCCCTTCCAACAATGTACGGTATATTGAACTCTGACGAATGATGTGGCCAAAATAAATAAGTTTCTTTGTCTGTATAGTGGCAAACAAGCTTTTCTTATTTTTAATTTTTCTGAGAACTTCTTTGTTGGTGATCTTCTTTGTAATCATAAAATACTTTAAATCGTATTTTGCTGTAGTTATATTGGTTATTACATTTTTTTTTAAAGATAGTCTATAGGATGTGCGCATGCGCCAAAAAGTGGCTCGGGTAACCCGAGTCGATTAATCGATTACGCCCTCTGTGACAAGTACTACTACTACTAGTAGTAGTACTAGTCTAGTACTAGTCTAGTACTACTACTACTACTACTACTAGTACTTGTTATAGTATTGGGCTCACAAAACAATGAGTGAATTCATGGCCATACTTTACCTAAAATCACCGGCCTTTTAGAATCTTTTGATGCGCGTAATGTGTCTTGAAGCTGTGACAAATCTGATACGTGTTTTCCATAGTTAACTTCCACCAAAACGACTAAACAGATACCCAATGAAATGACGACGTCCCTTGTGACCGCCATGTTGTGATTTGACGGTTTGGAGAATACTCGCTAAGTGGCAGCACTATCGTGTGGCGTGGCGTGGTGTGCACTCCTACCACAGGTTTAGTTTGCTTATGCCTAAATCTGCTTGGCGAGTGTGCGAACGGCCACCTCCACACGACCCCTTTCAATGTTTATAAACATTGTGTATGCGCACGCAGCTTGGCTGCAGAACGAAGGCACACTGCCATTGAGTTTGCCGGTACGCGCAGTGCAAAAACCTTTATTTTATTCAAAATTAATAGAAATGCAGAACCCTAACCATATGAATTTAATATAATCTGTTCGTTGAATATGTTTACTAAATGTGTTCCAATCGGTTTGTTTCTAGGTGGTATGATTGTAGAGATATTTAGCTTTTTCTGAATGAAGATTGCTCACGGCCATTGACAATGCATTGAGTTTGCCATGCGCAGTGCAAAACGTCTATTTTATTCAAAATCAATAGAAATACAGAACCCTAACCTTATAAATTTAATATAATCTGTTCGTTGAATATGTTTTCTATGTGTGTTCAAATCGGTCGTTTCATGGTAAATGGGGCCAATGTACGTTTCAGTATCTAAAGCTGTGTTTACACGGGGAATTGTGAAACGTTCTAGACAAGGCGATTCATATGAAGCGTTTTAGAACCGTGTTTACACGGGGAGTTGGAAAGTGTGTCGGCGCCGGGAACCAGCACGCGCCTGTAGCCGGAAAGCACTGCTATTTGTTTAGTTTACACACGTCGTTTCGACTCCGATGGAGTTGCTACCTTAATATCGCTTGGAATTTAAGGTTAATTTAATTAAATTTCATTATTTGAATCTGTAATTCTGTTAAATATGATCGCATTCACTAGATTTCGGCGTAATCGGGCCCTAACACTGCCGGGCACCAGCGATTAGTTACTGCTCCCCTGTTCCCGGCACGGACTACTATTTTATACTATCGCCGCCCGGGAACAAGCTGAATCGCTCCATCTAGACCACCTCCGGAGGTGGTATAGATGAAGCGTTTCATATGAAGCGATTCAGCCCTAAAACGCCACAGCGTCGCGTTTACACGGGAAATGTGAGTCGATCTAGGCAAGTCGTTTCATATGAAACGTTTTAAATCGCCCGTGTAAACACGGCTTAATGGTCAAAAACAGTTATGGAAAGAGTAGAGGTATTTTCTTTATAGAACTGGTATTCTTTGGAGAGATAGATATGAAAAAGATTATGCATGTTGCTGGTAACATGATTAATTCACGACGTTGGAGACCGTGTTAGTCCCAGCCATCATTCCCCAGATAGCACACAGCCGTTGGCCCGACCGCGGCCGCTCCGTCGGCCCGACGGTGGAAAACGCCGTCGGGCCGACGTTGTTTTGTCCAACCTCCCGCCGTCGGGGCGACGGCGGCTGCCGCCGTCGCCCCGACGGCGGCCGCCGCCGTCGCCCCGACGGCGACAAACCAACGTCGGCCCGACGGCGACAAACGCCGTCAGCCCGACGGCGACAAACGCCGTCGGGCCGATGGCGACAAACGCCGTCGGGCCGACGTTGTTTTGTCCAACCTGCCGCCGTCGCCCCGACGGCAGCTGCCGCCGTCGGGTCGACAGCGGCTGCCGCTGTCGTCCCGACGGCGACAAACGGCGGCAAAAATATTAGTTTTATTCAAAATTAATAGAAATCGAAAACCCTAACCTTATAAATTTAATATAGCCTGTACGTATTGACACTATAGTGACAGTGTCTTCGAATCTCGGAAAAAAACCAAGATGGCGGTTCTTGGTCAACCTTCCGTACATGGTAATTCAAATCGTATTAACACGAATAATTCCATTAATACATCGTAATAAATTACAAAACTTTTACAAAATAATCTAAGCATATTAATAAACAAACCTGTTAAATAATTCCTTAAAATTCCTCCGATTTATGGAGTCATTTGTAGAAAAAGAACACTGCTCAACGATCGCACGTGGTCCAGTGGCAATTCGAAGTAAACAAACGGTATCGGATTATTCAAGTCGTATTAACACGAATAATTCCATTAATACTTCGTAATAAATTACAAAACTTTTACAAAATAATCTAAGCATATTAATAAACATACCTGTTAAATAATTCCTTAAAATTCCTGGTAATTCTGGAGTTATTGGTAGAAAAAGAACACTGATCAACAATCGCACGTGTTCCGCTGGCGACTCGAGCCGAAATCCAAATTTAAAGAACTGTGCATGCGCGGACCACCACCGTCGGGGCGACGATGGCCCGACGGTATTCCAAGTGTGGAAAATGAATGCAAACCTGCGGCGGCCCACCACCGTCGGGCCGACGATGGCCCGACGGTGAATCAAAAGTGGAAAGGGATTGAAACCTAACGTCGGAACACCACCGTCGGGCCGACGGAGGCCCGACGGTGACTCAAAAGTGGAAAAGGATTGAACCCTAACGTCGGAACACCACCGTCGGGCCGACGATGGCCCGACGGTATACCAAGTGTGGAAAATGAATGCAAACCTGCGGCGGCCCACCACCGTCGGGCCGACGATGGCCCAACGGTGAATCAAAAGTGGAAAGGGATTGAACCCTAACGTCGGAACACCACCGGCGGACCGACGGTGGCCCGACGGTGACTCAAAAGTGCAAAGGGATTGAACCCTAACGTCGGAACACCACCGGCGGACCGACGGTGGCCCGACGGCTCAAAAGTGGAAATTTGGATTGAACCCTAACGTCGGAACTCCGACGGTGGCCCGACGGTGGCCCGACGGTGGCTCGATTGCGGAAAGGGATTGATTCCCAACGTCGGAACACCACCGTCGGCCCGGCGATGGCCCGACGGTGACTCAAAAGTGGAAAGGGATTGAACCCTAACGTCGGAACACCACCGGCGGCCCGACGGCGGCCCGACGGTGGAAAGTCGATGGCGACGGTGCGACCAATAGCCGACGTCGGCCCGACGGATGTGTGCTATCTGGGTCCCAGCTGGGCCCCACATAGGCAGTGATATGGGTCCCAACTGGGGCCCAGTTAAATTTGGCCACAGGCTCCAAGTGGGCCCCATCTGGAGTAGGCCTGGCAGGCCTGAGATGGGACCCACTTGGGCAGCCCATCTGGGGCCCAGTTAAATTTGACCACAGGCTGTATGTGGGCTATCCCTGGGCTTTGTATTGACCTTACTTGGGTCCCACATCTGATTAAATGGGTTTTACTTGGGCATCTTTCTTTTTCACTCCTTCATATTTTTCTTCGGGCCACACAATTTAAAAAAAGAAAGAAAATATCTTCATTTCACAGGCACTAGCAGTGAATTACTTTGGGGACTTAATTCTAATACATTTCTGCATGTTAATGTGAAAATAGAAATTTAAGTGCCACAGTTCTACTTAATTCCAAGTAAAAGTAAATGGCATAGGGAGAATACAGAAATCCCTTACTTTGTAACCAGTGCAGAGAATATGATATAGCACAAGTCTTTTCAAAGAAAAGCCAGGTTACATACGAGGAGAGAACATTTGGTCACTATTGTCTGGATACTTACAAATTACACATTTTCCGCACGGATTACCTCTAAGGGAGATTTCACACTTTAGTGACAGAAAAGAAAACAGCAGGTCAATTTAATGATTTAATTGAAACATCAAACATGTGATAGGTTAGGTATATATGCACATACAATATACACAATTAAAATTAGGCAATGCATTTCTGCCGGTTGACATGAGCCGTGTTCACACGGACAAAATGTGAGGCGTATCACACAAATCGAATCAGGTGAGGCGAATTAGGCGCCCGTTCACACGGACACTGCGTGAGGCGGAAGTGGATAGCTGCGCATGAGCAAGTCCAGGCTAACCAGCGCCATTTTGGGTTCGACGACGCGGCACCAGAGAGTGTGGGTTCGACCTAGATATGTATTTAATGATTCGTATTGGTTTGGAACGGTCAAAACTTCTGCTGGGCAGTGAAACCCTAAAAATAAATGATGAAAATAATATCTGTGCATAGATAGCAGTTTCATTAATTAAATTATATAATATGCGCTTTTGATCGACCGGAAAGTCAACAAACTGAGGTGTCGACTGCGCATGCGTGTGAGGTGCTTAATCCGCCTCAGTGCGTCCACACGGACAAAATAAATCGAATCAGAGAAATCGCCTCACGTAGACTACCTCCCTTAGGTGGTTTACAGGATCCGCATCACGTGAATCGAATCAGCCCTAATCCGCCTCAGACGTGCGTTCACACGTGAAATGTGAGGCGAACTATACAAGTCGCTTTCTACGAATCGATTTACATCGTCCGTGTGAACACGGCTATGGTCTCACAATGGATCTCAAATATCATAACAAAGATAGCAATATGGACCTGATTAATAGACCTATTTCATATGACGTAAGCATAGGTATTTAGGTCACTGTACGTGCACCTTGGCTGCAGGACGACACACGGTCACACTGCAAACTCGATGGGTATGAGCAATCTTCATAGAGAAAAGATTAAATATCTCTAAAACCACACCAGCTAGAAGCAAAGCGCTTGGCACACATACAGAAAACATATTGATTGATTGATTGGTGGTTTCTTTATGTCATGTCGGCAGCATAGGCCATATTCACGGCGAGAATTGTTTGTTTTTTATTCAACCATCACCTTTACATATAATGTAAAAGCATACATTCAATTATGTGTCAATAGACACTTATGAATTTTTAAAAGCTCAGAATCATATAATTAAATAAAATAAATGGAAGAATTAATCAATAAAAGATTTTTTAATGAACTATATGGGGTGGTACAAACCAGCTGCCCTCAAAGAGGCTAAAATATCTTCTTATTTTACTTTAGCAAAAAGGCCATGCAAGCTGTTTGCAGTGTAAAATTGTTGGTGCAGTGCCATAAAATCGACACAGTTTAGTAAAATGTGCTTGACTGTCAGTGAGGACTGACATCCAATACATTCAGGGGGAGGGTCCCCCTTGAGCGGGAAATCAGATCAGAGTGAGGTATCAGACACGGTTCACCATCGTAGTTCAGAGCCTCATTCGCAGGCCGATCAGCTAGTTCGTTTCCCTGGATGCCGGCATGGCCAAGCACCCAACACAAGTGGATGTCATATCCATCTGTTGCCAGCTGGTTCATTTTGTAAATGATCTTTGCCATGAAAGGGTGGGCCGTTTTGAGCCCAGCAACAGCTTGCAGGCACGAAAACGAATCGCTGTATATGACATATTTAGTGTTTTTGGATAGTTCAATGACTGCCAACGCGAGAAGGAGTGCTTGGGCTTCCGCCACAAAAATCTAGCTCTGATCGGGCATGCGAACGCCAAATTTCTTGCCCTGGCAAACTCCCGCAGCAGCTGCCTGGCTTAGGTCTTTCGAACCATCGGTATACATGGAGAAGTGGCCTTCAAACTGACCTTGAATCTCTGCGTACAGTCATTGATACTCAAGTGGATGTGTCCCAGACTTCCTCAGTTCCGTGAGTCGGAGGATAAGTGATGGCTTCCTCAGAGACCACGGGGTATGTTCTGGGACCTATCCTCCAATACATCCAGATCCAAGTACAATGCCTCCAAATGAGGTTTCTTCCAGAGCCCCAGCGGCTGAATGAAATTTGGCTTGGCTTCATAATTGGAGTCGTTATGTGTCTCAAACACACAACTCTACGCAGGATTTAATGCATTTGTTTTTAATTTAACAACATATTGCATGGCCAATTTGGTTCTCCTATTGTCAAGGGATGGTTCGTTGGCTTCGCCGTATAGGCTCTGAACTGGAGAGGTGCGAAAGGCACCAAGGGCCAGACTCAGCCCCTGACGATGCACCGTGTCCAGCAGCCCAATATACGACTTCCTTGCGGAACCGTATATTATGCTGCCGTAATCTAGCCGTGACCGAACTAAGGTTCAGTACACGGCGAGCAGAACATCTCTGTCCACTCCCCACTCTGAACTGGACAGCACCCTCAGAACATTTAGCGCTTTCAGGCATTGTGTTTTGAGGTACTTGATATGAGGCACGAAAGACAGCTTTGAGTCAAAATTGAGACCCATAAACTTGGTTTCTTTGATGACTTTTATGGGATGCCCATCGAGGGTCAGCTCTGGTTCTGCATGCACTCTGCGCAACTGGCAGAAGCGCATGCTGTGTTGATATGTGACTCCAACAAGCAACTCAGTAGAACTGGTTTATTAGGTCAGCCTCCACTCACCAGGATGTAAACATTCAGGTGGCACTACACTAAGTATCCAGACATCTTCCCCCTTCACACACACACATAGAGTTACTCTCCCACTCCATGAAGGGTATTATGATAGTTTTAGTAGCATATCGTGTTTGTTATGGTTATTAGATAGCTAGGTATCTATATGTATACACACACATACATACATATAAGGTATGTGTGGTCAATGTTAAGTTGTTCAACATGGTAGTCTAGTGTCTCATTATAGATCCATCCTGATCACTGGTCGAGATACTCTGGTCGATCGGCGCAGAGGAAGGGTTTCACCCCTCACTGTGTCCCCTGGGTCTTCTGGAGGGGCAGCCACCTTTGCTGCACTTGGAGCGGGTGGTTCTTTTGGCTCTTCTCCAATTCCTCCTGTTCCTGTATCCTCCTCCTGATGCTCATACTCAGGTAGGTAGGGTTCTTTGACTTGAAGGAGATGCCTCCTGTTTCGGATGTACTCCCAACCATCCTCCGTTCTGACTCGGAATGACCTTGGTTTCACCTCCTCTAGCACTACTGCCCTTCTGTCCCAATGCTTCTCTCTCACTCGCACCACCTCATCTCTGCCCAGTGGTGGCAAGTCTTTCGCTTTTGATTATATCGTTCCTTTTGTTTGCTCCTCATCTCCTCTCGTTTAGTATCTCCACACTTTCTCTTGTCCTCAGACTTCCCCATTGTCATACCCGGTAGCTGGCTCCTAAGCTTCCTGCCATTCAGCAATTCAGCTGGGGACTTATCCATCTCTCTGGGAGCATTCCTGTTCTGAAAAAGGGCAAGGTAAGATATCTCCTCCATCCTCCCAGGTTCTGTTGATGATTCCCACAGCACGCTCAGCCTTCCCATTTGATTGGGGGTATCCTGGACTGCTCGTCAGATGCTCAAACTTGTACTCCTGGGCGAATCGTCTAAATGCACTCGATGCAAACTGAGGCCCGTTGTCACTCATGACTACTCGTGGTATCCCATGCCTCGCAAACATGCTCTTGACATGTATTATCACTTGGTCCAAGCTTGTGTGTGTCAAAAGTGCGATCTCTGGATAGTTGGACCAGTAATCTACACAGATCACATAGTCCTTTCCACCCCAGTGAAACAGGTCCAGCCCCACCTTGTCCCATGGCCCATGAGTGCCATGCTCCTCCAGGTGCTGGTAGGTCACCTTGGGTTGTGCAGGGCGGTACCGCTGACACACTCCACACTCACACACTCCACACTCTTGTACAGCCCCTTCAATGTCATTGTTTATGTTGAGCCAGTACAAGCAATCTCGAGCCATAGGCTTCTGCTTTTCTATTCCCAAATGCCCAACATGGAGTCTTTCCAGCATCTCATTCCTCATGCTCCTGGGTATGACCATTCGGTTACCTTTCAGAATGACCCCCTTTACCACATATAGTTTGTCTTTATAGTGTGCATATCCCATGCACTCACCTGCTCTTCACCCCTCTGTGATGCATCTCAGAACAGTGAGGAGCACCTCATCTTTTGCTGTCTCCTCTGCAATCTTCTGCAGCTGTTGATTCATAGCAGGAAGGCCCTCTTGCACTGCCAGGACATGTGCCTCTATTTCCTCACAGATCTCACTTTTTACTTCTACACTGCCAACTGCTCTCGACAGCGTGTCCGCCAGGTACAGTAACCTGCCAGGTGTCCACTCCATTATGTAGCTGTATCTCTGCAGCATCAGCATCAGCCTTTGGAGTCGCGGTGTCATGTCAATGAGTGCCTTCTGGCTAAGTGCAATGAGGGGTTTGTGATCTGTCTCTAGAATCACACTCTTTAGCCCAAAGATGTAATTCATAACAAAAGACTGGACTGGGAGTAAATTTATAATTTATTTACATCTTCAAGCTTATTCGTAGCAAATAGGTTTGTACATCAATCATTTGTAAGTATACAGAAGTATTATATCACTTGTCAGTTTAAGTCATATCATAAGAACACACAGGCTATGTTATTAAACACACACACTCAAAGTTCCGGGTTCGATTCAACCGAAAAACCTCTAACACTCAGCCCTAGTAGCCATATCGTAAGTACAAGAGGGAGGGAGGGTGGGTCTTCTAGGTGTTTACTGTATGAGTGCCAGGACCAGGTGAGTTGGAGAGCCTAGGTTTTTCCACCTCTATATATACTAAGGGTTCCCTTGGAGATTGTTGTTGACATTTGATTTGAGTGCTTGGAGACATGAATGTTTCTTGACTACCGGACCTAGCAACACAGATGCAAAGTCCTTGGATCACAGAGTGAATTGAGTGGATATGGCAACGCATACAAGTTTTGTTTACATCACCTGGCAACACCAGTTTGAAAGTCAGAGATCTTCTATGTTGTGGGTTCAGTCATTCTAACAGAGTTCTTTGGCATTTTTAATACAGAACAAGAAATATGAATTAAATCTTAGTTTTTAACATTAATGATGATTTAAATAACATACATAGATAGATCTTGGAATTCTGATTCTTTGAGATTGTCCATTTAATAGTTGGAGATCAATTTGAATTTTATTTAAGTTCAAGTTTACAAGTTTCAGTAGATACATATCAGCAAGGCATTTGATTTTTTAGAAACTAGGAGACCATTATCTCTAGAATATGAGTTAACCCAGTTACTGATGATTTATGTAACATACATATATAGAACTGGGATTTCTAATTCTTTGAGATTGTCCATTAATAGTTGGAGATTGAATTTTATTTGGGTTCATGTTTATAAATTTCATTAGATACATATTAGTAAGGTATTTGATTTCTTTTTGAAAGTATGAGACCATTATCTCTAGAATAAGAGTTAACCCAGTTTATCTATTATAATGCTTTAGAAGCTCAATCTAGTTAATAGATAGAACTTAAGTTCAGTTTGAACCCATTTGTCAGTTTATAACAGAACAAAGAAGGAATAAATCCTAGTCTAAAATTACTGATGAATTATATAACATGCAGATATAACTGGGAGTTCTAATTCTTTGAGATTGTCTATTTAAACGTTGGAGATCAATTTAAAATCATTTAAGTTCTTGTTTAAGAAATTTTAGTAGATACATATCTGCAAGGTAATTGATTTCATTTGAAACTATGAAACCACTATCTACAGAATATGAGTTAACCCAGTTTATCTATTATTTTTACTTAGAAGCTCAATCTAATTAGTAGTTAGAACTTCATCTAAGTTTGCACCCATTTGTGAGTTTACAAGAGAACAATAGAGATGAATAAATCCTAGTCTAGAATTTACTGAAGAGTTATATAACATGCATATATAGAACTGGGAATTCAATTTCATTGAGAAATCCACTAGCAGTTGGAGATCAACTTATATTAATTAATTTCATAGTTTATGACATTTTTTTAATTTTTTATATTATTCCTTTTATATGTTATCATAACAGTATCTCCAGAATATGAGTTAACCAGTTTATCCATTAGATTACTTGTAAGCCCAAACCAGTTATGTGGAATACGTCACACCATGTAATAGAATTACTTGGTTAGCCAAATGAAATAACTGGTTTTTTCTAAATTAAGGTTAATAACTTTTTGTTTTTGATTATTTCTTTGCCTGTCAGCATAGTGTACAGAATAATAAGATCTAAGCTGTGAGTTATGCCAGTTCTTATGTTTTAACTTGTTCTGTTTTGGCAACCAAGTAATTCAGTAGATGTGAGGTGACCAATTGTTATGAATTACTCATGTTACTACATAACATGCACAATGGTGGAACTTCTCACACTCGTATGCGATGCCAAGGCACTCCTTCTCAATCTGATCATATATTTTCTCACACTCAGTCAACCCTCTGGCCCCCCATATGCCACAGGCTTCCATTCCTTATCATGCAGCTGGAGGAGCAGAGCCCCAAGCCCATCCTTTGATGCATCTGTTGATACTTTGGTCTCTAATACTGGATCGAAGAATGCTAGTACAGGCATGGTGGACAGAATGTACTTGATCTGCCACTCCTTTTCATGTGCTGCCTGTCACTGCCACACTACACTCTTCCCCAGTAACTCCCTGAGGTTCTTGCATTGACTTGCAAGATTGGGAACAACCTTCCCCACAAAGTTAATTGAACCTAGAGCCTTATTCTTAGGCCTCTCCATCTCTAGTATTGCTGCGATTCGGTCACTTGAGGGACGTACCCCATCTCCACTCAGGTGCTCCCCAATTCTTCTTCAGCTCATATTTCTTCCAGTTCATGAGTAGGCCATATTTCTAAATTCTAGCCTTCACCTCCACCAGCCTGTGATCATGCTCCTCTTCTCTTGATCCCCACACTAGTACATCGTCCATGTATACCCTTACCCCCTCTATATCCCCAAACATTTGTTCCATATTCCTGTGGAACACCTCAGGGGAAGAGCATAGTCCATAGGGTAGTCTACAATACATGTAGCAGCCAAACGGGGTGTTAAAGGTGGTGAGTGGTTTTGACATAGCATCCAACGGAACCTGCCAGAATGTCTGAGAGGCATCCAGCTTCGAAAAGAACCTGCAACTGCCATACCTGCAAAGATTTCTTCCCTCATTGGGAGCTGGAACCGCTCTTACAAGATCGCCTTGTTAAGGTCCTTTGGGTCTAGACATACTCTCAAGCTTCCATTAGGCTTGGTTACCACCACCATGCTGCTCACCCACTCTGTGGGCTCCTGCACCTTTTCAATCACCCTCAGTTTGACCATTGTCTCTAGTTCCTCCTTCAGCTTGTTTCTGATGGCCACTGGCACCCGTGGTCATACCCCCTTCTGAGTCTCCGTAAGAATGGGCAACGAGTGACTTGCTGCCTTTTTCGCGTACGACTCAGTTCACCGTATGACACTTATTTTTTATGTGGCTCACTCGGCCTAAGGGCATTCTGTGCCGTTTTTCCGTGAATATCTGTTGTTCTTGTCAGGAGGGGCCGGACCGCTGCGTTCATCCAAGGTTGAGCTATGTAAAGACTGAGCCTACATAAAGCCCCATGTTTGTCCAAAGCCTGACATATGAAAAGACTGAGTCTACATAAACCCCCACATTCGTCCAAAGCTATCAAAAGAGGCGGGACCGATTGGCGGGGGCTGCATAGGTGGCATTGCAGGAAAGTGACAACAGTAGTTACCGGCATTTATTAATTTATGCATTTATTTATGTATTTATTTATTTAATTATTTCTATAGTTCACCACATTGCCTTACGCTACCGATGAAAACCTTCGAACGCATTGATGGAGAATTTATTTTTGCTGTGTGGAAATCAAGGAATAGACTTTTCTTCTACTGCATCGACTTTTCTTCTACTGGATGTAGTTATGCAGTAACAACCATGGTTTACCTTAAGGTTTGTTTGTGGCTGTACATCTGCTTCCCGCCATAGGCACTAGGTGGTGCCATCATTGATCTTCAGGGTTCTAACCTAATATCTCCAGGTGGCAGCATCAGACAACAGAGGTCAGACGGTCGTCTTCTTTTCTAGTTGCAAATCTTCACGCCCGATGGCACCACCTGCGTGAAACATACTTCATTTCCTTACCACTAGGTGTCTGACCGCTTGACCGATTGACCTCTTGACCTCTTGACCATGCCTCGCCTCACCGCACTGCTCGCGCACCCACCATCTCAAATCTACTCACACACTCTCACACTCGCGCACCTCACACACCTCACCTATCACCTACTACGAAATCTCCAACGATGTCTTGTCATGGTGCCCCCGAATCGAAACGTGTGAGTATTTGACATATATCCGTCTATATATGGTTTTTGTGTTGTAGGATTCTGTATTTGACCGTCAAATTTCGTACGGTAGATATGTAATATGTGCCAAACAAATTCAAACAACTTCAAACCCCTTCATGGTGCCTAATATAGTCGGCTCACATTGGCTCACATCCGCCGTTGGCTCACATCTGCCGTGTGAACCCGATGCTGAGGCGGATTAGGGTTGAGTCACCTCATCTAGGTCCCCTCCAGTAGGTTGTGGGTGTGAACACGGCTTATGTCTAAATCTTTAGGTTTAATCTGTAGGTTTAATAATCATTATTTAGGTTTGTTTGGTTTTGGTTTTGCAGACAGTGGTTTCCACCACAGCTGAGCAGCGGGCTATCCTGCAGCAGTTTTATGACGATGGGCTTGTAAGCACATCCAAGCCCTTCGAGCCGGAACTGCTGCGGGCTGCAGAGGCTGCCAACATGTCGTTGCGCGCAGTCAAGGTTAGAATCAATTAATCATCTTACCCCCCTTCAGAAATTAGTTATGTAACTAGTAAGTGACCTGACCCCCAGTGGCCCCACCTACCAGGAGCGCTGGAACGTGATCTGAGCCTGTTTCCGGTTATACTCATCCAACCAAATGTGTATTTTAAATCTAAATGATTATAAATCTAAAGGGTTATTAAATAGATAAGACTTTATTTTCCCGTGCACAATCCTCTGAACCAAATACATCTCTCAAACCTATTTCGCCCATTTTCGCATTCCCTTTAGGTGCGCATCAGCAACATGCGGCGAAATGCGCAGGAGCGGTGCGCTCCAGCCGCTTCTGCCGTCGCGGACCCCGACAGCCTTCGCCAAAAGGTGCGCCTTTCCGTGCAGCAGGCGAAGCGCACAACGGGGTTCGACCTCTACAAGCGCTCCACCCAGTCCGGTAAATTGTCCATGTTGCCGGAAACATGCATAATTCACAAACCCTGACTACGGGCCTGATATGAGTAGCACCATAGATACCGTTCGTAGCGCGCGTTGCTACGTAAAAAATTAACTTCCGGTAGTAGATTCAAGGCTTGTCCAGTACTTACCTGGCCACCGTCGTCGACGGATCACCTGAGCAAATTTACAAAGTTCTTTGATATTGTCGAATATGCCGAAACACAGCAAGGTGAGAAGTGTGGTGGGAAAGTATTCTAAGGCGCTGTTGGATTCAATGGATCGATCAGGAGCTTCCAGTGGCAATTCTGTAGATTGCAATTCATTGGGAAGGAGGATCTCGTCATCTCGCCTCGACATTGTCGAACTGGATGGCCATATGGCAAGGACATCACCAATACCATCTACATCTCGCAGGAGGAGTCTATCACTGGAGGATATTGCGACACTCCTCGACGAGAAATTGGCTACATCACAGGCACCTCTTTTGGCACGGCTACACGATTTGGAGTGTGTACAAGATGGCGGTGCTGGGTCTGTTATAGCTCCACCGCCGAACATGCCGGAAATGTACCCGGATGACGTCAGAGGAATGGATGTAGCATCCGTAGTCAACACGACGGTTGAATGTACACCGGTTCGCACGAGTGCTTCATGTAATCCAAGGTCCAATCATCATACGACGAAAGGTAATGTGCATGTCGTTTCTAATAAAGTCGCCGTAAAAAGGCATGCTGATGATGAACAGTTTAATGATAGTGATCAGGGGAGTGATGACTCAATGATGAGTGAGTTGATTAGGCTTACCCGTAAGCGTGCCAGACACTCTAGAAAACTCAAGTTGCTGCCCCATAAGTATGTGATCAGACATGAAAAAAAGGGGAAAGTCGGACAGGGGGAATCCACGTGGTTCGAGTATTTAAGTGCCATGCGCCGTATGGTGAGGCGTGGAGATGTGCCCCCTGGCTGGGACGTGCATATCGATAATCACATCGAGTCAATTCTAGAGATGGCTCAGAATTACTCCTGGATAACTTGTCTCACATACAGCGAGAAAGTATTTAACATGATCGCCGATAAACGGCTGCCAGCAGGCTGGGAGGATGAAGGCAAAATAGTGGAGATAAGGCGAGATGTGTGTGGACTAGGGAAACGTATTGAGACTCATTCAGTTAAGCATGTAGGTGGTGGGTCTTCATTCTCGGAATTTAGGAAGGGTGTGGATGCACGACCGTGCGTCATTTGGAATAAAGGTGGATCATGTGGATTTGAAGAAGATCATGGGGAAGGTGCAAATCGTTTTGTCCACATTTGTGCTTATTGCGCGTACAAACTTAGGCGCAAACACGCCCATAAAGAAACAGAATGCCGTTCCAAAATTCGTGCATCCGAGTTGCCTAGTGACGCAGTCGGTAACCGTGTGTCGAGTTTTTAGATTGCAGTGGGCTGGGCGCTGCGATTCCGTGTGAGAAAGTGCGTACACCGTCGGCAGGGATATGCAAGTACATCCGCAGATCGTCAGATGGCGACACCTTCCATGATTCTTCAAATCGCCCGGGTGGCCAGTGCGTTAATCAGGTCGGTGCGGTTGTCACCCCCCACCCCTCGTTCCAACGTTAGTTCTGAAGCATACGTGAGCTTACGTTGTCAGACCCTGCCCGGTAAAAATAATGACGTTGATTTGACAGCCCCTGTTGCCCCAATTTCCAAAAATAATAGTGTTGTTACGGTCCAGTCTAATAAAAGACGACATATGCCATCTATCGGTTTAAATAAGAAATGGGGGTTCCTTAATTCGTCAAGGAAGGGCGCCACGGGAAAGATTATTAGTAGGTCAAAATTACCATATCGTGGATCTTACTCAGATCCATATCATAGGTACGGTGGATCCCTTCACTGGTTTAATCATAAATACAAGTCCATTAACGGTAATATTCAAGATGTCGGAACGAGTGGGGGGCGGTGTGCGGTGCCATTTGGTACGGTGTCACAACGGACACCCCCGGCACTGGATTTGCCTCTGCCCGGGATCGTACCACGTCGTCGCCATGGCGACGCGGATGCTTTCCATTGGCTGTCTCGCCCACAACCGACACCGCTGCATGTGTCTGATGCTCTGCATACTGGCTTCGTGCCTGACTCTGACTGTGATGTAATTGCTGTGGTTGATCGAGCTGCCCCACGTGGAGCTAATCAACCCTTTTTTATTAGTGACTCTGACACTGCTGTGTTGCCTAGTATCGGCCCCGCCGCTGATTTAATTAATATTTCCCCTGTCAAAACCCATCAGCTGTCGGTCAGCTCTCAGCCTTGTTCTGATGTTAATGTTAATGCTGGGAGCTCTGTTTCTTCTGTTCGAGACTCTGATGGGGAGTGGCTTGCTATTAGTCCTTCGGATGAAACCAATCCGCTCTATAATAGACTGAATGATGACAATAGCTGTTCTGAGACTGCTCGGGGATCCATGATGGATCCCACTCCCTGTATAGTTACTAATAGGGAAAATGACACTGGTATAGTCTGCCCCGTTAAGTTGTTAATGTCACCTGTTAGTTTGGTTGCCCCAGTTGATGTTACCAGTGTTGTTAAGAATCCGTTGGAGTTGGAATGCCAGTTTGATTCAATTGATTGTGATGGTTCAGACATGGTTGATAACTTTAATATTGCTGAATTTACAAGTACGGGTAATAAACCGTTCAGTGATCCTTCACCTCTCGAATACAAGTTACATGTTTTAAAATATTGGCCTACTTTGTCACCAGCAATAGTTGTGAATGGGCTAGATGATCCCCCGCTTTAAAAAAAATATGCATTTATTTATAATCAGGTACGGACTTCCGGTCTACCAAATTATCTATCGGCCAGGCTACCGGTTCCTTCGGGGTTGATCATTAAGAACTGGAGACGTTTATTAACTGATTATAGAGATGCCAATCTAGTCGATTTTTTAGAGTTCGGCTGGCCAGCTAACTTTACTGGTAAGGGTAGTCCGACTTCAACAAATGTTAACCATGCCCACTCAAAGGAAGACCTTGTTTGGATTGACAAGTACGTTGCAACTGAATTGACCCACGGCGCATTGCTGGGACCATTCGATCACCCCCCCTTTTGTCCATGGGCACAGGTTAGTCCAATTATGACCCGCCCCAAAAAAGGTACTGATGAGCGCAGAATTATAGTTGATCTTAGTTTTCCTAAGGGGTGTAGTGTTAACTCGGGTATCAATAAAGGGTTTTATCAAGGTGAACCGTACAAATATAATCTCCCGACTATTATGTCGCTGGCGAAACAGGTGACCAAATTAGGTTCTGGCTGCTATATGTGGTCTATTGACCTGGCGAGGGCATACAGGCAATTAAGGACCTGCCCTTTAAGTGTGCCTTTATTCGGTATTAAAGTAGATGGGAAATTGTACTTTGACATAGCTCCGCCCTTTGGCTGCAGAACTTCCAGCATGGCCTGCGCACGGACTTCGGCCGCCGTAGTGCATTTGATGACCAAGATGGGCTTCTTTGCGATATGTTCTTTAGACGATTTTGTGGGAGTAGAAAATTCTTTCGACAAAGCACACCAGGCGTATTCATATATTTTACGGTTGACTAAGGTTCTAGGCTTACAGCTTTCTATTAAAAAATGTGTTCCACCCACCCGTAAATTAATTTGGCTAGGTTATGAGATAGATTCCAAAACACTGGTGATCCGTATCCCAAATAAAAAATTATTGGACATTTTGTTAGAGTGCCATAAATGGGTTGTTGGCCGGTTAGTTACTAGGAAGAACGTTCAGCGACTGGTCGGACGACTGCAGTTCATTTCTAAATGTGTGACTCCGGCCCGTATTTTTATGAATAGAATTTTGGATTTCTTGAGGGGGACACCATTTATAGGTAAGGTGCTAGTCACACAAGGCCTGGTTAGAGATGTTGCTTGGTTCCTGCGGTTCGCAGAAGGTCATAATAGGCTTGTTTTGCTTCGCCATGCTCCTGTTCAATCGTGGGTGATCGAGTCTGATTCGTCATTGCTTGGCGGGGGTGCGTTCAGTTCAACTCATTATTATGCTAACAAATACACACCCGACTTTCTTAAAAACGGATTTCATATTGCTCAATTGGAGGCAATTAATTTGGTTGTGGCACTCAAATATTTATCTCCTGTTAACCCCCATCTATATCAGATTATCATTAATACCGATAATTCTGCTTCCCAACAGGTACTGTCCTCTGGCGCCGGTAAGGACCCGGTCTTGTGCGCCTGTGCCCGGGAAATATGGAGGTTCGCCGCCGCATTCACCTGCACGGTACAGGTGATACACAAGTCGGGTAAAGACCTGGTCCTAGCGGATGCCCTTAGTAGGTTGTATTCTGATGTTAAGTGTAAACGTGTGGCCGATGAGTTATGCCGGCAAAATTTGTTGACCGAGATCAATGTCTCCCATGATGGCCATGTTTTAGACTTATCTTTGTGATCTCTCTGCCAGTTGATAATTTAAGTTTTGTTTGCGTTTATCAACTTGCAGGAGATAAGCGTGCGCTTGTGGGACGGCTAAGTGTCTACTTTTCGGCGGGATTATCGACTGGGACCTGGCATAATAAAAGGGTGCAGTTCAGGGAGTATCTTGGGTTTTGCAAAAAGGTTGGAGATAACCCCAGACGCCCCAAAATAAAGACGGTAATGTCATATACCTTACACCTAAATGATAAATTAAACACAGAAGGCGCAGTAAGAAACTACATGAGTGGGGCACGGACATGGGTAAGGCTATTTAATGGTAACACAGAAGCGTTCGACTGCTATGCACTATCACTGATTAAAGCTGGAATATATAAGTTGAAAGAAAATACTGTAAAGAGGGCGTTTCCCTTGAAAATTAAACATATTAAAATGATGATTTTAAAATTCAGAAAGATTGGAGATGATGGACTGGTGTTAATTGCTGCCTTACTAATAGGTTACTTGTGTTTGCTAAGACAGTCTAATTTGTTCTATTCCGAGGTAACGGGAGGTGACGGTCACATGCTGCTCGTTAGGGACATCGAGGCACATAACACACACCTGACGATCAAAGTCAGGTCCACCAAAACTACGCACAAGCCTGAGGACGTCTACAGCATCGATATACCGGCCGGGTCGAACCACGCCTTCTGCCCAGTGTACGCATGGTCCAAGTACACCGACCTGAAAGAAACACATGAGGGCGCCCCAGCTTTCATGCTTCGCGACGGGCATCCCCTGACGGCGTCAATCTTCAGCAAGTGCATGCAATCAGCGCTGAAAGCGTGTCGACTCCCTTGGTGGCCGCTAGTGACTTGCCACAGTCTTCGGCGCGGGGGAGCTCAGGCATATGCAAGTGTGGGCATGCCCCTTGAGTCCATAAAAACTGTCGGTAGATGGAAGTCTGACAGCGTGTTCAACTACGTAAATAAAAATGTTGTGTAGGGAGGAACCATTATCTCTCGTGTTCCAATTTGGCTGAGAGATTATGGCTCCTATCTCCTTGTTATAAAAGTGCTGAATGAAATGAGTGGCGAATGTGTGTGTGTGTGCCAGATGTGAGCTGAACGTGTGACCGTGACCTGCCCGAGCTGCTGCCTCATGTCTTCTGTCAACTTGCCTCAAGTGAAATCACAGAGTATCTGATAATCTGTAGCATAATGCATCATATGTCATATGATAGTACAGTCATAGGCGCGACCTGCATATAAGCAATGAAATAATGAATGATTAATTGCTATCTAATAGATGATCTGCATATAAGTAATGACCCGATTAATTTCTATCTAATAGATGACCTGCATATAAGTAAAGACATAAAAGAAGTGATAAAGACACAGGTTGTACTACCTGATGATGATAGAATAATTGTAGCTAAATAGTCCAATTGTATTATTGGAAATAGCTAACATAACATGTTCCCAAAGGCGTAGGCAACAAGGCTGTTGTAAAATTTATTATGCCTGAGTAATAAATTTATTAGCCCATAAAATGAATTATCTGTGTCTGGTTTTGAATTATATAGATTCCATATCAACATTGGCCGAAGTATTTTTTTTTAGCTGTAATTATCTGAAACTATTATATGGCAATGTAGGTTTGTCAATCAAAAAATCGGTTGACAGCACCGTCTTTATACTCTTTCACAAAAGACGGCGTAATGGCGGACGGCCTCAATTGCCACACCGGGCAAGCCGGGCACCGGCGCATTTAATTTGAGGGGGGAGGGTGTGGGGGGGGGGGGGGGTCCGGGGACCGGCGAGCTGTGCTGGGCTGATATAATCTGATATAATCTGATAAAATATACTTTGATTTCGATTAATTCTCTAGAAATTTGGAGCAACTCTGTCAACTCCAAAGTTTAATTAGGCACTTCGCCATACAACATTAAAATTATTGAAGCTAATGTTTTGCACTGCGCGTTAAATGCACTGCGCGTTAAATATAGTTTATGTTTTATTTGGACGAATGCTACTAAAGGAGAATCGTTGCGCATATTCAATTCAATCAATTCTTTTATTTTAACTCTCTGCAAGGTATGTTTACAATAAATTGAGGTGATACAATAAATGCATACAAATTCCTTACAGACAGAAAGGATCCCAGAAAAGCGATGCTTATCTAGCTGGTCTCCATGATGTGAATGAACAAGTGATGACAATAACAAATGAGTAAACTTAAGCTACATTTTTAACTAATGATTATGATGAGATACTGATGCGTCTCTTCACAGTTAGTAAAAAACAAAGTAACAATAGGAATATTATATGGATATTGTGTCATGGATTCATGTACTTACATACCAGTATCAGTAGTTATTTTGCATGTATGTTAATAGGGGTATTATATATATTCTTTACTGGTAATCGATTTAGTATGCATTGAGATAGCTTTTCTTTAGCACTAAAAAGTTAATTGTACGCTATCAGGTGTACTCGGAAAACATGGCTCGATTAGGAAAGAAATGCGCTCAAGCAAATTGGGTCAGATAAGAATTACACAGTTTCTCACGTTATTCTGCCGCCCATAAATAAAACAACCCTCACCCCCACCGACACCATCGACCAAGGTCCTGCCGTGGTACACGTTGTACTGGATATTAATCGGTTAACAGAAATTACAACAACATACTATTTGAGAGATAATGTAGTCTAGTCTAGTCCATATTGTTAAATAAAATATAGGTGGGGATATCAGTTTGTCGGGAGCACATTACTAAATACAGACTTCATAAATCAAGAGTCGCAGAAAATGAATATTTTTGGGTTTGTGTCATTATAGTGTTTAAGTGTAACTCGGACTGCTTTGATAAGGAGCTGAGGTAAAGCGATGAAAGTAAAGATAAGGGGACGGTAATTGCGTTTCCATAAAGAGCATGTAGGTCACATTCGAATACAGCTAAATACTTTATTTACGCATCAGGTTCGTTTTGTGGTAATTAGCATCTGACATTATCATCATCATCATGCTGTCGGTCGCGAAGCGACAAAGACTGCTTTCATTACTTGACTGCCGCTCTCCATTTATCTGTGCGGTTGTACATTTCATGAAAGCTTTTATGCTGCCACAGTGACATGGTTTTCTGTTTAGGGTTTGCTCCCTTAGCCTTCGGTTCTGTCAAGAAGCTGTACCACAAGGCAGTGGTTTACAACTCTGCAAGGCAGGGGCGTCAAACTCCCTGAGGTATTGCTATACCTACAATACCTGCATACTCGAAATCGGCGCGATCTGACATTATAGATACTGACATAAATACATACGTAGGGACAGCAGTAGGGATGGCTAACTCCACACAAACGCTTGTTTTGACAACCAGCAAGTATGAAACGGCTGTGTGCAGTTTACATCCGATGTGTTTGTTTAGTGGGTTTGTTTAGTGGCAAAATAACAGATGGAGGAAAAACATTGACAGTATATGCCTAAATTAATTTCCAATGTTTGAATTTTGAATTTTGAATATCTCATCATCAAAAGGAAATACCAGAGCAAACAATGCACATCAAACCGCACATCAAACCACACAAAAATGCTGTCATAAGTAAGAATCAAATGGCATTACGCACAAATGAATAATGTGAAACAACATACGAAGCGTTGGTTAATTTACTGGTCTCACCCAACCAATGATCGCGGCCTTCATAAGAACCGCACGAAAATGCTGTCATAAGTATAATCCGAATGCAATAGATAACAAACAATCCACCTAACAACCGTATGGCTGTCAAACTACGACTACGTAGTTTTTGGTAGGGAGGGGGATATAGACACTGACACTAGAGTGACATAATAGAAAGTGACATAGTCATTGATTTCTATTAGTTTAGAATCAAATGGCATTACGCACAAATGAATAATGTGATTAGATGTTGTTGGTTGTGGATTGGTTGTTGCTTCGGTTGTTGGAATGATTAGGTACTTGCTGTTGGTTCGGGTTTAGGATTGGATGTGGTTGTTGTGTTGTTTGTTGTTTGGTTGGTTGTGTCGACTGTTGTTGGTTGTGGTTGGTTGTTGGTTGGTTGTGGTGTTTGTTGTTTGGTTGTGTCGACTGTTGTTGGTTGTTGTTTGTTATTTGGTTGTGTTGACTGTTGTTGGTTGTGTTGTTTGTGTTGGTTGTTTGTGTTGTGGATTGTTGTTGTTTGTTGGGTGTTGTTGGTTGTGTTGACTGTTGTTGGTGATTGGATTGGTTGTTCAGTTGCTTGTTGTTGTTTGTTCGTTGTTTGTTCGTTGTTTGTTGGTTGTGTTGTTTGTTGTGGTTGTTTGTTTGTGTTGTGGTTGTTGTTGGTTGTGTTGACTGTTGTTGGTGATTGGCGTGATAGGATTGGTTGTTCAGTTGGTTGTTGTTGTTGGTTGGTTGTTTGTTTGGTTGTGTTGTTTGTTATTTGGTTGTGTTGACTCTTGTTGGTTGTGGTTGGTTGGTGGTTGTGTTGTTTGTGGTTGTTTGTTATTTGGTTGGTTGTTGGTTGTGTTGATTGTTATTTGGTTGTGTTGACTGTTGTTGGTTGTGTTGTTTGTTAGTTGTTTGTTGGTGATTGGCGTGATAGGATTGGTTGTTCAGTTGGTTGTTGTTGTTTGGTTGTTGGTTGTGTTGTTTGTTATTTGGTTGTGTTGACTGTTGTTGGTTGCAGTTGGTTGTGTTGTTTGTTTGTTGTTTGGTTGTGTTGATTGTTATTTGGTTGTGTTGACTGTTGTTGGTTGCGGTTGGTTGTGTTGTTAGTTGTTGGTTGTGTTGTTGTGGTTGTTTGTGTTGTGGATTGTTGTTGTTTGTTGGGTGTTGTTGGTGGTGTTGACTGTTGTTGATAGGATTGGTTGTTCAGTTGGTTGTTGTTGTTTGGTTGTTGGTTCTTGTTGTTTGTTGGTTGTTGTTGGTTATTTGGTTGTGTCGACTGTTGTAGGTTGTGGTTGGTTGTGGTTGGTTGTTTGTTGGTGGTTGTGGTTGTTGATTACATGTTGTTGGTGGATTGGTTGTGGCTTCGGTTGTTGGTTGTAATGATTAGGTACTATTGTGTTGAATGTTGGTGGTTGGTGATTGGTGTGATTGGATTGGTTGTTGCTTGTGGTTGGTTGGTTGTGGTGTTTGTGGTTGTGGTGTTTGTTGTTTGGTTGGTAGTTGTTTGTTGTTTTGTTGGTTGTGGTTGTTTGTTTGTTGTGGTTGTTGATTGTTCTTGGTTTAGGATTGGTTGTTGTGGTTGTTGTGTTTGTTGTTTGTTGTGTTGGTTGTGTTGTTTGGTTGCGTTGACTGTTATTGGTTGCGGTTGGTTGTTGGTTGTGTTGTTTGTGTCGACTGTTGTTGGTTGTGGTTGTTTGTTGATGTTGTTGTTCGGTTGTTGGTTATTGGTTGCGGTTGGTTGTGTTGTTTGTTAGTTGGTTGTGTCGACTGTTGTTGGTTGTGGTTGTGGTTGTTTGTGTTGGATTGTTGTTTGTTGCAATGTTGGTGATTGGCGTTAGGCGCGATTGGCGTTAGGCGCGATCAGACAATAAACACTACCTTCAGCATTTACGTTTGCAAAATTGATTTGGCATGTTTTTCGCTTCAAAGATCACCGAATCTACCCCAGTTGGGTTGTTTGTTGACATTTACAGTACATTTCAGTGTCGTTATATTGGTTGTTGATTGTTGTTGGTGTTGGTTGTGGTTGTGGTTTTGGACACCGGCATCATCAGGCAATTTGTCAGGCAATTTGTCGATAAAAACTCGCGCTGACACGACACAACACTACGCGATGCTAATCCACAAATGAACGTAACCCAAACCCAAGTATCATCCGAGCTACACGGTGACAGGCAGCGTAAACACCCCCATAATAAAAACTTTTGTAAAAATAAAAAAGATTTAAAAGATTTAAAAAATAAAAGATATAAATCCTAACAGTGCACCAGCAGGAGTATGGTGCTACAGTGGCGTCTCCTAGTGGGGAAAGCAAGAGTTAAGGGGTGGGGAGGCGACGACTGGCGACGACTGGCGCCACCTAGAGTATATTGGCAGATGTAAACAAAGACAGCGGTCAGCAATATTGTTCGGAGAATAAAAGAGAAG
The DNA here is from genome assembly GCA_030323885.1 of Branchipolynoe longqiensis. Classification (NCBI taxonomy): domain Eukaryota; kingdom Metazoa; phylum Annelida; class Polychaeta; order Phyllodocida; family Polynoidae; genus Branchipolynoe; species Branchipolynoe longqiensis. Next base: position 62,254,972 of record CM059194.1, on the reverse strand, counting down.
CGCAATGGTGTGGGTCCCCGACTCGTTCTGACTTGTTTTTATATCGTACTTATATCGTATTTGCAGGACGATGCTACAAGGACAGATAACGATACATGATAGTACTTAGGTGAGCCTTTTTTTTTTGTTAAGGTGAGTGCGGCCCTATGGGGCTAAAAAAGGCAGAGGATACGACAGCCAATTATCCGCACATCGATGTGCGGTGACCACTTCTATCGTCTTTTTATTATTGTCCAAAGCTATTTGAATCGCATTGCAGGCTGAAAAAGAATCAGATGAAGAGGAATCCATATTATTACTTTGTTGTGATATTGTTGAAAACGTAGGGGGGCCACCTCCGGAGTTGACCAGGTCAATCGTGTGTACCGAAAACATTGATGGCGATATTAACAAAAACGAAGTCTGTGTAATCCAATATCTCCAATTTCGACTCAAAATCAATAATAAATAACATTTGAATCGTACGTGAGGTAGCAAAATACGGAGGTGAGCGCAAACACAAGAGTACAACTTGGTAAAGTTGTTGTTGATGTGCTATGGGGCCGGGCTGAGCACAGCTTGGTCACCGATAAGTCCACCTGGTGGACGGATACAGTAAGAACAGTAGCTAGTAGCAACCACTGAGCCGTGGATGGCAGTCCCTTTTATAGTATGACTGAGTCGTTGCTGATAGTAAGCGTCCTCAGTGCCACCCAGCACAATTCTATGAACAAACGGCAATGCCGCCAACTCGCCCATCCATCTGTCACTCACCTCTGGCAGTACACATTTCTTTAGGTCTGTGGCCTCCTCTTCTGCTTCTTTATTGTTCCGAACACTGTACACCCTTTTGATCAAACCTAGTCTTTCACACGCCTCCGCTCCTAGGATGCTTGGGCCGTTGGTGACAATCATAAACCTCAGTGGATGACTTCCGGCTTTTGCACGAACTGTTACCACACAGGAGCCGACCACGCGAATGTCACGTCCATTATAATCACTGAGCCTGACTCCGGCCTTATGCACTTTAGGTCTATCCCATAGCCATTACCATAGTCCTCCTTATTTAATAGATTTGCTCCTGCTCCTGTATTCAGCTTCATAGGGACTAACTCTCCATTTATATCAACTGCATGTACCCACCGTGAGTCTTTCCCCAACTGTATATAGTGAATGCCAACTACAGATGTGTAGCCCGGTGCAACTTTCACCGTTTCAACCATACCCACAAATAGTTCTGGTTCATAGCCTGAGCTGTCAGCATGCTCATCGTCAAATGCTTCAACCGTACACATCTTCGTATAGTGACCTTTTATCGAACACTTACCACACCTAAACTTCCATGCTGAGCAGTTCCTAGGTCCGTGCCTACGACCACCCCGACGGCAGTCATAATCATTTCCACGGGTCTCCAGCTTGTTATGATTTCGTAACTCAATATGACGGCCTTGTCCGCTTCCCACTTGATCTCCACCTAACTGGTTCGGCCGGCGACTAATGGCAGCTACAGTCTCCCGTGCTTCCCCAGGGTTCAGCATCTTCGCTTGTGATCGCGCTCTTGCCACCACTCGACAGGTTTCTATGGCTGACCTCAGTGTTAGATTCCTAACCCTCAACATCTTCTCACTCATACATGCATCTGAGATGCCCAGAACTAACATATCCCGTACTAGTTCGTCACAGAGGTCTCCCAGCTTACAGGTGGCTGCCAATGTGCGCAAGTCTGTAACAAATGCATCCAATGTCTCACCAGCTTCTTGGGGCCTGCTCCAGAACTTGTATCTTTCATATGTGATGTTCTTTTGTGGTCTACACAATTCATCAAACTTTTGTATTACACATTTGAAATCATCCTCCGACTCACCCTCTTGATATTCAAATGTTTCAAAGACTTCCATCGCATCTGGGCCACCATAGGTGAGTAGCATTGCAACCCTCCTCTTATCTGCATCCTCTGGCACCCCTGCTGCCACAAAATACCAGTTGAGTTGCTTCATCCACTTTTCCCAATGATCTGCCACATTCTCCTCTTTCAGCTTAAGATATCCTGGTGGTTGTAGCTTGTGATCTGCCATTATTATCAGCTTTTTACTCCTGGCACCATGTGTTGACATATGGCTCCAACAAGCAACTCAGTAGAAGTGGTTTATTAGGTCAGCCACTCACCAGGATGTAAACATTACGCTAAGTATCCAGACACATGCAGACTGTCTTTTTTTTTTGGTACATTAGTTGTTTAAGCAGGGGAAATTTCAGTCACAGATGACTGGTCTTCCTAATTCTACTGCTCCTTGCTCTATCCTCGTAATGCCGAGCGTCTGGCTAGGAAGCAACAAGTATCAATTTTTAAGTCATTGGTTTGACTCGACCAGGATTCGAACCCACGACCCTATGATCTACCAGCATGGGAGACGGATGCTCTAACTCATTCGGCCATCCCGTCTGGTTAAGACGATTCTTAGCCTTGGAAAATCTGAATCCATTCAGAACTGACCATCGGTGAATCCTATTTATACACAATTGATGCTGTCTCTCAATGACATTCATACCAGTACCTCTGTAGTACAAAACAAAATCATCCACAGGAGACCCCCCTTTTAACAGCGGCAGCAATACCGTTGACCTTGACTCCAAAAAGAGTCACTGCCAGTATGCTGCCTTGGGGTACTCCCAATTCCTGCGAGTGCAGACTGGAATATGTAGTCTTAATGCGGACGCGAAAATGCCTGAGCGCCAAAAAATTCTTAATAAAATTTGGCAGGTGACCACAAAGGCCGATCGCATGGAGATCCTCCATACTGCCATGCTGCCATGTTGTGTCATAGGCTTTTTCGAAAAAGGCATCTCTTATGAAGGTCTCCATGTGAACCAAATGGTCGAGGGTGCTGCGGCCTTCTCTGAAGCCACATTGGAGGTCGGACAAGTGGTGTCCTGACTCCAGTAGCCAGACGAGGCGTTTGTTAACCATACGCTCCAGGGTTTTACAGATGCAACTTGTGAGGGCTATAGGACGATAGCTGTTGGCTTCACTCTTGTCTTTACCAGGTTTGGGAATCGGTATTACTGTCACCTCCCGCCAAGAGGCGGGGATGACACCCGATTCCTAGATGTTGTTAATGAGTTGAAGGAACAGTCTCAGTGCAGATTTGGGTAGATGCATAAGGAATTGGTAATGGATTCCATCGAGTCCAACTGCTGTATCATGCAAGCTTTCTAGAGAACACCTCAACTCACCCATGCTGAATGGGGAGTTGTAGTGCTCCCTGCCATCAGAGGAAAAGTCCAAGAGCTTATGCTCTTGGTGTTCCTTGACGGCGAGAAAGCCCGGGAGGCAGCTTGCCAAAGACGAGGTGCGAGCCAATTCTTCACTTATTTCATTGAGTGATGTGAGAATGGGGCCATTGTGCTTCAAATGCTGGACTACAGAAGAATCATCTCCCCTTCGCTTGATTCTTCTGATCATCGTCCAGACTTTGCCCAATGGCATGCGCATGGTAATGCCAGAAACGAAACATCTCCAGCACTGCCTCCCTGCTTCTTTAATTGTTCTGCGAGCACGAGCGCGCAAAATTCTAAAGAGCGCCGGATTTTCAGCAGTCGGTCTCCTGTGGAATCTATGCTGAGCTTTCTTTCGTTCCTTAATAGCCCCCCCTACAGCTGTCATCCAACCATGGAGGCGTCAGACGTTTGGGAGTTGCTGAAGTCTTCGGAACAGTTTTCTCTGTGATCCACCTCAGCATCTCAGTGAAGGAATCAATTTCACTGATGTCTGGAGTGAACTCCTCGTGGCATAGGGACCGGAAGGAAGGCCAGTCGGCTTGACGCAGCCACCAGCTCCTCTCTCGCTCTATGGGAGAAGACCCCTTGCAATTAAGAATAATTGGAAAGTGGTCACTCCTGCAGAGGTCGTTCCAGACCCTCCACAAAAAGTTCAGCACCAGCTCTGGTTCAACAATGCTAAGGTCGATGGCAGAGTATGTTCCGTAGGCGGGATGCAGATATGTGCACAAACCGTCGTTCAATATACACAGTGCATGACTGTCCATAAGGTCCTCAAACGTGGTAAAGACAAGAGTGAAGCCGTCTAATGATGCATTTCCACCAGCCTGGCTCGCTCTATTGGGATACCTAATTCTACTGAATAACTGTTGTCAGTAGGTACCCAATACAGGTCACCCGAGGCACTGGAATCGGGTCGGTGCATCAACAGAAAGGGTGTTTTCAAACTTCTCCAATATGTACAATTGTTGTTATATTAAATAAAGAAATATAGCAATTTGAAGCTTAAAATGTGTTCTTTCATTCTGTGCTAATCTAATTAGTGTATATTAATGTAATGTATGTGTTACTGAGCACTTAAAAAGCTAGTTTGTTGCAGGGAATCACGATTCACACGACCATTCTCAAGGTTGAAAAGCACCTCTAGTTTTCAGGTGGAAGTTATATTGGAAGTTACTAAGTTGTAAAGCATATTATCAGAAAGAGCTGGTTACAATTTTGGGAAAATCGGATGAATACTTTTCAAAGTACAGCCGAAAGTGTATATCCTACCCCTTAATTGGTATGCAAAATTGAAATTTATGTCGATTTCCTCAACAATTATCATGATTATTCTGAAATTGTGATAATGTTGGTTTATTTGTGGTAACTCATCTTTACTACATTATGTTGTGGATAGCTGGATGAAGTTTCAAGGATATTGGTGGTGTATTTCTTTAAATACAAGCATTTATGTAACTCATACCTCTTAATTTCTCATATTGACAAGTGGCAATTTGTGTCTTTTTGCCATTTTGAATGGCCAATATCTCGGAAAATAATTATGTCATTACTCTGGAAGAAAATGAACTTGATATATGCATATGGATGACACATATTCCTGAAAGACAAGCTCATGTGGCCATTATATTTACAATTATTGATGTCTAAAATGTGGGTTCCATGCAAAATGCCAAATTAGCTGATATTTGCATCATTTTTGTCCATATTAAAAAGCCTACAACTTTTTAACTAATCATCCGATTTTAATTAATTTTACTTCTCCTGGTGAGAGCTATGGAACTATATCAAAATATGTTACTTTTTATTGAGTTGCAAAAATGACTTGGGAGTTGAGTGTCCGTCTCCCGTTTTGGTAAGTCGTGGGATTAGAACCCACGGGTTCGAACCATGGTCGAGTCAAACCAACGACTTAGAAAATGGATACTTGTCATTTCCTAGCCAGGCACTCGGAATTGTTATGATAGGGCATGGCAGGGAAAATACGCATATTCAGGCTATTCCGAATAGAACTCCCCAGCACAGGACAGTATTGATAAGCGTGTATCGATCCGTGACCTATTTTGACTTAAGACTTTGTCGACTAGACGGTCTCATGGCTGCTCAGTGCAAGTAATGCCAGATAAGCACATCGACAATGCAATCTGAGAAAGACTTAGTTTTTCTCGCATTTGTGCATTTCTGCGCATTACCCCATGCGGTATACACACAAATTATTGTATTAGTTGAAAGGTGGACAAAATTAGCTTTCTAATGATGTAAAATGATATATCGTGAGACTTTTGAGCCATTTTTGGCATCATTTTGAAGTTTTAAAACATTTTTTAACAATAATTCCGCTCAAAGTACTCATTAATGTTTGATACTAAAATGTGACTAAGAATCTGCTCTATCATTTCTATGTGATTTTGAACATATGAGAGCTATGGGGTATTGCGCAAATTTAATTAACTGTGGCCCCCAACAATTCTTTATGATCTGCAGATGCGGCCAAAAGTTGAGAAATGCACAAATTCGGCTCTCATAGATGTCATTTTTACTAAAAGAATCTATAAAGTGACACAAATTTAAATAATGGATACACAAAGAGCAGTTCATAAGCTTTCAATACATGTACTTTTTATTTCAATGGGTAGAATTTTAGATGAACTATATAGTGAGTCTAAAATGACCTTTTGTTGGTGCCTAATGATGCATTTCCACCAGCCTGGCTCGCTCTATTGGGATACCTACTAATAGGCGTCTACCACAAGGGTGAGATGGGTCGCAACCCTGACGCTGTACTATGTACCTCATACAGTCGTCAAGCGGAGCACTGCACTATCTGCCTCATACCATCCCACAATACCGTATCAACAGGGATTCCATCCACGGGGTCGATCACCGGCAGTCCCGTGCTCGCATCAGACTGCACACTGGCTTCCTTGACAGTAACCACCTGATCCGCAGCAGCGGCATCGAGACTTACCATTTGGGTTGGGCCGAAGCCCTTATGGTCCAACTCTAGGCATTTAAACCTGGCCTAGCCTTCCCATCTCTGCCTCCTCACAGACTTTCCAGCTTTGCCATATCCACGCCAGAGTTGTCCCATCCCTCTCGATCGCCAGGCAAAACTACCTCCTCACGAAAATGCCTCACTCCTCCACACTGAATTGGCAAGTGTCCGAAAGCAAAGCACTCACACTCATGATCCCGAGCCCATGTCTCCCTCCTCACGGTCCTCTTCCATGCTGACAACCCTGATTGGCCTGGCCCAATACTGGTTGACTGTACCACAGGCTTCTGCCCGGCCAGCATCTCTTTCACCCCTGGCTAAATCATCCTCCAATCGCAATAATAACGAGTCATCAGCCAGTGAGTATTCCATGCGAAAATCTGAGCTAAGACTTCTATCCTCACGTAATACAGAGGCCCCCCGACCTCCTACTTATCCGCCCCCTCACTGGTAAACCCATGACGAGAATGAATAGCTGAGGGAGTGAAAACAACACTAGATTTACACACCATAATGCCCTCCCCAGTAATTACATTACCAGAAAGAGTGTTATGTGTGAAAGTACGTCTGAACACTTTGACTTCTGGATACTGAATGGTTTATTCACGGTCCAGGGCTCGCTGAACCCGCCGGCTTCCATGATGTCATCTCATTTACATAATTCTTTGTCCAAACCTTTGCATCTCATTATCATATATTAGCCACATGCCTATACGTCTATTACGCACATATCACATCCCCCCCTCAAAGTATTTCTGAAACATGAAATGTTTCAAAATAACCATCAAGACATACCAATATACCAGTCAAAACGAATGCAACATCAACATATATGCATACTTAACTGAAACACAAGTCCTAGCGAATATCCGAGCGCACTATGGCACTGAAGTCCTTTAAATGTCCAGCCTTATAGCCTCCACGTTATACATTGTCCATCACACAACACATATCAAAACCGCGGCTGAAAAATAGACCTTAATCCTACATGCACATGCTATACGTGTACACACCCAATCTAACTGACCGACTACAGGTCTAACCTGCTCGCCGGCCTAATCAGCCGACCTGACCTACTTAGATTAGCCTCACTGTTTACATTCGGCAACGACACTGACCTACTTTGCGCCTGCCCGACTGGTTCGGGCCACCCCCCCACATGCGCCCTGATAATCTGCACTCGATTTCTATACAACATATTACCTGCCTCGTTCAAAATTTGATATTCTCTCCCGAGGTACCAGTCCGACCCAAAATAACCCCTTTTTTCCAATCCCCTGAATGATTTTTGTATTTTATTTTGTCTCCGACTCTCATAGATTTGTGCGGCATACCACACTTTTGATCATGAAACGCTTTCTGCCTTTGCTGCCGTTTCGCTGTCTGCACTTTCAGGTACCAAAATTTCGGGTACCAAAATTTCTTCCGCCATCGGCAACCTGCCCCTCAGCCTTCTGCTCATGAGCAGCTGAGCCGGAGATGCATTTAAGACGGGCAATGGAGTGTTACGATAGTTCAGCAAAGCTAACTGAAAATCTGAACCAGTCTTCTCGCACTTCTTTAACATGTCCTTTACCGTGTGCACAAACCGTTCTACCTGACAATTACTGCGAGGATATTATGGACTGGAATATACGGCCTTAAACCCATAGTGCTCCGCAAACTCCCTATACTCATGGCTCTTAAACTGCGGACCATTGTCCGAAATAACCTGACTAGGAATACCGTGCCTTGCAAAATTATCCTTCAATGCCTCAATGACTGTGACAGATGATGTATCGCCCAACAGCGTCACCTGGAAAAAATATTCGAAATAAATTCCCCAGCTACATGAAGCACTGGCTCAATAATGCTCTCTTGTATGGTCCTCCGCTGTCAACTATTTCAAAACTGCAACATATATAGAATGCGGCTGCCAGGTTGTTGACGGGTACAAAGAAATTTGATCACATCACTCCTGTGCTGAAATAATTACACTGGCTCCCTGTGGAGAAGAGAATTGATTTCAACGTGCTGCTTCTTGTATATCGTGCCTTGCATGATCAGGCTCCAGAATATATGAGAGATATGCTCCAGGAGCGAACAAATGTTCGAACACTGCGCTCCACAGTCTCCAGCCAGTTAGCAGTTCCTCGGAGTAGACTCAAAGGCTTTGGGGATCGTACTTTTGGTATTGCTGCCCCGAGACTGTGGAATGCTCTGCCAGGATATATCACTGATTGTAAATCTGTTGGTGCTTTTAAAAAAGGTCTTAAGACACATTTGTTTAAATCTGCTTTTAACTAGATGAAATTTATTTTCCTGTTTATTTGTTTGTTATGTAAAGCGCCTGAGAACGGCTTGCTGGATCGGGCGCTATATAAATGTTTTATTATTATTATTAGCTTTATTATGACTTGTTCATTCAAAGCCTCTCTTTCAGCCAAATCAAACCGGTAGGGAAAAGGTATACGATGTTGTATCGGCTGTTCTGTTAATGGGATTCTAACCCCTTCAACTATACTAAGAATAGTCTGATTATTAGTAAAAATCCTCCATTCCTTGAGGCAATTGCTAATATTCCCAGCCTTAATATCGCTTACAGCAGTTTGTGTCGCGACCTCTACTTGTTGCCTGGGCGGGGAAACGGCTTCTGCGGGGTGAACTCCCTCTTGAAGGGCCTGTTCCCCTCGTTCCACCCGAACAACTGCCTCTCACCCCTTCCTCTGGCCGGGTGGCCATAGTTGATCCCGAACGGCCTCCTGGCTGTCCGGTGTGACAATTTCGAAAATCCTGGCGGATCTTCTTGAAGCGAGTGGCATTGCCGCCAGGACCCTTCTTCTTGTCTGCCTCCATGTGTTTCCCACATTTCGAACCCGTCTCCACTTGCTTGAACAAGTATTGCAGCTGGCCTCCGAACATCTTGGTCTTATCCAAGGGCTTGGCTTTAAACGGCTTGGGGGCAAGGAACAGGGTATATTCCTTCCCGTCATTGTCCATGACCTTCTTCGACCGCGCGACCTCCTTGCCGGCATCGGTACACACCACCTTAAAGACATTCTCAAAATGTCGATAAGACAGGAAATGACTAGTGGCAGTCAGCAGCGCAATTCCAGCATCCATCTCTCCACACAGAGAGGAGAACTTGTTCTCCGACATCATCCGATTCGCTATCGAAGTGACTGCCGACAAAGCCGGGAGGACACCTTTACGCACAGTGTGCAAGCACGCCTCAAACTTTTTGCGGTCCTCATTTAGTTTGACGTCCGAATCCATCTCTTTGATGGCCGACTCAGGGATGCCCTTACTCCCCGTGAACCGCTCCGCCAGCTTGGTAATCACCTCAGCTGGCTTGAAGGTGTGGAAGTGACCCTGAATGGTCTTCCTCATCATAATGGTGGTCTTGAACTTCTTTCTCTTTTCCACTTTTATCTTCTTGGCCACATTCCCACTGATCTTGGCATACTTGCCAGGCCGTTCTGTATCCGATTCAGAATCGGTGGTGGTCGAGTCGGACGAGGAGTCTGAGGAAGAAGACTTACTCTTCTTCTTCTTGGACTTACTCTTCTTCTTGGTCTTCTTCACCAGAGGCTTCTTACAGGCCCCGGTGAAGTCATCTCCCTCCGATGAGTCGGCTTTCTTCTTGTGCTTGTGCTTATGCTTACGTGCTGGCAGCACCACCGCATCCTCGGATTCCTCTCCCGATAAATCCCTCTGGTCGGAGAAATCCTCCCAGTCCGAATCGTCCGAATAAACCGAATGTTTCGGCATAGTTTGGTGCGGCTTCTCAGGGAGTAACTCCTCCAGTTTCAATTGAACCAGTTGCGCAACCCTTTCATTTAGGTCAGCCGGGCCCACTTTGGGAGATTGTTGCGGCGATCTTTGGCCCATTACCGTCTTCACTATCGATAGGTGCCTCCACCTTACTGCGCTTCGTAACCATTGCATGTCTGTAAAAAATAAAAAATCACAAATTAGGATCTTCGACAGCGGCAGTGAGACTAGCAACAATCAGTAAAGAGGCAGACCAAATAATGGTATTAAATCTGTATTTACACCGGCTTTAACACAGGCGTGAGTTAAATTCTTGTCAGTCGTAGGTAAATGGCATGGCGAACCAAATGTAACCAAATGAGGGGTAGGTACCAGTGTAGTGGAACCCTCCCACACTCTCTGTCCAATAAACTTCTCCCACCTGTGGCTTTAATGGCCAACAAGTTGAAGAAAATACTACGGGACTTGGAGGTACGCCTCAAAAAAGTTGGGGAATCTAACGAAACCCAGGAATAAATTCTAACGATGTTAGTGGGTCCAACCAAACATCTCTCCGTTCGGCAACAGGTGGCAAAAAACAAAAGAACAATGGCAGCATTGTTCTGACGATGTTACACAACACCGGTAATTACCTGTAATTAAGTTTAAAATCACATTCAAGTTCTCAAACTTGAAATAAATGACTGCGAACATAAAACAATCCAAGTATGCCATCAAAAAACTAAACTAACCTGGTTGAATAAGTCGTATTGTAGAAAACTCCAGGAGCTAATCCACAAATGTCCTCCCATTGTGAGTAGATTATGCTAATTGCTGGATGTGCTCTCCCTGGGCTACGAGTAGCCAGAGGCTTAGTACTGAGGTAAAATGTAAAAATAATGGTGATTTAGCGCCTGCGTTAACGCCCTCACTGACCTGGTCACAGCGCCTGACGACTGGGACTGACAGCCGCCGATGTGGTTCAGCAGACTTGTTGCAGAAGTCGCTCACAACTCTGACCTCTGTCCGACGCTCTATGACTGTATTTGAGTTTTTTTTTTTTTTGTTCAAGTGTTTTTATTCCTCTGAATAACATGTTGTCAGTGCTAATGCACTGGTCTTCCAGCCCTAATCACAATTGCCTCTACACAGTAAACAAATCTACAACAATATACAAATAGACAATTACAGGAAAATAAGCAAAACATCGTTACATGAATGATAGTTAAAGAACAAGATAAGAAAAATAGAAACACATGCGGGGAGGTAACTAAGTTAGACTAGTATGGCAGGCATTAGTAGGGGTGGGGCACAGCTGGTTATCTTTCTAGTAGTAACATACTCTTTGAAAGGGTGATGGGGGATGTAGGGTGGGCCTTTGTGATTGAACTTACGTTCATGGTAATCTCAGGTGGGGGCCTATTGAGTTAGTAAGTACGTTAATATTGATTAATCATGTACCTCAGTAGGATCCAACTACAATCATTTCCAGGCTCATTCCATTGTAGATGGGTTTTTGGTCTAGTTGGCCGCTACTGGTTGGGTTTACAGTGTTTGTTTGGGGGTGGGGGAGCGGGGGGACAGGGAAAGGAACGGCAACACCGACCCAGTGTATCATTGATCTGCTTTGGCCTAGGCTGGTTGATTTAAATGTGCATGGAGGTTTATCTTGAAAGTTTTGTAACAATCACTGTTCCTGACACGTGCTGGTAGTTGGTTCCAGAGTGCTCCCCCCAGAACAACCGGTGACTTTTTCATTTTACTAGTTTTAACATGTGGCACTTTCAGGAGGGTGGCTTGTGCTGCACGTGTGGCTTGTGTAGGTGTGTCTATGTAATATGGGTCTTTCGCGCGGTGGTACATTAGGCCTAATAGGTGCTTCTCTCTGTGAATATTTAGGGCATCTAGTTTAGCTTTATTGTGCATCTCAATGGTATGTAGTGTTTTTCCTTTAAATACTGTGCGCAAACCTCTATTTTGAATAGTTTGGAGCTTTGCTTGCTGCTTTTTAGTTAGTATATTATATATTATGTCATTATAATCAATGATGGGCAGTATTGTGGTTTTGTACAATAGAAGTGCAGTCTCTTCGCTCATATAATGCCTTATTTTCCGGAAGGTGTTCATTTTGGCTGCCAATGTTCTGGTAATTCTACTTAATTGACTGGTTCCTGACATTGTAGGGTCAAGTGTAGTACCTAAATATTTATAACTTAGAGCCTCCTTAAGTATACACTCTCCTATTTTTATACTGACAATTGGTGAACTGGAACGTTTAGTTTTAGTTGCAAATATTACATATTTAGTTTTTATAATATTTATGGATAGTTTATTTTCCCTTTTCCACTGGTTTACTCTTTCTAAATCATGATTCATTTTGGATTCAGCTACTTTCACATCAACATCTGTAGCTACCAGTGCCACATCATCAGCAAATATGCTTCCCTTTACTTTTTCAAGTACTAGTGGGAGGTCATTGATGTAGATTAAGAATAATAGTGGGCCCAGGGTAGATCCCTGTGGTACCCCTGTCTTCACTTCTCTCAGTGAGGAATTAACACCTTCAAGTCTAGTATACTGTGAACGGTTTAGTAGGTAATTTTTTAGCAGTTTAGTTGTCCCTGTGCCCAGACCACTATTTGCCGCTTTTTCTATTAAAAGTTTGTGGTCTACAGTATCAAATGCTTTACGAAAGTCTATAAAGACAGCAATAGATAATCTTCCTTGATCCATCCCTGTCATTAGTGTGTCTAGCACACCTGCCACTGCTTTGGTTGTGGAGTGGTTCTTCCTGAAACCATTTTGCTCTATTGCTAGGTAACCTGTACTTTCATAAAATTCTGTTATTTGGTCATGGATTAGTTGCTCAACTATTTTGCCTGGTATTGGAAGAAGTGATATAGGTCTTAGTTCATTGCACGTTTTCGGGTTCGACGTTTTCGGGATTGGCATAATCATTGCCCTTTTCCATGCATCTGGGTAGATACCCGTATCAATAATTAGATTAGTTAGATATGTGAATTCAGTAGCCAGTGCTAGCATGGCATCTTTGATGAGCCTGGAACTTAGGTCTTCTAGCCCTGATGACTTGTATTCAGAGAGTAACTGCACTTTCTTGATAAGTTCTTGCTCTGTGACTGGGTGCAGTTCAAATTTATGAGTATTAACTTTGGGGTGGTATTTTTTGTCATTTAGTGGTATATCCTCTGATTGATTTGCTAGTTTTTCACCAATGTCGACAAAGTAGTTATTTATGAAAGTTGCTAACTCTCCCCTAGGTATTTTATCCCCAGTTAATTCATCGGTTAGATTTCCCACTGACTGTACAGGTGCTGGAGCTATATCATTAATTACCCTCCATGCCTTCCTCGAGTTATTTTTATTCAAAATTATTCCTGTTTTAAGAAACTTGGCCCTTGCACCTCTGTAGGCTGCCGTTGCTTTATTCTTTAGTTGTTTGGCTATGAATTCATCCTCAGGGTTGCCAGTATGTTCAAATTTTTGCGCAAAGTAATCCCTATCTTTCTGTAGCTCTAAGATTTCATTAGATAACCATTTGGGACGATTTTCTTTAACCTTATAGAGTCGCATAGGTGCATTCTCGTTTGCTGCTAGCGTTATTTTATCCAATAATAGTCGCCAACATGCATTAGGGTCCTCTGTTTGGAGAAAGTTTTCAATTGGTTCCTGCCTTAGAGTTTCACAGTATTTATCAGTAGAGTATTGACTGTAAGTTCTACCCCAGAACTCTATTAGACCCCTAACATCCCTAGGTTGTTTTTTGATAACATAGATTGGTTTATGATCGCTTATATTATAGTTAATTACCCCTGTAGTAGTACAGTATTTCATGTCTGTGAAGGCTAGGTCTAGAATCTTTTTGCTTTTTCGGGTTATTCTAGTGCAAGATTTGATGACCTGCTCCAATCCCTGTGAAACTGCAAAATGACTAACTTTTGTAGCTGTCTGTGTGCTTGGATCTGCTGTATCTGCATTAAAATCTCCCATAACCAGTGTCTCCATTTTGTCTATGTCTGGTATCTGGTCCAAACAGTTAGTTAATAAGTCTAATGCAGTATCTAGGCTGCCATTAGGCATCCTATATATATTCCCTAATAGAATGCGCTTACAGTTGTCTCGTTTAATTATAACCCACTGGGCTTCAATTGTAGCATTAGATAGGTTTAAGTGCTTCAATGTCTCATCATCCACATCAATGTTTGATTTAGAGTATATTGCTAAGCCCCCTCCTATCTTAGTCTTTCCATTGGGTAGTTTGGTGGTTCTATCTGCTCTTGTTAACTGGTATCCTTTAATTGATGCAAGCTTATCTTCAGTGCTTTTTGTTAGCCAAGTTTCAGATACTGTGAATATATCTATATTTGACCACGGCAGATCAACTCTGAGCATGTCAATTTTGTTAATTAAGCTTCTAATATTAAGGTGTGCTATTTTGAAACCAGCCTGGCTTTTGATTTCATCTAGAGGAAGTGTAATGCCTTCCACACAGTCCCTGCCATCCCCACGCTCCCCCACCACCTCACCCACCATACCCTGGGCTCATGACCCAGTGTTTCAGGTGGGTTGGACTCCTTGTTGTGTAAGTTAGTGGGGGGAATACATATGCCCCCGTTTGTGTTGACTAATGTCATAGACATGATCATGATGTCAGACATTGTGCTTCTTTTTGGTCAGGACAGATATTCGTGGATTATTTATCAGGTTAGTGCATGTTCAGCAGATAGCTTATTGGTTGGTAGCATGTTAGTATAACCTTGTATGATTGGGTGAGGGAACAATCAGAAAATATCAATATTCCACATTGTACTTTTTGAGAGAACCAATATTTCAACATTCCTGCAAGTATGTCTCAACATGTGCCAATGCTCTGCAAATGTCAGTGCAGTCAGTGGTTTCAAACCGAGCATTAAATACGGCTATCCTGCCCAGTGTACAATGGTACAATCATGCACGCTAGGTGAATTATGGACCGACCTAGCTGTATGCCGCAGTCCAATGGTTAAATTTCTTTATCTGCCTCAGGCCGGCCAGTTGTTCATAATTTCAGGAAAATTTGGCTCAGTCATCACCTTGACTAAGATTTGCAGGTACAACTGAGCACGTGGTGCACTATCATCAGATGCATGTCCCAGTAGACAGTAATGTTCACCCATGGCAATTGACACCCCACCTTGATCACATGTTGGGACCAGAAATGAAGTCCCATACGTTGTAGGATGAGAGGCAGGCAGTCAAACCACTCCGCAATATCCTCTCCGTAGTCATCACAGTGAACATACCTATCAATTCCTATGTTCAGTCCAGAAACCCCATGGTCACACTCACAAAACTACAACCATGCGCACCACCGGAAAAAACAACATAGCAACAACAAAACAGTTTTCAGCAGATATCTACAATCAATATCTCTCATTGATAACATGGACATTTGAATACTGCAACAAATACTCAAATTGAAGCTTTCGTCATCACTGCAAAAATAGTGCATTTTTACCAATACATGTACATATACACACATGCAGACACAGAAATATATGTAGACATATATTCATGGCCATGCATTTGTGGTTTTACAGAGAATGTTATGGTTTGGGCCATCCTTGACTACTATTTTCATTCTTGTGGGTTGTTACCTATGGTATAAAGTCGGGAAGGAAGAAAAAGCAAACAGAAAGCAGAAGACATTCATCCACATACCATGCAGTTAAAATTAGCAGGCAAGGTTAGATCAGGAAAAGCATTTTAGTAGGCCAGTCAACCTGGAAACTGTCACTCTCTGTATTTCAGTTTGGTGTGACTCTTGTCATTAATGATAGTCCCTGCCCCACGTATGCCTGTAATGCATCAAACTCTCTGTCCCTATTGACTAGCTGGCAATCACTCAGGTACCCAAATCTACCTTAGTGTGTTTATGTTCAATAGTGACACCAGGGACGACTAGTTCCATCAAATGAGGCAATGGGGCCAGCTAATGTAGTGACAGTCCGCCAGGCAACCAACCCAACCGAACACTTTGAGGGGTAATGTAACAAGAAATTTCTGAACCAATCGCCATCAATGTTCAGCAACCAAATGCGACATACAGTATCCTGGATATACAGTATAAAAATTATGCTTTGTTTTGTTGCAGTCTATCTCTCGTTGCCTGGAGTATCAGACCCAACTTGTTTAGACCCTTGTAGGTCCTGTCGCGCACTTCTCTGCTGTTCAATGTAGCGCCGATTCCATAGAATGTGTTAGTGGTTGCCTCATTTAACTTGACTTTAGCAGTTCCCAGTAGTTTCGCCTGTAGGCTCATGTTTTGTGCAAATTTTAACTCAACAATGTCTGCCAGTATCCTCTCCCTGTTTGATCTCCACTCTGCATTTTCCTCAGCCTGATCACCAATACGTTTGGCTTCCAGTGCAGATGACACTGCCAGAACTTGATTGCGCAAGTCTTGTCTGCCTGCCAGATCACACTTTGCTGCTTGATACATGTGTTTCTGCCGATCTGTACGTCAAGTCATTGTCAAAGATTGGTGTCAGGTAGAAGTTAGACAAATATGAATGTTCGGAGTGGAAATATATCTCACCATTCACACTTATCGTCTTGGCATCAGCGAGTGTACAGCCCTCTGGGAGTCGGTGTGGCTCTGAGTGTCGTATCTTTTTGTTGTCGATCACTATACCATCATCATGCACTTTTATGTTGTGTCCCTTTGTACGAGCCACTGCAGCCACTGACCGGTAGTCTTCCCGTAGTCTCCTGGTCTCAGGTGTACTGTCGTCATTCAGGTAAATGCCTTTATACTCGGCCCGATCTTTTAGCTGGGCCCTCCGGTAGTATATCTCATTTCGCATCACTGCTGACCGAAATGTCACAAGTATTGTGCGGGGTCTGAGATATTTGCCGTGTGCCGCTGTCTGCTGTTTTCCAATCCGAGTGACACTTTCAATCTGGTCAGACCTGAAGTCTACAACACCAACATCCGCTGCCAGTCCCACTACATATTTCCGTAAATCCTCACCGTGTTGCTCGTCTTTTCCTTCAATTTTCATGTTGGCCTGCCTTGCCCTATTCTCAATGTCATTCATTCGAGCTGTGAGTTTGACATTATCTGATTTAACTGCATGCAGTTCAGCTTTAACCGCTGACAAGTGCCGATGGTCCTGGTCAAGGCGGATTTGGGTGTCAGCCAGCTCGACAGTCATTCTGTCTACTCGTTCTGTGTTTGCAGCCAAGATCTTATCCATTTTCGTTTCCATGGCCGCTACTTGGTCCGTCAACCCATCTATTCGGTTGATGACCAGTGGTGACATTTCCAGCTGTTTCAGCTTCGCCATGATCCCCTGCAGTGTGACAGCCTCATCACTTCTTGTGTCTGTGGTTGGGCTTGTTGAGCGTCGTTTCAAGACAGGGGGAGACTGAGCAGGGTCAACAGGGTTGACCCTGGTTGATCTCACAGACCGGTTTCCCCGGACATCGGTCATCTGGCGTTGCGACATCTCGGTCAATTTGATAGTGAGACAGCGAATGCACCAAGTCACTTTAAGTGTAACACAAGTGACACTCTCAAATGGACAGCACACTCACCTTATTCCCTGTCTGCCCTGTGTGCTGCCTGGTGCACCCGCCGCCTCCCTGAGCTTGTTGGTGTACGTTCCGTTTTGGTGTGCCCACTGCAGTACCTTTGTTGTGAGTGATAATATCCACACAGTCAGCAAGACAGTGAACGCACCAAGCCACTGGAACCAACTTGTATGTGTATGCAGTAATACTCTCAGTTGATCAGCTCACTCACTGTACTCCCTGTCTGCTTTATGTGCTGTTTGGTGTACTTGCCGTTTTGTTGAGCTTGCTGGTGTACATTCAGTTTTGGTGTGCCCACTGACACACTGTTGAATGTTGTTGTGAGTGATAATAAGTGAAGTTCCCAACAACCACAGTCAGCAAGACAGCGAATGCACCAAGTTATTGGAACTAACTTGTCAGTGTGATGTGGTGGCACTCTCAGATGTATTCAAAGTATTCCTTGTGTATTTAATTTGCCGTTTTGGTGCCGTTTCTGTGGTTTTGAAGCTATTTCATGCTTAATTTGCCGTATTTTGTTGTCCCGACCGTTAGAGCACGTCTCACCTCACCACCACCACTGTCTCACCACCCACTGTAACTCACCCCTCCCTACACCCGTCCCACCACCACCGTCTCACCCCCCACTGTAACTCACCCCTCTCTACACCCGTCCCACCACCACCGTCTCACCCCCCACTGTAACTCACCCCTCTCTACACCCGTCCCACCACCACCGTCTCACCCCCCACTGTATCTCACCCCTCTCTACACCCGTCCCACCACCACCCAGTTGGAATCAGTCTCAAGCTGTCTGCTCACTGAAAATGCTTCACGCGTTGATCAGTATCAACATTTGCTTCCTTGGATTTCACTTTCATAGTACACTCCATCTCTTTATGATAATGCTTCTTCTTTAATTTAAATGCACACCAAGCACAAATATGTATGTAACGGTCACTACCCTCACTGTGACTACCACAGAATCCACAATGCTTCCCCCGGTTCCAAATCGTACAGGGCCTACCGTCTGTCTCTCTATTAAAATCTGATGTCCCGTAATCCTTACTACTCTTCGCTCCAACTTTCGACAGGATTTGCCCTAAAGCACACACATCCCTATGCACTTAATTTATTTTATGCTCGTTCTCCCACCCGTCTGGCAGTCTTTTATCAGCTATCATTTTCTGAATAGTTTAAGCACGTTTCCCACTGATATGATTGTGCCATGTCCAAAATTGTATCGACATGCTCATCGATTTTCTCTACCCAACTAGCCGGCACATTCCCCCTCTTCGCCTAATGGCTGCCAAATATTCTAACCACTTAGAATCCCCCAATGCTACCTTGCCCTTATTTTCGTCTCTAATCACATCCTTATGGGGGAGTAATTTAATTTTACCTGACAACCTAGCTTTCTTCCCAGCTATACGTATTAAGTCTTTGATCATCCCATCACCCGATTCTGATCCGTCTTCAAAAGCTTTGATCTCTACCTGTCGCTTGGTTGCACTGCGGAAGTGTCAACACATGATACGGTACTCTCACTAAGCTCAGAAATCAACCCTTTTCCGACTAGAGACCCAATAACCTCCCCACAACCAATGCACAAGCGGGCCGGATGAACTGACTTTCGCTTAGTATGCACAGCCGATGTACTTGCATTCACTGTGACATCATCATTGTTTACTTCCGGCCCGCTCAAATCTCCGCACAACAATAGAGACGACACACTCCTGACATTTTCAAGAGAACTCAACCGCACCAATATCGGCATAGTCGCCACAGTTAATTTCTGGTCAAGGAGACAGGAGATATCCTCCAACATCGCCCCTTGACCTGACGGTTGCACAGTTATGGGCGTTGAAGCCAAATCAGAAGTACGAACACATCCAAATGCTAATGAACCCGGTCGTGATTCCCTCTGTTGTTGCTGCTCCGACCCGTTTCTCCTTCTTTCGTCGACTGACTCCAACATTGCCCTGGAGTACCTCCCCCCTTCTGTTCTCGACTTGTATGACCTCGGCATCCTCTTGTACTTCAACCAAAACTTTTTGCCGCTATTGCAGCTCTCGGTTCTGTACTGATCGAGTGTCAGGTAAGGAATGGCCTATCTTTCAAATCTACTACCGGAAGTTAACTTCAACCAAGGTTACGGAATGCTACACTACACAGTATCTATGGTATGCATCACTAAGGAGCCGGTAGTCAGGGTTTTCAATTATGCATGTTACCAGCAACACGTACAATGTTACATAGTAAAAAAAAGCCAACATTTTCATTCCAAAAATATTATGTTTTAAAGGCATGAATTTGTGACATGGAGAATTTTCTACAGCTTACTAGACCTTTATTTAGCATAGAATATTACCTGTTAGTCAATGAAATAATAAAAGAAGACTCTAACCTGAAATAAATATTAATTTTGCATGTATATATTATTTTTATATATCTAATTTCTTTTTAAATTATTGGTAAAGTATTTATTCATCTGAATATGACATTTGCCGGAGCACTGGTCTTCCGGCCATCTTACTATTGGAATTGACAGTCTAAATAATCTAGGTTTGATCAGTGCTGTATTAGTTACAGCACCGCTCCTGTAGAATTAAGGGAGTGCATGGCTCCTGCTGTATAATGTACAGCACCAGTTACTGTAGTTCATGCAAAAATGGGGAGCAGCACCAAGTAGAAAGTGAATACCCGGGGTAACTCAAACAATCGTTGAGGGCTACATTTTTTCTCTTATAAAACAAGGTAGGTTTATAGTTGACAAGAGATTTTGTCTGTCTCATATAATGTTTGATGTGTATAAACAGGTTTGATAGTTGTGTAGGATGTTTGGTGTGTTGATGGTTTGTTCATGATGGTTAAGGGTGGTGGCAAGGGAGGGGGGCCCATTGGGGTGGGTGGTGGTGGTGGGGGGGACCCACAGGAGAGCAAGCGAGAATGTGGGGGAGGTGTGGGGGGGGGGGGGGGGGGGAGAAGCTCAGGGCTTTGCTAGTAATTACTGCAGTAGTCATTCAAGGGCCTGAATAACCAGGTGGGCTCTATATCCATTGTTGGAGGTAAGTATTGCTTGTGTTTCTCTGACTCTGGTAGGGAGGTAAATGCACATGACACTACCTTTGTAGATTGGTGCTCCGATATATTTGTTGAAGGGTGGTACATTGAGGAGAGGAGGCCCCTCTTCTTCTTATTCTATTTGTGCGGTAAATGAAGTTTTCGTCTCTTGTGCATTTGTGCATTAGTGCCATCAGGTGTAGGTCCCTTCATTCTGAGAGAGTATACAATTTGGCTTTCTTGTGCAGTTCAGTACACTGAGTATCTTGCCTTGGTAGACCGTTCTCAGTGCTCGGTTCTGAATTCTTTGCAGTTTGATCTTTTGTTGTTTTGTTAAGAGCTCATACATGATGTCATTGTAATCTATAATATGCAATATTGTAGTCTTGTACAGGAGCAGTGCAGCGTTTTCACTTCTGAATTTCCTTAATTTCCTAAAAGTTGTCAGCTTTAGTGCCAGTGTTTGATTCAGTCTTGCCAATTGTCGGTTCCCATTTAGCATGGAATCAAGAGTTGTGCCCAGGTATTTTTAGGAGTCCACTTCACAAAGTAATTAGGTTCCACCCATTTGTACTTGGATTTGAGAGGCTCTTGTTTTTCTCATTTTCGTCCCATAGATCACATACTCTGTCTTGGCACTATTTACTGTTAATTTATTTTCATGGCACCATGTATTCACCTTATCTAGCACCATGTTCGTCTGGGCTGCAGCTGCCACAGGATCTCTATCATGTACTGTGAGTGCTGCGTCATCAGCAAATAATATAAATGTTGCTCTTTCAGATACTAGTGGTAGATCATTAATAAAGATTAGGAATAACAGGGGTCCTAGGGTGGAGCCCTGTGGCACCACTGTCTTGACCCTACGGGTGGTGGACTCATTGTTGTTTAGCTTTGTGCATGGCATCCTGTTCTTGAGATAATTTGTGAGGAAATCATACACTTTGTTGCCTGATCCGGACACAGGAAGCCCGAGGCATGAGTGGGAGTAAAGGGGGTTTATTGAATACAAACAAGAGTACATAGTCAGAAGGAGAGGGTTACATGACAGTCCCTCAGCAGATCAGTCCACCTGGTCTATGTCGGCGGAAGGAGTTGGGAGGACCTGGGAGCCGGAGGAGGTAGGCCCGGGAGCCGACCCCCATGCAGTGGAGTAAAAAAGAGGGCAGGCGGGTGTGGTAAAATCCATAGACGTTTAAGTCTGGAGCCCGAATGCGGGTCAAGCGGGGTGATGGGGAGGAGGGGGAGCGGCGTATGCGCTGCTTGGAGATGTGAGCGTCTTGGGCATTGGGAGGACCTGGGACCCGGAGGACATAGGCCCAGGAGCCGACCCAAAGCACAAGGCTCTCGGGGCATCCGCAGGCACCTGCCTCAGGACGTAGGCATGGACTGCGTCGGACTCCCAGGTCCCCTGTGGCATGATTGCGGAGAAGTCCACCCCCCTTGAGGCGCAAGCCTGTGTCGTGCCCCTGCGCAGACCGTGCAAGGTTTAACCGGTGGCCTCTTGGACGCCGGCGGCCCAAAGGCGGGGGGTGACATCGCATGGGGTGAGATGCGCGCGATGAACGCCGACGCATCGCCCGGCGCAGGCACGAGGGTGACGGCGCGCTCCCACGCGCGGACGGGGCACATGGCCGAGCCGGCGAGTGCCGGCGCGGACGGGGCACATGGCCGAGCCAGTGAGCGCGGGCACGAAGATGGAGACGGCCTGTGCCGGGGAACGGATGGTCTTGGACGATGTTATGCGTAAGCGCAGCCCACCTGGCGCGCGCTGGGCGTCATCCCTCCAAACGGGGCGCCAAAGGGGGCGACGGACCCAGGAGCGGGCCCCGGAGAAGGCATTGGCGACCGAGGTGGGGGAGGGAAGCAGGTGGTGGAGGTAAGCGATGAAGTGCCCGACGTCATACAGGGCGGGGGCCAGGTGGTCGACTCTCCGCTCAATGGCAAACTCCAGGTGCCTTCTGGCGTGTCGATCCTGGTTGCGCCAGGTCCTCGGGGCAAGGGCGGCATGCCTTGAGATGCTGATGGCCGCGCGGTCCATAGTCTGGAACGATTAGAGGTCGTGGGTGAACAGTGTTGGTGAATGATGGACCCTTAATCGTGAAAGACCCCTTATTCGGCACTGCTCGTGTACTATGTCGAGGGCGACCCGGGAGTAGTGAGCGCAACTCAGCGAGAACCAACTCGATCCCGGGCTTGTGGCGGATGTTGATGGTGAATGAGCCGAGGGCCGGGATGAGCCAGATCTCTCGGACGCATGCGCCGAGGGTGGGGTCAGTGGCGTGGCCGGACTTGAGGGCCTGGGCAGATGCCGCATTGTCGGTGTTGATGACTACCTTGTAACCCCCGGGGGCCTCGGGCCTAAGCGTCTGGACCACGAGGACGAGGTTCACGGCCTCAAGTTTGTGTATGGTGGGGAATGCCGCCACCATGGTGTCGTCGTAGGATGCCGCGAAGCAGGCATTTGTCGAGAACGCGCCCCCGCCCGTCAGACAGGAGTCACTCGATGACCCACTCCGGGCGGCCAAGGGGGGTAAGAAGGCAGACGCCGCTTCCGGCGGCCGCGAAGTCACGGAACCAGCGAACGTCCTTCCTCAGGTCAGGGTCGACGTCAGCGGCACCCGCCGTGGGGGCAGCTCGGAGGCTGCGCAGGATTCGAGCCATGAATTTCCTCGCCGCCGGTATGCAGGTGCTGACGTGGGCAATATGGCCGATGAGCCTCTGCAGAGCCCTCCTCGTGAGGGTGGGCTGGTCGAGCCAGCGCTCGCACTCCCCGATAACCTCCTGCAGCTTTTGGTCGGGGATGCGGAGAACCATGGCCTCGGTGTCAAAGGCTACTCCGAGACACAGAAGCCGGACAGCACTTGTCGGGGGCGAGGGTGAGTCCGAGGGATGCGCAAACCTCCCAGAGGGCATCAAATGCGCGCATCGCGTCGAGGAAGGATGCCTCGCAGCCAACAAAATCGTCGATATAGACTATGCTGTAGTAGCCGCGCCGCCTGAGGATCCAATGGACCGTGGAGGTGACGTGGACGCAAGCCGCCCCCGAGGTCTTGCATCCGAAGGCCAGCGCTATGTCGAGGTATAGGCGCCCGTCGACCGTTATGCAGAAGAGGTGGGGGTGGAGAGGGGGTCAGCTCGGAGCTGCCGGTAGGCCCGGGAGACATCGGCCGACCAGCAGAAAGCTCCCCTGCCCTCGAGGACGATGCGCCAGTTCAGGTCGGAGGCAGAGGGCAGCTTGTAGGAATGGGGCCAGCCGAGGTATTCCTTCCTTGGGATACCGACGGTAACGCTGCAGCCGGGGGGGTAGGACAAGTCCATGATGACGTGACGCTTCTCCGCTGGAACCGTGATATAGTATACCCATCCCACAATGCACCGCGCCACTGGAACCGTGATGTCGTCAGTTACTAACCTTATAAATTTAATATAATGTTTTTGGTAAAGATGTTTTCTATGTGTTTACCAAGCGATTTGTTTCTAAGTGGTGTGGTTTTAGAGATATATCACTTTTCCTGGATTTCCTGTATGAAGATTGCTCACCAACATTGACAATGCCTTGAGTTTGATGGTACGCGCAGTGCAAAACATTAGTTTTATTCAAAATTAATAGAAATCAAGAACCCTAACCGTATAAATGTAATATAATCTTTTTGGTAAAGATGTTTTCTGTATGTGTACCAAGCGATTCCTTAATAGGTGGTGTGGTTTTAGAGATATTTCACTTTTTCTGTATTTTCTGTATGAAGATTGCTCACGACCATTGACAATGCCTTGAGTTTGAGTCTATGCACACGGCTGAAACTGACAGTGAGCTGAAACCGCCACACCATGTAAAATGAAGTATTGGTCCTCTGGCTACCATTGCATACATTTCATAACAATTAATTTGTCTGCTTTATGGGTGAAATATTGTATAATGGTGATATTAAGGGAGTTGATAATATTACATGGATGTAGTATTTTGAAGATACATACTGGCGTTGTGACATAATTCATATCTATTAGATGCGCCGTGGAATATGGTCGAAATAAGACAGCCTAAAACAAAAAAACTGATACGCCAACTAACCAAATGTCTTTTTATTGAATGTTCTTTACAGAGGCAGTAAGCAGTTTATTATTCATGAGCATTTCCAGATTGATTTTTCTCTCTCTCCAGAAATCACAGCAGGTAGGGTATTATAAAGGTCAAACAATGGCGGAGATAAACATTTTCTAAGCCTTCATGAAGCTATACAAATCAAACGAATAACTAAAAAATTGGCAAAAATCAATCATTTTAGGGATACCAACTACATATACACAAACCATGCTGATGAAAAATAAATCAATTAAGTACATGACACGTGTATGAAGATCCTAAATACAGTGATAAAACCAATGCTCCACAACTCATGTGAATAACATAATAATAATATACACTTAAATGCAGTACATTATTATTATTTTTGTTAACAAGTGAATAACCTGAGGAGCAAGTGCAATGTACTGTGCTAAATTGCAGCTATTTATTATACCATACAGTTTATGAATGTGCAGAACATATATAGCCAGTATTATTAACAAGTTACAGTGATAGCACATTACCAAGAGACTGTACTGGACACAAGTTAGCAGGTACCATTAACTGCGCAAAGTATTAAAGAGACGAATTATTAATATAATCATTGCATTTACGCCCCAAATCATTTTAGTTTATAAATATAAAGATGTCATTAGCGTGACTAAGCAAATAGTACATCCACACAGAAATTTGGGAAATAGAACATTTAACATGGCTTAGTCTCCTCAAATTACAAGTGTTAACGGTTACACATATAATTATGTTGGAAGATTAGTGTAATTTAATTAAGTTAGTTTTAGACAAAATATAGAATGTACATGGATAAGATTTAATTTCTGGTAACTGTACATTAACTAGGGACATTTGTAAAAGCCCCTAACAGGCTTATTTCTAAATACCAAAGTAACCACTTCTGAACTTAATTTTATCTAGCATGTATGTATGTGTGCGTGTGTATATATATATAGTATAGTTATACGGAAAAGGGGGAAAAAAAGGGAAAAAAAAGTATAGTTATACAAATCTTACCTGGGTACAGATGCTGGATAACTGGTGTTTTCCTGAGGTACTAGCCTCGGATAGTCGTGGGTCAGGGAGAAGGAAGCACATCCGGGTCCAGCAATCTTTTACGTACTTTTTAGTATAAAAAATGATTTAACTCTATATGGATACTTATTGTGTTTTCGATTTGTTTCCAGCGAAACATGATAG
Source organism: Branchipolynoe longqiensis (assembly GCA_030323885.1). Lineage (NCBI taxonomy): Eukaryota > Metazoa > Annelida > Polychaeta > Phyllodocida > Polynoidae > Branchipolynoe > Branchipolynoe longqiensis. The sequence goes on along the minus strand of CM059194.1, from coordinate 62,229,074 downwards.
TCATGGTAGGGTAGGATGGGTGGGCCCTGACCCACGGCTATCCGAGGCTAGTACCTCGGGAAAACACCAGTTATCCATCATCTGTATGCAGGTAGGATCACTCGTAGCCCAGGGAGAATTTTACGTAATCTCATTTTTTATCCTTATAACCATACTATGTATATATGAGTACATAATATTAATGTTGTTTCTCGCCTACTTCTAGTCGGCGTGGCGACACGCCGCTCGACTTTTCCAGTCGTTTGTTGTAATGTTTTGAAAACGATCTAGCCGTCTTCCACCCAGCGTGTGCAAGAATTCTCTGAACTGAAATTCCTAATTGTCTTGCCTTGGAGACCATGGCTCCACGCGTTGAGTGAGAAGCATAGCGTCCAGTGTTGACTCCTGCTTGTTTAAGTGCCTTGATAGTCCACCTCGCGAGAGTGTCTCTCGAGATAAGCTTTATGTGGCCGCATAAATCTGATTAGTAGTTGTCTGGAATTTCTGATTCCGCGTGACTTCGATATATATATAAGCCCTCGTAGCCAAAACTACACATATCCATTTATCTTCCAGTAAACTAGCAATGTGTACTCTGGACAGTGGGTCCCCTGTATGATTTGATTTAATGCTGTATGGTCCGATGAAGCATCAAATTTTCAAAACCAAAACAATTATCTGGAATTGATTCTACATATCTAACTTAGATACTGATGCATGTATTAACCATTTGTTGCCACATAGCAGGGAATCCTGAGGCAATTTAATAGAACTTGTTACTGCTAAAGCCTATGGCGTCAGAGTTTTGGCACGCTTGCCAAAACTAATTTTACATTTTTCCACTTCAAATATCTCAAAACATAACTGTTTAAAATAAACAGGACTTGAAGCTAAAGTAAGGTCCATTATAACGGTCAGGTTAATCTAGTTACCTCAGAAAATTACTGAAGCTCAACACCATCGGACTATGCAACTTTAAGTAATGTCTGTAAATCAAATATAGCTTCATCCTCATCTATTTCTAGTCCATCTAGTGAAAGTACCTGTAATTAGCGGTAATAAAACTGCTAATTTAAATCCTAGGCTTTCATTGACAAATGTCTGTTGCTAAGCCATGACTTGAATAACTTGAATACTATTGATACATCCCAAAACCTATTGTGTTTAGGTTTGGGTGGGTTCCTTTCGTACACCGATCTAATGAACCCAGTGTACTAACTGATGTTTCCCAATGGTTTGTCCATCTATTCTTGGTAGAATAATGGATAGGGCACATCTCGCTGCATTAATAGCGCCAAATCCTAGTCCTTCATCTTCTAATACTCTTAAAAATCGTAACACTTGCACTATTGTAGGTTTTAACGGTTTGACTCCTTTGAGAAGGCGATGAAGGCCCCATTTCTTTAAATAACTTGTGTATAATTTCACTGTTCCTTTTCTCCAGGTACATGATATTAGTCTTTCTTTTGTTATTTTTTCTAATCCAAATTGTTCTAAATGTTTCCTTGGAAAAGGAATGCCAAAAGGGGTGTTGTTGACAGGTCTCTGTGGACGGTTGGTGGTCCTTGATGTTGAAGGTTGTTCCTTTCCCTCGGGAAGCTCATCAAGTCTTTTGCTGCTGATGATATTGCTGCTAGCCATGGTTGTTTCCCATGCTGGTACTATCAGTACTGTGTGGGTGTGATCCATCTTGATCTTCCTGTGCCACTCTGCTGATAATGTTGAATGGGGGGAATATGTAATAGAATTTATTATTCCAAATTAATGAAAATTCATCTACTCTCCAGGCTTCTGGCTCTGGATGCCAAGACACATATTTTGGTAACTTTTTGTTGTTGGGTGATGCAAAGAGATCAATGTCTGGCTTGCCCCATTTGTGACAAATACTGTCAAAAATGTTGTGGTTCAATGACCATTCTAAATGGTCATGGAGGTGTCAGCTTTTCCTGTCAGCCAAAGTGTTTTGCCAGCCTGGAATATGTGCTACTGTTAGCCATATTTTGTGTTTCTCTGCCCAATCCCAAATGAGTTTAGCCAGGTTGTTACATGGTTTGGAGCGAGTCCCTCCCATATTACAAATGTAAGCCATAGCTGTTGTGTTAGTCCTAGGAAAATGGCTCTAAGCTCTAGTACATTAATGTGGTCGGAGATTTCATCTTCCATCCAAAGGCCACCTGTTGTCTGTTGGTCTCTATGGGACCCCCAGCCTTTTAAGGAAGTGTATGTTGTGACCGTAGTGTTAGGCTCTCCCATCCTCATTGGGTTCGGTGCGTTGTTTATGTGTGAAAGCCACCAAATTATATCGTTTTGGCCTTCTGTCGAAATTTCCTTTTGTGCGGGCCAGTGCCAAGTTTTTATAGATCTCTAAGGATTTGATATGGGCCTGGCCATATAAGATAGCTGGTGCGTAGGCTAACATTATTCCTATCAAGACTGTGACCTGTCATATTTTTGGTTTGTTCAATTGTAGTAATTTGTTTGCTGGTAATTTATCTACTTTTTGTTGTTAATGAAATAGTCATTTTTATGGTGTCAATAAAGAATCCCAGAAATTTTAGTTTGTTTGTTGGTGTTAGTACTGATTTAGCTTCATGTATATAGAATCCTAAATTTGTAAACGTTTTACATAATTTATCTACTGCTGTTTGGCATTGTTGTTGTGTTTCCACGACAATAAATGAATCGTCAATGTATGGGAACATGATATCTCCTTTCCTAGCCATTAGCGAAAAAATTGGTTTGAGTAACCTTGTGAAAATGCGTGGACAGCAGGCCAGTCCATTTCGCATACACATGGACTCATAAAGTTTGCCGTTCCAACAGAATCTTAAATAATTTTGATCATGTTTATAGATGGGCACTGTGTAGTACGCATCTTTAAGGTCAACGCTGGCTAGCCAAGCGACTTGTGTGACTAAGTCTCTCGCAGTTTCTAACAAAAACATTTAAAAATGTTTGTATCCTATGAATTTGTTAAATAAAGTTAGGTCTAAAATTAGTCTAACATCCCGGTTTGGTTTTGGTCTTCGAGATGAATTCCCCAGGAACGTTTAGTGCTGGTTCTATAATGCCCTTTTCGCAAAACTTAAGGACTTGATTGTTTAATGCTTCACGTTCTGAACCGTGAAACCGATATGGAAATGGTATTCTATTTTGAATAGGTTCTTCTATTAACGGAATCCTTACCCCTGCTGCTAGGCTAAGGATAGTTAAGTTATCTGTAACTTTATTCCATTCCGAAAAACAGTTATTGAGGTTACCGGCTTGAAAGGTATTGCTTACTGTTACGGTTGCTATTGTTTGAGTCGCCACATCTATTTATTCCCTGGTGGGGGAACGGGTTCTGAGTGTTGAACTCCCTATTGAAGGGTATGTTCCCGTCGTTCCAGCCCCTTCCTCTGGCTGGGAAGCTGAAGTTGGTTCCGAACCGGCTTCCTCGTTGGCCAGTTCTTCGGTTGCGAAAATCCTGCCTTCGCTTCTTGAAGTAGTGGGAGTTGTCGTCAGCCGATTTCTTTTTGTCAGTTTCCATTTGTTTTCCGCACTGGGCGCTGGTCTCCACTTGTTTGAATAAGTATTGTAGTTGTCCGCCTAACATCTTGCCCGTAATAGGCTTTGGTACTAGGAATAGCGTATTCCTTTCCATCATTATCCGTAAACTTTTTGGACCGCGCCACCTCTTTTCTAGCATCCGTGCAGACCGCTTTAAAGACGTTTTCCAACCGTCTGTGGGAGAGGAAGTTGCTGGTTGCTGTTAGTAACGCAATTCCTCTGTTCATATCATCACAGAGTGACGAGAACTGGTTATGTGCCATCATCCTGTTGGCGATGGGCGCAATGGCTGTAAGAGCCGAGAGTACCCCTTTGTGTACCGTGTAGAGAGCTGTCTCAAACTTTTTCCTCTCTTCACTGAGTTTAACCTCAGGGTCCATCTCTTTGATTGCCGATTCCGGAATTCCTTTAATTCCTGTGAATTTCTCTGCCATCTTGATTATGACCATCTCCACCATCTTGATTATTGAAGGTGTTAAAGTGGCCTTGAATGGTCTTCCTCATGAGCGTTATGTGTATTTTCTTGCGTCTAAGCACTTTACACTTTTTCGTTCCTTTCCCACACAATTTAGCGTATTTGCCTGAGTGCTTGGGGTCGGAGTCTGAACTCGTCGTCGATGAGGCTGACGAGTCCGAAGAGGAGGATTTGTGTTTCCTCCTCTTAGACTTTTTCTTAGTCTTCTTCACAAGGGGCTTCTTTTCACAGGCTCTCGTGTACTCATCTCCTTCTGAGGAATTGTTTCTCTTCCTGTGGTTGCAGGCACAAACACCTCCTCTGAGTCGTCATCTGTTGAGGCCTGACCTTCCAAATAGTCCTCCCATTCCGACTCATCGGTGCTTTGCGGAACCTTGGTTCGCCTTTTCTTAGACATACCCGCTCTAGATGGTATCATTTCTTCCATCTTCTGTTGCACTAGCCTGGCAACCTGCTCAGCTTGGTCCCTGTCCGCAGGGTCGGGGCCGGTATCGTACCCCTCTGCCTCCTCATAATCGCTTTGTTCTGGTGAGGGTGACCTTTGTACCTATGCAGGTGGTGTGGTGTCCGCACTGAGTGCATGAGTTGCCCCTGCCTTACTCCGCTTCGTAGCCATGGCTCCAAGACTGACTAAAAAGAACAATGTTTACACATTGTCTTAGGTGAAAGAGCACGCTGATAATTAGAGTATAATTATACTAGGTGTGTATTTTATGGCGTTAAGTCAATTTTTAACGCAGGCGTATTGCTAACAGACAGTCACAGGATAACGGTATGGGGAAACAACCGAAGTAGTGACCAGCGTAGTGGTGCCCTCCCAATCTAAGCACCTATAAACTTCTCCCACCTGTGGCTTTTTTCGCCAACAAGTTGAAAAAAATATTATAGGACTCAGAGGTACGTCTTAATGAGAATCACAAATGGGGAATCTTATTGAGACCCAGGGAATGAATCCCCAATGATGTAACTGGCTCCTGCCAAACATCTCTCCGTGGGTAATGGGCGGCTTAATTAATAACCAAACAATGAAAGCATTGTTCTTTCAATCATGCCAATTATGATCGAAACTAAGCTGTAAAACAGTATTATCTTATCAAAAAGTTTCAAGAAACTTTGTACGTGAATGGTAACATGAACTAAACCAATGTATCGAGTTTGAAAGATACTATCCTGTTTGGTTTTGTAGTAAATGTAGAAAAACTGTCGGAGCTGCTCACAACAAGTCCTCCTGCTGTGAGCTGATTATGCTAATTACTGGACGCAGATGCGCTTCCTTCTCCCTGGGCTATGAGTAGCCAGAGGTGTAGTACCGAGGTAATATATATATATACACACACACACCACGCAGGCAAGTAGTATGCTTTTACATTGTATATGGTTTACATGTATACAGGGGAAATTTGTGTTTGTTAGATTTTCTTACACACCTCAAATAACTTTCCTACAGATATCTATATAATTAAAACTGAACAAGGCTTCACAGAAGGCATGTCAGTACGTGTTTTCTTTAAATGTTACTTTAAAAAAAATACATTTAAGAGAAGAGAGTAATAATCATATTCAGAAGAAACCCATGCAGCTGATTTATACCATCTCCAATTTATTAGTATTCTGTATTTAATGTTTGGCCCATATTGAAAGAAAAACAAATGGTCAAATAGCAAGGGGGGGGGGGGACTGAGGAAAGATCAGATCGCTTGCATCGCCTTTTGTACATAATACCCAACCAAGCGACGGTTGATCAGAATGTCTTGGCACACTGGAAACACAGACAAAAAGTAGCCTTAGAGCAAAACATTTTTTTTTAAATTGCGCTAAAAGCACAGTGGCTATGACACAATATTACAAATACTACTACATGCAAATCTTTGGTATGTGGCATTTAGATATAAATAAACAAGCTTAAACGGACCCGGTATAGGCTGCTGAGACACGAACCATACTCCGACAAATGCTCTCCAAGCATACCTTTGCAGGTTTTCAGTTTATGCAACTGTATACGTGGGGGGAGAGTGCTGAAATTGCTCCTGTTGTGTTGGAGTTAGTCCAGTAGCACTGACAAGGCTTTTAGACAACCATATAGAGAAAAATGTTAAAATTTGTAATCTAAAATGCTAAATATATAGTTCAAATGTATATTTCTCATAACCAGCTACTTTTTGTGTGAATAATTGATTAAATCATGTAGATTAATAGACTTTATCGATTCCCCTGTGTGTGGGGAACTCCTCTAGGTCATGTGATGAGGGAATCCCACCTATCATGTCATTCATACATCACAGACCTCAACACTCTTCTCCCACATGTTCAGTTGCGTGAACTGAAAAAAACTAAGCAAAGGTATGTTTGGAGAGCTTTTGATGCTGGATTCGTTTGTTTCTGGGTGAGGTATACGAGGCGACTTTAAGGAAAGAAAAGATAATGTTATTCAATTTCTAAAAAGCCCTTATGGTAAAAGATATGTTCTTTAAAGCACGTTAATTAACTGAAATACATTTCCTTCACATGTGACACAAGGTGAGCCAAGCATGTGTAATATACCGGAGGTAACCTGGACACCATGTTGGGGCACTGACCAATGATATATCCACGTTTACGCACTGCTTTCGCCACACAATGCCGGAAGTGTGTATAGAGTTTGTGTTTTAAGAAAAGAGAAGGGAGGGCATGTGGGTGATAACAAAAGAAAAGCCAGTTGGATTATGTAGCTTTTTTTTTCATGGTAAATGAAATTTCTATATCCTTCAACTATTGTAATCAAATTTTTAATGTTATGTTCTGGTTTTTACTGTGCAATGCCTTATAAGAAATTGATACTTGTCCCTACCTAGTCTGGCACGCGGCATTACTAGGATATGTTAGTACAGTATGAGGATAATGTGAATGTGTGGGATATTGGGTCATGGTGCTGGCGACCTGCTTCTCTCAGTGGGGAAGCACTATCAAGTCGCCATGAGTACACACTGTCACAAGTCAGTACCCATCCTGATAAAACTTTAAGTGTTGCTAGGACGTAAATAACAACAAACAAAACAAACCACGTCATATGGATATAGACCCACACCAAACACAACTAGTACCGGAAATCCCCGTCACCAGAAACTTGAGAAATAAATACCGCCGAAATTTCATAGCAGCAATTCCATGGTATTAAGTCATGGTCTGGTTCAACATGGGCCCCCCATACCCCCACTATACCTAATATCAATGCTTTCGTCTCAAAATAAACCCACCCAAAAACAAGAAAATCAATCACCTACGGACTACAGAGATGCTACTCTCTTTTTGGAGTGTAATATCTCACAGCTGGATAAAAACAGACATGCACATATACGAGCCAACTTGCACAAAGGATACACAAACCTACATCATTGAACAGCATCATTATTATATACACATGTGCTTTTCAATCTCAGACATGTTTTACTTCTCCATAGTATCGTAATAACATTAAGCAGGCTTTTACATAATAGCAATGCTTCCGTCTCAAAATAAACCCACCCAAAAACAAGAAAATCAAATCACCTACGGACTAGAGATGCTACTCTGTTTTTGGAGTGTAATATCTCACAGTTGGATAAGAACAGACATGCACATATACGAGCCAACTTGCACAAAGGATACACAAACCTACCTCATTGTCAACAGCTAACTATCTCCTGAGACGCTAGTAAAGTTCATTGTGCACCATTTTAAATTTAAATAAAATGTCTACCTAGCCCAAATGCTATTTACTGGGATCACATACAAATGTCTCGTTAGTGTTCTAGGGGCTACATAGTTTATTATTAACACAAACAACATTAGTTTCCTTTAAGCAACATAAAATGTGTTCCTGCGCTCACCGGTTAGACTGGAGGTCAGAATATCAGAATACGGATAGTGACCTCATTATCACACACCTGCTTTTAGCGTCCGTCTTCATTAGTTCCAAGCCATGCTGTAGTGTTGAGATCACCAAATAAATTCACCGGGTTCTTAACAAGCACCATGTAATGAGTACTACCTACTACCACCAGATCAAGCCTTCCCTAACCACCCATACGGTCTGACAACAGCACCGAGTTGAAAACCCTGCGAGCATGATCGAGGTAGCCCCGACACTGATGACATACAATGGTTTATAACTGACGGCAACAGTCAAATTCAAACAGTTCAATTAACGTCGGAAATAAAAATAAAGGATGTTGACACACAAAAGGAGTGATGGCAAGTTTTCATCAAGATACATGCGTATTTAAAATGTGTTGGAAACAGAATGATCTAAAGAGCGTACCAAGATTTCAAAACTTTTCAAGAATATAAATAGGTATTTAAAAGATGTGGGAAGAGTAGTTTGTGGACACACACAAAGGAGTGGTCCCAAGTTTTCACACTCTCCCCCACAATCAATATAAATAAATACTTAAAGGGTGTGGGAAGCATAATGGTTTAACATTTGTGGGCACGGGCCTTTTGTCGATGGGTGAAAAGGTGAGTTCATCAGCTGACTTGATGACGATCCCATTTGTATTTAAATTAACGAGTTATAAAACCTTGAGATCACAAGTCTTTGATGAAGGTAGACGTGAAACCTAAATCCCCGTTTCCGTTATTAGAAAATCCATGCAAAATACTTGTATGGAGCACATTTGAAAATTATACGAGGAATCAAAGATCCAGTTTACACATAGGAGGGTATCAATAACATGCGTTCAGACACCTGTATGTCTTAAAATTGTCTAGAGTATGGTACATTTCAAGTGGTTCTTGTATCCGTACAGATTTCCACAAGCAGGTGGCGCCACTATGTCAGAACAAGGAACTAGTCGTTAGGTACAGAAGTATTATGCGACTGTGTTTAAGTGCTGACAACTTAAGAATCCGCTAGTGAGCTACTTACACCAGTTAATTATATATTAAAAAAATAATTCAACATTCCAAGTTCTTTAAACCACGAAGAGTCCAATGTACATATGTGTACTATGATGGTGTCCCCGTGAATAAACCTGCAGTTAAACAGATGGAAAGTTACTTTGATAGTCCCCCATTGATATGGTGTTGCGGTTTCCGAGGCACACCAGTTTGCCAGGGACACATCCATTCAAATGCATTGTTAACGGCCATGAGCAAATCTTCATACAGAAGAAGTCAAATATCTCTCAAATTACACCATCTAGAAACAAATCGCTTGGTACACATATAGAAAACATATTTAGCATAAAGACTATATTAAATTTATAAGGTTAGGGTTCTTGATTTCTATTATTTTTTAATAAAACTAACGTTTTGCACTGTGCGTAGCGTCAAACTCAAGGCATTGTCAATGGTCGTGAGCAATGTTCATACAGAAAATACAGAAGAAGTCAAATATCTCTCAAATTACACCATCTAGAAACAAATCGTTTGGTACACATATAGAAAACATGTTTAACAAAAACATTATATTAAATTTATATGGTTAGTGATGATGCTGTTCGATTTTGACGCATGTGCAGAAGCGATGTGTCCCTGGCAAACTGGTGTCCCTGGGAAACCACAACACCGGGCGCCACTGTCGAGTGCATGTAGTCTCACTTTCGAATGCAATCAGGGCCAGTGCTGAGAGATCTGCGTTTGCACTAAGTCAGTAAGTGCGTTGTGAATTAGTGGAGATGCAGATACTCACCAGCGGAGCTATAATTACTGGCAAACTTTTCCTACACACTGCTGAGAGATCTGCAATTGCTTTAAGTACCCACCAAACCACCTGTGCAGAATTTACTCATTTTTGTTGCCATCCATGTAGGGACTATTTTTGTTTGGTTGTATCTTTGTTGGAAATTTACAGGAAAATGATTGGAATAACAATTATAATACTTGATTCTCTTTTGTATCCAAGCACAAAAAGTAAATCATGTCATTGCTATGGCTCTACTAGGATCAGGTGTACTATTAACCTCGTTTTCGAATAAAGATGGGACGAGAGATCAGTCAATCACGCACAAACTGAAAATCATTGGATAGATCAATCCACTTCTGAAAAAACAGGATCACCACGGTAGAATACAAGAACCGACGTCTGGGCCAGACAATTTAGCTTGAATTAGAGAAACCTGCATTCGGTAAACTGCAAAATTCAGTTAGTCCCATGCCAAATTTGTGACCTACAACTGACCACCCCGTCTATTAGCCACCCACCTATGCATTTTCAAAACTAACCAACATAATGTGAAAACTCACCCAAAATCGGTCCAGAACTTAACAATAAGCAAGCATTAAATCTTTCCTAAAGTTGTTAAAACAGTCCTATAAATGAACAACTCACACTTCAATGGAGATATATGCAATGGAATAACAAACCAAAGAGAATAAAGGTTACACTGATCTATTAAATAAAACACACAATTAAAAGCAGGTATTCAGACTTTTAGATCAGAGAGGGAAAAGAAAACTCAGAAGAAAACCATGATGGGAGAATGCCAAGAGATCCACTGAAGCATTAATTATAAATAGCTGAACTATGCAGATTATAAGTTCCAAATACAGTCAACAAAAGGGAATTGGATTTGCTTGTAAATTCATCACCTCAAAGACAAAGTCAAAGACAATCCATTCAAAGATGAAAATTTAAAAGAGTTACAGAAGGAACGGATCCGTTCAAAATACATGAGTTTAGGAGACCCTCACGTACAGCTTAGAAGCATAGAGATTACAAACCAAGCCATCCCTACTGAAAGAATGCAGGAAAGGTCAAGTTGGAAAAACGCAATTAAAAAATACCCCCCTTCCACACACACATTAAGTTCCCAGTTAAATATAGGAGAACCCCGATGATTTCCATTCAAATTCATCTAGATCCACAGACCGAATCTAAAAGGTGAAAATGGGTGACGGTTTTGGAAAGGATATTTGGATAATGTAAGAATCCAGTGTCAGACCTAAAATAACAGATTACTTTCCATCAAAGATTAATCTACAACAGCAGCGGAAACCATGCGGGGGTCAAGGACCGAAGAACATCAATTGCTACACTTAAATCAAATTTATAATAATTCAACTGACAAGATGCGAAGGAACACGATATCACTACTAGAATACAACCATTCAAAATTACAGTATTCAGAAATTGTCAAAACTTCCGTTCAATTACTAAGCATTACCAATCAAGTTTATTCATGCGTGATCGAAAATGAGGCTCACGCAGCTTTCGCTGATTTGTTTAAACACAATGGCACCATGTATTATTTACCCACTATTGACTTGGTAGGCTATAAAAGACTATATCAAGATGTCTACAGCACCTTGTATTCACTGGTTTATACACCCATCCGAGTACTGACTGAAGCTCAACATTGCTTAACTTCAATGATCTTGTGAGTCTGGTTTTTGTTTGTTCACGTGAATAAGGTCTATCACCAGCCAACCAAACGCTATGAGCCTCGTAGCTACAACTCTGGTCATTTGAATTAACGGGACCCGAAAAGTGAGAGGCACCATCCCATTAACATAAGTTCACACTCACAGAACTCATTTTCACGGATAAATTCTAAAAGCTCTCATTATTTTGGTGTGGATCAGCATTGACTAACGGTAACACATTACATGTAGAAGGCGCTATTGTAATAGGCTGCCTATTTTTCACAATGTACCCCTGAGCTGTCCGTTAAACCCACTTTGCCAAGAAGGAGCATCGTACACCTACTGTTGTAACAGGATACTATTGCGTCAACACACTCGGCTTACATGCAAGTATAATCATTCCTTTAGCATAGTCCACTTATGCCAGTAAAAACAGTACATAGAAAACCAATGCCTGCCAAAATATTGAAACATACCTCCATGTCATGGCTAATCTAAAGACATTTGCGCATGAGTAAAATGGATCACGATATAATCACAAAACCACATACCATACGATCCTCCGGGACGGGTCACTCTAATCATGTTGTTTAGTGCAGAAATATCACTCGACCCTAGGGTTCAAAGTAATGACATTTTTGTGCCAAACTGCGAGTGACTCAATACTAATATTTCATTTACACTTTCTCATAACGGGTGTCATCAAACATTAAAATATTTTCCTGGTCCTACAAATCATACTTTTCCAGACATCCCTCCCCCAAGAACAGTAGAAATGAACATTTTACTAGAAAAGTACGCTAAACAATAAACAATAAACCATAAACCACATATATGACTGACACCCCCTCCCTTCTGTGATATGCTTTGTACAACCGGGCAAATATTTAAAACTTTGGACAACCCCTAAGCTAGTTAAGCAGGAGTATGCCTACTTAGAATTGAACTTCAATATAATTAAATAAAACGACCTAAATATATCATGATAAATATACACCAGTACCGTGTGTGTATATATGTCCATCCCACTATCAGTCTTCTGATCAAAAAGAATCTCCGGTGGACCGGACACCTCATGAGGATGTCATCAGACAGGCTACCAAAGCAGATCCTCTATTCTCAACTGTCTTCTGGCTACAGAAAGAGAGGGCGCCCTCGTCTCCGGTTCAGGGATACCATCAAAAGAAACCTGAAGCTGAGAGACATTAAGACCGACTCATGGATGCAACTCTCACAGCAGAGAGCTAAATGGAGAGCGGCAGTCAAGTAATGAAAGCAGTCTTTGTCGCATCGCGACCGACAGCATGATGATGATGACATATATACATCGGTTATTCTCTAAAACTGGACACCACATATTTGGTTTCAACATTACTATGCTGATAATTACTGCTCTCTTTTATTGAGAACTCAAAAATTATTTTCACCTCTGTATATTAAGTGTGTTATCAATGCTACATATATGTAATCCATTCCATAAAAGATATAAAAAATATACTCGTATAATTTTGTGCTAAAGTGAAAATCTACTCATCGATACCATGCATATACCCAAACTTAAATAACAAAATTTCTTGTAAGATTTAATCTTTTTTATTTGACTGTAATCCATAAAATCTTGCTTGACTTTGTTTTGTGTGCTAAAATGATGTTCTGGATGTGTCCATGTTATATGAGTGATATTAACATATTGTTCAATTTGTATAAAATCTAAATAAAGAATGAAAACTGTATTTTTTCAACTCTGACATATGCACAGCATGGAAAAGTTCATAGGAAGATGGATTGTGCTATTAATTTGAATGTTGTTTTGCTATTATCTTAAAGGTTTTCACTTTTGGTTTCTATGTCACACTTTAGTTCCCAGTTTCAGAGAATAACCCAGTATACACGTCTGGTACTGGTATACATCGATATAATTATGTTTACATATAGACACACTTACATACATACATTTATGTATGTTTAGCAATGTAATGCGAGTCAAAGAATACAACAGTGATGGTGATGTCGTCGCGGTAGTAGCGTACAACCTCAGGGGGCATGGTAAGCATATCAGAGAGCTTTTTGTGCTCTGGTCCGAGTGTGTGTCGAATGAGGTGGGTCGACACGTTATCATCACTGCTCTTCAATGCCAGCATTGACTTACGCTTCGCCAGTTCCCTGTTGATTGCTCCGATTGTCATTTCGACATTCTCTGGCACATAGTGGTCCACCGTGTCCTCGCCGAGCATGTGTTCTCCAACCAGTTTCACCACCTGCTCGTTACTTAGGTTCTCCCACAAGCCGTCGGTGCCAAGCACGAGGAACTTGTCCTGCGACGTGAGGCGGTGAGTCGTGACGTCAGGGGTGCAGGACAGGTATGGCGGGGTGTAGTAGTTCATAGGCTGGATGGTCTGTGCGTAGGTGCTGTCGAGGATTTTCACAAGGTTCTTCAAATCGGTGATGCTCCACTTGTACCGCATGTCTCCAAACGCTCGCAGAGGAATGAGCTGACTTAAAAGCCTGTTGTTTTTAATAACTGACGACGCCTCAGCAATTGGATGCTCACTTTTCACTCGTGCTAACTCTTCTTCATTGTTAGTATTGTGATCTATAGAGAGCGGCACTGCATTCCACTTCCCTGAATCTGTAATCTGACCAATTACAGCTCGAGTATCTCCTACACTGGCTACATGGACGTCGAGATGTTGTATTAATGCAACCGTTGCACACGCGCCGGATAACGCTACCTCAAGACAATCATAGTCCAATGTTCCAGATAGAGGTAGTGCTTCAACTGAGATATCGTTGTCAAGTCGCAGAAAAGCAGATTTCAGAGCTGAAGCTACCAATGAATCAGAGTCGGTATCACAGTCAAACATCGACAGTGACTCAATGACATATTTCTGTAAACTGTTTCTGTAGAGGGAAGCCATGTGTTCGGTGTGATATTCATTGAGATTCCTATGCCAGTGCAGCAGCTCCATCCCACTATCAGTCTTGAGGGAATGACTGAAGTCTTCCATTTGTTGGGGGTTAAGAAGGGATACTGCAATATAATCGAATAACCTTTCGCTCACTGCTTGTGCACAGGCACAACCACCGTGACCATCAAAAACACCAAAGAGCAATCCCTCTGACTGTTGTAGTCTCGCCTGCGATCTTCTATCTTCAATTGGGTAGTTGGATCCTAGCTGATTGCTATCAAAACCTTTGATGGCGCTCCTGCCTGGTACCTTAACAACCCGGGTTGTTTCGTCTGTCTTGATTAAAGAGTTTACCTGAGGTGGTGAAAGTGTGGGGGTGTACCCATGGTTCTCTGGAAGAATGAACCGTTGGGGGAACAGCTCTCCTTCTTTGGGTCTGGCAAGGGAGCATCCGCGAGTTGTGTACTTGCCAATTGGCGAGGTCGTCGGAGCCAACACATGACCCCGACCTCTCGAAAATAAATTTGGGGAGCATTTCAGCCACGTGTTGCTCAGTGGTTGATGTTGTATAAGGTGTTTAAAGCTTAACGCCATAAACAAGCTGGGGTCTTACGCTTTGCCTTAGGGCCACACACTCGGGCGTGATCACTTGCTGCTTACGCTCAGATTCGAATGCGGACGAACACCAGCTACCTACAGGTTAGAGACAGACGCATCATTATTACATTAACATTTATAGTTTAAGTTATACGTAATTAAAAGCAAGTCTCGCCTCCCAAGCTGGCCAAAACGTAACACTCTATGAATGCTGAAACAAAACACGCCTCAGTACATCCAAGCATTTAGAGGCTTGCTGTAAGCTGAGATTGATTAACATGGTTTCTAAAACAAATATATTCCATTAACTTTGACTGGGTTACAATCACTGAGATAAAAAAAACAGGTCCAGCAAAACCAAAAGGCGAAAAAGAGAAGTTAGCGATGTTTGTTAAAACTTAAATTAGGCGTAGTTTGATATATGGTGGATGTATATCATATGTGGTGTTGGTATTACACAACTAAATAATATCGGTGTATGTTGTATGCAATAAAATATTCTTAAATAACTTGAAATACACACATGTATAGGGAAATGTTTTCTATTTACTGACTTCTCGTTCTCTGTGCCCGGCTCCAGTGTGACCTTGACCCTGGTGCGATGCGTATTAAAGCTCGTGCAGGGCTCCTAACACCCAAGCTGTCAGTGGTATTGATAAATAACACAGCATCGCTAAAGGAGTTCACACATACCAGTTACTGGAATAATAAAGGGAATAATTGGAAACTTATGATATAGAAATACTAAACTTATGCTAACATTAATGGCTACCACAACTTCTGATTTAAACTGGTATCGGCGTTTGTGTGTAGTGTCTACCACCTCTTCTAATGGTTCGCTGGAACAAGCGAATTATGAGGACTAGGCTTGCAACGGGCTCTCTGAATTGTTTAGTTTCAACAAGAAAAAAAGACGCGAAGAACATTCATGCATGATGTATTCTCGCCGGATTCCCGGTATATGCTTTAGGTTCGCCTGTCGCTCCTTTAATACCGAAGGATCACAAGTCTGTGCGACAGCGGCGCAACCCCAGGCTTCCGCAGGTGCGTTATTTGCTCTTCGCCACTGTTGGTGTGTTCGTTTTACGGAGACCTTGGTCCTTGTTACTGGAGGCTGCGCCGCGCCGAATAGCTGTTGAATTCTATTATGACATGCGCAGCGGTGTAGATGCGCAATAGTCAAGGTCCTCCCAGTATTGACACCTAAATCTCATACTCAGTCACACATTTGCTAATCATGGTAAATGCAAAATGATAGATACAAGATTCAACCCCCACCCCGCATTAGCGCATATATGTATCGGACAGATATTTGAATCCTGTTCTAGACAGTAACTTACTGTCTTACTTTACTGAGTTAGGTACATCACATGAACATTGTTGCACAGTACTGCTAATCAGTAATCGGTAGGCAGACAGAGCTCACAGAATAGATTAAAGGGTTTTTAAATTTGAGTAAATATGATTAGTCATTCCAAAGTTATCTACGATTTAGTTTTCCTAGAAATCAACATTTCGTCCTGTTGCGGTAGTATATAGCTAATATGAATAAGCAATGATTAGCCTTAGGACCCCCCCGATATAACTACAGCAAAGTATTTTATGATTGCGCATGTATTTATTTACTCCACTGGCGGTGTTCGATTTGAAATTCTATGAACTCGGGTGACCCGAATACGGCTGTCGTTTCCGCAGAGTAAACTATTAATATTTCATTTGTGCATCCATGTTTATGCCAAATTGTTATTTATTTCTATTTATTTTGAATAAAATTAAAGTTTTGCACTACGCGTATTGGCAAATTCTATGGCAGTGGGCATTTGTTTTGATATATTATTAACCAATCGCTGACCCCGAATACAGTCAATTGGGCCTACGGAATTAATGCCTTCACAGCCTCGCTGCAGAGTAGCATGAGGAACACGTACACTGGTCCCGGTGATGTCATCGGACCATATATGGAAGATTTGTTGGGAGGGACCAGTGTAGTTGTTCCTTGATTCAGCGTGCACTACTCTGCGGCGGTGCATTGTCAAGGCATTAAGCCCATAGTCTATTATTAATCAATTGTTGTCGTCCACCATTTGCTGCGGACAGCAGTTCGATGATCTATTTCCGTTTCCGTTTGCTGGATTTTGATTTCTCGATTATTCAACACGGGTTTGCAAATGGCGCCGCCCATAGAGGGCTATTTCCGTTTCCGTTTGCTGGATTTTGGTGATTTCATGTTCAACCTCTAGGAGTACAGGTATTGTTTATGCATATATATGTACACATGTTAGTCATTACCCTCCCTGTGGGTGGGTCGGTATTAAAGCCCCAGTCACACCTACCCGGATCAGGGGCCGGACGAGCCCCGGATCGTCATCCGGGGTTGTCTGTGGCAATCTGGGATGATCAGTGGCTCATCCTTGGGGCAGTCTGGGGGATTTTGCGATCCGGGGGTTGACCGAGGTAGATCCGTGTCTCGTCCTGGTCTGTTTTGTCCCGGATGAGCCACGTTTCAGCCACGGTTTAACCTGGACTACCCCCGGCGTAGCCACGGACCACGCCCGGATACCATGGATCATCCCGGACTGCCCGGTTTATCCCGGATCAGCGGCATTTAGTATATAGCAGGCACAAATCCACTTCACGCATCACTTCCTGCCTGACTCTCAGATAGTGCACATCATGGATCCCTGTTCGAGGCAGCGCAGGCCGCAACTTCAGCTGCTGAACTGGCAATTACAGCTACATCAACGACAGAATGTTAACAACATGATTATGTTGCAAGTTCTGCAAATCCAGAGAAAACTTAAAAGAAAACCGAGAAGAAGTGTGTGGGTTCGACCGTGGTTGGAGAGGAGAAGGCAGTTTGCAAATCTTATGCAAGAGTTACGTATCGAACATGTTCGAGCGTACAGAAACCGTCTACGCATGGATCCCGATATATTTGAGGAGGTTCTCCTTCGCGTCATTCCAAGAATCAAGAAAAAGGACACGTTCTACAGAAGGCGTTAACACCTGGATTGAAACTGTCATTCACTCTGCGCTACCTAGCCTCTGGTGACAGCTATCATTCTCTGATGTACGGTTTCTGAGTTCCGCACAACACCACCTCGCTTGCCATTTGTGAGGTGTGTCAAACTATAATTGCCGAGTATGCGGAGCAGGTGATTCAATCTCCAACTACAGAAGACCAATGGAGAGGTATTGCTGAGCAGTTCTCCACAAGATGGCAGTTTCACCATTGCCTGGGAGCCTTGATGGGAAACATCCCCATCCAATGCCCAGCCCATGGAGGGTCAGAGTACTACAAGTACAAGGGATTCCACTCGGTCATATTGATGGCTCTAGTGGATGGTGACTACAAATTCTCTTGGGTCGACGTTGAGAGCAATGGCTCTGCAGGCGACACTCAAGTATTCAACCGTTCTGAACTCAAGAGGTACATAGAAGAGGGACGTCTTGGTATTCCCAGTGCCGAACCACTACCGCATGATGAGCGTGACATGCCTTTCTTCATAGTCTGTGATGATGCGTTCGCGCTGAGAACGTGGTTGATGAAACCGTTCTCCAAACGTCACCTAACAATTCCGGAAAGAATCTTCAACTACCGACTGTCCAGGGTGCGGTGCATCGTGGAAAATGCATTCGGGATTCTAGCTTACCACTACCAGTGCCTCCTAACATCCATGCGACAGAAGCCAGCGACAGTTGTGGCGATAGTGTTGGCATGTATCTGCCTACATAATCTGATGCAGATGCAGTATGCAGCTCGCCACAATGTAGAGATGGCCCAGGAGGACAGCAATCACAACATCGTTCCTGGAGCCTGGAGACTCAACAATCCTCTAGCCGGCACCTATGACGCCCGTGGGAACAGACTGACAATCGTTGCGGAATACCAGAGACAATATCTTAGTGCCTATTATGTGTCCGAGCCTGGAGCGGTGCCTTGGCAAGATGCTATGATATGAACTATTTCGAAGTGTGAACTGTTACCAATTGTGCCATGAGAATTGTATTTAATGTGCTATTATTATATGTCTGCCTACGAATGAAATATGTATCATCATTGTGAATGTCATATGAAAAGAAACATCAGTAATAATGAAAATATCTTGATTACATTTTTTTTGTTTTTGTTTTGTTGCTATTACAGCTCGAAATTATAATGTTATATTTTTTTTTAAAGCTCTTAATTAAATCTTAATGTAAATTTTGTTTTCGGTCTTAGACCTTTAGTATTTATTTTTATAATGTTTATGCAACAGGTAATACTGAAATATTAAAGTAAATAATGTTTTCTTTAATTTCTTGTAGTTTATTATTGCTATAAAGAGCTTAACTTATTTAGTGTGTTATTTATCGAAAAGGGGTCTTAACACTGAAATCTGAAACTAATTTTTTTTAAATTCTTGCAGTTTATTGTTGCTTTCATTATTTCATGTGCTATTTATCAAAAAGGTTTTTTTGGGGGGGGGGGGAATTTATTTGTAAAATAGTTATTATTTAATTTCTGATAAGTTTTACCTTTATTACAAGTGACTATCAACTAAATGGAGTAAAGCATTAACATAGATTGTAACAAACACAATGTGCTTAACGTTTCATATTATTTATATTTATATTTTCAACAAGTGATATTAGTTTATAAACTTGACACAATCACAACTCTCATCTTGAACACCTTCACAATCACTGATGCATAATAACTCCATAAATACAATGTACAGAAGTTCATTAGACAATGTCCAGCCACTCTTGTCCCAATTTTGACAATGTTCAAAGTCCACCTCATAGAGGCTGCTCCAGGTCATGTCCCATCCCAGCCATTAGTGTAATAAAGCTGAGAGACAGACCCGTCCCGTGGTAAAGACAGACCCGTGATGTTCCCCACACTGTTTCCTGTCGTGCTGGATGGGAGTGCGGGAGCCGTGCTGCTCCAGTCAACCGGCTCACGCATCTCGGAGCTGTGGCGTCTTGCGCTTGTGGAAGGGCCGGGTCGGGGAGTCGTTCAGAGCCGTCACCGGGGCGGAGAAAGCCGGCAACGAGGCTGGTGGTTGAGTCTCTGGACGACATGCTTATGGTCGGTGTGGCTCCTTATGGCGTGGCAGTAGAAGTGACTGGGAGCAAAGCCGCATCGCCAAGGCGAAACTCTCCAAATAGAACTCCCCGAGAAGCGACGGGTTGATCTCTTCGGCTAACGCCCCCAGCCATGTTTCCCATAGCATCGGCGGCAACACTTTCGCCGGCTCCATCAGCCGGCTCTGGATGATCCCAGCCTCCTCCTGCTGCTCTTGCAGATGTGACAGCAACTGGTCGCTGTCGGTGTTGCTGGTGGGTGTTCGGGTTGATTGATTGGTGGTTGCTTTACGCCGTGTCGGCAGCATAGGCCATATTCATGGGTGTTCGGGGGGTGCCCTTCCCCTTGGCTGTCAGGCGTGGAGTTGCTGGTAGCGTTGCTGCTGTGGGTGGTGGTTGACTCGACGGTGGTGGAGCCTGCTCAGGTGGCATACGGTTGTCATCGTCGACATCGATGCAGGTGAGAGGGCCGTCACCTGAAGCTGTGGTTGCTGTCGACGCTGCGTGGACTGGTTGCAACTGGGACTACAACGTCACCCCCGATCACGATGGCTGCCGCACAATATGAGATCGCAGGAAGCCGAAATGTTCCTGGATGTACACCTCGCGCTCCGACAACTCCCTCGCTGGGGCACCGGACTTCAAGTCGCTCAATTTCCCGACCTTTGTCCATATGGACTCATACCATGTGATGAGTGGTATGGGGTTGTCCAACCCCATTTCCTTGGCCTTTTCCTCCCACACATGTATCTTCAAAGTGGTGTTCTTCTAGTCGCTCCGTCCCTTCACATAGATGTAGTCGTGCAACCGTAGCCACTCAGACAGTCGATGTGCTGCTCACTTGTGAGCAGAAGAGCCTCCACCTTCTTCCACCTCACTGACGATGTCCCTTCTGACAACGGGACTGCTGTAGGTGGCGTCACAGGACGAGGAGGCGGCGACACATCCCAGACAGAGTCCTCGTCGGAAGACAATCCGGAAGTTGAGGGTGATGGTGCTGGTTTCCTCCGCGCTTTGGTGGCGACCTTGTGTGCTGCAGGCTCCTTCTGAGCAACCCTCTTGGATACAATTCTCTTTCCTGTAGGCGTGATCATGGTGAGATGTGTGCTCGGTGCTGCTGGATTTGGAAATGAGCTCTGCAGTGCCACGCGCTCTTTTGCACTCACAGCTTTCCGGGGTGGTACGGCCCAGTCCGGGTACAAGACGGGGGAGTCTGGGCACGGTCCGGGACTAGTCCGGGGGTGCTCCGGGCCTGTACAGCCTCGGGTAAGGGGCTCGTCCACGGAGGTGTGACTGCGAGGCAAAAAAGACGAAAACAGTGATTTTATCTGGGGCAGTCCGGGCGATTGGTCTGGCTCAAAATCCGGGGCTCATCTGGGTAGGTGTGACTGGGGCATTTGTGTTCCAGGATAGGTACATTTCTTTGTATGTTTCCATGGCAACCATAATACAATCACTGTAATGTAAAACTATGATAAGTATCCCCTAATGCGCTAGTAACTGTCCCAGATGTAAACAAGGTTGTGATTGGTCAATTCCGATGACATCCTGTATGACAAGTCATTTGCATAGAATTTGTGAATGGATTTTACAAAGGACCTCTGAATATAGGCATATAGAAACCAGGTCACAGAGTTCAGCTGCAGTAGTGGAGACAGCTATACCGGAGCGCCCCAGGCGGGGTTTGATGTACCTAACTGAGTAAGACACGTACAAGTTACAGCATTTTCAATTACGTCAATACTACACAATATTCAATAGAGCCTAGATGACTGTTTTTGTGTGTGTCATTTAAAGTTCATGATTTGCTTAAAACTAATAAAAGTTAAATATAAACATGTAGGTACCCTCCTTAGATTTTCAAAGGGGTCCAAGCATCACAATATAATTTCACTGGAAGCTCCGATGATTCAAAAGCAATATGCTTTTTGAATTTTTTAAATATTCCAAAAGTTGAGTGAGATATGTGCATTTCAATTTGAAAGTTTGTAAGTTTCAGATCTTGATTGTTTTGAGTTTCCAGTGAAATTATAATTTGAATGTTTGGACCCATTTGAAAATTTAAGTAGGGTACCTACATTAGATAGGACAAAAGATCTGAAAGTCAAAAACTTTCAAATGCACATATCTCACTAAAATTTTGAAATATTTAATAACCTCAAAAAACGTATTGCTTTTGAATCATACTCATAGGAGCTTCCAGTGAAATTATAATTGTAATGTTTGGACCCCCTTGAAAATTTATGGAGGGTACCTACCATTGAAAATGTTGATGGATACGGTTCTAAAAACCATGCTAGTTCTAAAAACCATGCTAATTCACCATAGGTGTACAATAGACTACATCGCCATTCCAGTCGCGCGGTGCATTGTGGGATGCGCGGAAGATAAACAAACCCCCGTGAAGCACATGGCCAATGCTAAGACACTGGAAAATAAGTAGGGTTAATCAGATATTCGTTATATATTTCTCTGAAACAAATGTCTGTTGACATATTTGGCATTTTAATATTTAGAACAAGAATTAATAATAGTAATGTGGATAAAGTGACTGATTGTTTTGTGAGGATAGGAGGGTACCTAAAACAGTACAGAAAAACAGCATGCAGAGGCAACAGCTGTGCTGCAAAACATTTGTACAGTGCCCTTCCAAAACCAAAATCTTTAGGCCACAAAATATTTAAGTTTGTCTATGGGCGTATGACAGTATTTGGCACGGTGACGGTGATTGGAAGCTATATCCAGGTTACATGTTTTGATATCTGAATTGTTTCCTTCAGCGGGGAACAAGTTCAAGGATGCGTCAGGAGAACAAGCATTTCGACCATTATATCTAGATGTACAAGCCACAACACCGTTGGTATGTATTATTATTGGAATATATTTCATGGCAGTTTCTAAAGACAATTATCGATGTACGTATTACAGAGGTTTGGCCATACAGAAATCTATGGATTTGAGCAAAATATGTGTATTATATTCATGGGTGACCCCCCCCCCCCCCACCCCAATCCCGCCTTTTTTGTTGTTGGTATCGTCCCAGTGATTGTGAAATGAGAATAATGCATTGTAATAGTTAAATATCTCATGGGTTTAGTTGTGCAAAACCATCACCAAAAATATGGAGTGTTCGTGTAATAAATGTAGACAGGAGGAAGAGATTTTGATAATTAATTTGACATAAAACTGGCGTTTATACTTTTACCAAATCAAATCAACAAATCAACCCCCAATAGCCGATGTCTACTTTTTGTGCTGGGGGGTCGTTAAACAAACAAACAAAAACATTGACAAATCATGCATTCTTTATTTGTAGGATTAGTTTAGGGTGCTCCGCTTTATATGGGTAATTGTAAATGTATTGGTAGTTGGTAAATGGGTTGAGGGGTATTGACGTGGGGAGATACTTATAAGGATATCCCTAGAAGTTGGGCCCCTCCATATTCCATGCCTCCTCAGTATCAGCAGCCACTCCAATGGGAACTTATTTATTCTAGCTAAAAAACATTTTCTAACCTAGCGTTAAAATATTTTCGAATTTGTATTTGTAATCACTACCACATCTTCACATTTCCTATACATATAAGATGCCCTCTTTAGGAATAATAATAATTCACATTTCCTACACATATAAGATGCCCCTCTTTAGGACCCTCGTGTGCTGGATGACATGCTGCCCTATTATGGTGGCCTCTACGGAAACGCCCACTCTCGAACTCATGCCTATGGATGGGAGAGTGAAGCGGCTGTGGAGAAGGCTAGACAAGTAAGCTGCTACAACACTATGTTTCAGTCGTAATCAATCTCACATAAAGTTGCATTATCTAATTAAAGCATAATTAAGTAACAGAACACGGCGACCTCAGTTTGTGGGCCAATAAAATTTTATTATTATTCTGAATAAAAATTTTTACATCCCAGAATTAACAGTAACATCCTAACGACGCATGAATTAACAAATAAGTATAAGCTATACGGACATTAATTATTAATAAATATCGATCACTCAAAGTACTGGTCGAGATCACAGCAGCAGTGTTAAAAGGGGGGGGGGGCCTCAGCACTCAGCAGGGAGGGTGGGATGGTAATCAAAATTGGATCTTCTCTCTCCTGTTGATCTCGATCAAGTGACAGTTACAGGGTTGTTTGTTCCATATGATCAACTCGTAGACAAGGCGACATAATGCAAAGGTAACAGTCAATTATGGCAGGCCGTTTGGATGCCGTTTCTGTAATAATTACATATGTTACCAGCAACATATACAATTAAGTAACAGAACACGGCGACCTCAGTTTGTGGGCCAATAACATTTTATTATTATTCTGAATAAAATTTTGTACATCCCAGAATTAACAGTAACATCCTAACGACGCATGAATTAACAAATAAGTATAAGCTATACGGACATTAATTATTAATAAATATCGATCACTCAAAGTACTGGTCGAGATCACAGCAGCAGTGTTAAAAGGGGGGGGGGGGCCTCAGCACTCAGCCAAAAAGCGAAGCGAGTGCTGAGGGACCTGCTCTGAAGCTACGCTTATCCACATAATTAAAAATACAGGACGAACGCCAGTTGCCAAGCTCTTGGACCTGCTCCAACGGGACTCCAGCTTCCGCACACTCTCTAGCTGCCCCCCGTCTGAGACTATGGGCCGTAATCTTCCTGCCTTGAAGCCCACACTTATCACCTGCCAACCTGAGGGCGAGCAGGAAGAGTCGAGCTGTCAAGGGCTCCCCAGAACACAGCCGCAGGGCTGGACCGGACTTGGAGATTGGAGTTACGGCCTTGTACTGCCTCCAGAGACGCACGGGGCAGCAGATGGAGCTAGGGATTTTTGGCAGCCGTACGTAGTAGGTTTGGCTTGGCAGACGTGTCGTCTTGGTGGATCGGACGCGCACCTTGAGTGACCGCTTGTGGATCCGTATGTCTGCACTTGTCAGGTAGTGCCCCGGATCACAGGGAGACTCCGAGAAAAATAAATTAGATTGTCTCAGTAATGTGAAGTATCCAATTATCAATGCCACATTTAGTACTCGGCCATGTGGGCCCAATTTTTTAAAATATCTGAACATCTGTACAACATGCTTTACTTTTAATGGGAACACTCTTGACACAGCAACATTTTTACATTCAACACCCCTTTCTTTACTAGCCCAACGCAGTATGAGTCAAATTCCTTAGTTCTTCCCCCCATCATCATAATATATGTTTTTGCGCCACTGAAGTAATTGTTCACCGCACTTGGTGACCGAAGACTACTTGCTAAGTGAGCGAGATACAACATCAGGTCATATTGTTTTGGAGATTTCTTATTAACCTTAAAGTTTCTACAGAACTCACTATATTTATTAAACTGGGCACATTTATTGCGCCATGTCCCTTTGGATAACCCGTGCTTGAAAAGCGTTTTGACAGTGTGGTGTAGGTCAGTATGTCGAGCTGTGGTCGAGGGCAAATAAAGAAAGACTACAGTGAGACATACTGAACGTGAAGGCATAAGGTTAAGGCAATATCACAGTTCTTTATCAAAGACAGAAATATCATGGGTAACACGGATCCGAGCCAACTCTAGCTCGGAGCATAATCTCTTCGACCTGGCAAATGCAGCCTTATCGAAGTAGCTTCGACTAAGTGCATCGGCCAAAACCAAAGATCTACCTGGCTTATGCATTACTCGAATTTCGCAACTATTGAGCGCGGCAAATCTCCACAATTCACGCGCGCACGCACATAGGAACGGGTCCCTGCCCTTCCCAGTGGAGAGGACCTGCTGTGAGGTTTCATTGTCAGTATTAATAAGTACTAAGAACTTTTCGGGTGTAATGGGGCTAGCTCGCGGAGCGCAACAATTAAATTAAGGGCTTCGAGCTGGGAGATATGGTAACCAAAGGATAACAGTTCTGCAGTATAGCGTTCGGAGAAAAAACTTGTGATTGAAAAGGCCCCGCCCCCAAGTAAAGAGGAGTCACCCAGTGGACTTTGGGAAAAGGTCGTAATAAAACCACGCCGTTGGACGATTCCGCGTACCGGATGAACCAGCGGACATCCCGCACCAGCTCGATCGAAACCGTGGAACGACCAACAAACGGCGTCCCCCTCAAAAAATCTAGCACCCTATTCATAAATCGTCTAGCTGGGGTAACACACCTAGCTACACATTGGAGTCTGCCAACTAACTGCTGTACGTTCTTCCTTGAAACCGACGCACCGACTCTCCAGACATAGCATTGCGAGATGATGTTCAATAGCTTATCTTTGGGGATGGACAACTCCATCAACGTAGAGTTAATGCGATAACCCAACCATATGAGGTCGGTAGTAGGTGGTGTACACTTGTGTAGCGATAACTGCAGACCCAGCTGCGCCAGCAGTGACATAATACGTCGGTAGCCTCTACTAGCCTCCTCGAGATCGCGTGCCACACCCACGAAGTCATCCAGATAGCATAAGGTGAAGAAGCCTTCCCGATTCATTAAGAAAGAAACTGCTTCCGTTGTCCGGGCGCACGCCAGGCTGGATGTACGGCACCCAAACGGTAGTGCGATGTCAAAATACAATTTGGAGTCAACGAGAATGCCAAAGAGGGGAACGCTGAGTGGGCACGTGCGAAGCTGCCGATAAGCCCTTGCCAGATCAATGGACCAGACGTAGCATCCACGACCCAGACGTGTCACCTCTACAGCAACGTCCATAATGCTGGGCAATTTAAAAGAACATTTAGCACCCTGAAAGAAACCCTTACTAATCCCAGAATTAACGCTACGCCCTCTAGGGTAGCTAAGGTCGACGATGATCCGTCGCTCAAGCGTATTCTTCTTCGCTCTCGTCATAATGGGGCTGACCTGGGCCCAGGGAGTAAATGGAGGGTCATCGAACGGACCCAGCAGAGCGTTGCAGGCAAGCTCTTTTGACACATACCGTTCAATCCACACGCTATACTCAGGACACTCCTTATGATTCACATACGTAGGGGTGGGAATCTTATTTAAAGCATAGTCACTAGGCCACCCATATTCTAAATAATCAACTAATAACTCATCATGATACCCCTCCAGCAGGCCCCTCCAGGCCGGGATGTGCAGGCCTGATGGGACTGGCATTTTTGCTGACAAATAGTTAGGCAGGCCAGTGCGCCTAACAGCGGTATAAATATCAAAATAAACAGAGGTGGCACCCGGGCTAACAGTAGGCCAAAACGGCAACAACAACGGTTGAAACTCAAACGGCCCCAACGGGCAAAAGATCGGCTTGGGGAGGTGCCCGGCGGCGCCGTCATTTGCAGCGGCCAGGAACATAATAGGGGAATAGGGTGGAGCACCCCCGTGAGCCTCACCGGCGTGCAGGGGCACCAATAGGTCAGGGGAAGTACCCGAAAACGGGGTTGAAGTGTTAGAAACAGTTCCAAGCGCCTTAGCTGATTGGTCACTCGGGGGCCGTACAAGCCTACAACGCGAAGGCTGCAACGCCGGACCATTAATCAGTAAATCAGGACGCAAGGGAGACATGGAGACGACCGACACGGCCGGAGAGTCAGTAGTGTGACGAGGAGACAGGACAGAGTCGACCCTGAGGCCATTAAGATTTGTGTAGGCTGGAAGTACACTAGGACGGGATTCCGTCAGAAGGGCTGGAACCTCGACCAAGCGATCGACCGGGGGTCTGACATGACGAAAGCTCAGAGAATGTGAACCCGGGAAAGCTATTGGAGCGCCAGAGGTAACCAGTGGAGAAGAGACGGGCATGGTACCCAGAGTAGTACACCGACCGAGCGGGCGATGCAAGTAAGGGACAACAGGTTCAAAACGATCAACAGTATTAACTACAACAGCAATGTTATCTGGGGGAAGTATCAGATCTCGGGACCCAGGGGTGGCAGGTAATAACGGCATGCCCAACTGGGCTCCATTAGTACCAAACAAACGGCCATCAGCTTGCACTAACCGTATGGTAGGTGAGGTAGTACCTGCACTAATTGAGACAGTGAGTGGCATACGGGGGGACTGAGGCCTACGACTCTCCGAGCCGGCAGACCCGAGGGAGACATCAACAGAAGGAGGGGCAGTAACAGTCAACACATTAGGGCTTAGAGCCATCGCAGTAAGGCGAGTCGTCGACGCCCCCTTAAACGGACGCGACACACCCCCTGCCACGGCCTCCACCATGTCCACATCACTAACAGCATGAGCAGACTCACGACCTAGCGACAGACTGGGCGGCCGACCACCACACAAGCCACCCTCTGGCAGGGGACTCAGCGGCAGCCACGACACAGTGGACCCTATACTTAAAAACCCGTGGCAGTACCCTTAGACCCAACCGTCGGCCTAGGCGCTGAAGAACGAGCCTTAAACCGACAGTCTACTTCTCGATGAATGGCTTTGGCCCCCCGCTTGAACGCACACCACCCACATAAGTGGCAGTAACGACGAGGAGGCGATCCGTGCGACTCAGAGAACCCACAATCTTTACCAGTATTCCAGATCGTACAAATAGGGCCATCACTTATCCTATCATACGTATCCCTAGATTGCCGAATCGATCCTGACGTCGTCTTAGAAACGGATTTAACCCGTACCCCAGTCCCAAATAAATCCCTCTGTACATCCTTGATAGCCGGGTAGTCGTCCCAGCCTGATTTCAGGCGCTTATCATCAACCATCTGGAAAACTTTTTCTGAGAAACCCAGGCATGTTGCCACCTCCCAATTCTCCGCCATCTCTAATAGGTCCTGTACATGTCTCATAATTGGGTCCGTCCACGATGATGGCGTGCTAGCGGACTGGGTCATACGAAACAAAGCTAACAAATACTCATGCCAGTTGGCATCCCCTTGTTTGACCCTATTTTTCTTTCCCTCTCTAACCACAAATTTATGGGGCAATAACTTGTGCTTACCCCGTTTGTCTGCCCGCTTCTTGCTCTGCACTGAGTGCAAGAGATCCCGTAACAAATCCTCCCGCGATGAACAGCTAGACGAGTCTGTCGATGAATGGCGATGTTTGCGACCTCGACGCTTGCGGCAATGTCGGCGTGACGTTGTCGACTCCTGGTCACTGGCCGTCGCGTCGTCCTGGTCACTCGTCGACGAACCGGAAGATGGCGCCATAGGCGCACGCGGCTTCCTGTGACGAACGGCATCCCGTCCACACCCTCCATGCATCCGTCCATGTGTGGGAGAAACTGTTGTTGCTCGACTTCCTTCTCGACGTGCGTCCGGTTGTAGATCGGCCAAAGTACGCTCTACTGTGGCCAGCTTGGCCAGCAGAGAAGCATTATTGGCCGCGATGAGTCGAACCAAGTCGCTGTTACAAGACTCAGCCCTGTCGGTCTGCTCTGTCGAGATCCCAGAATGTCGACGAGACGAAGAGCCTGCCTCCGCCTTATCGAGCTCGGAAATGACAAACGGCCCCGACTCTGCAGTACATAACATCTCCTTGGAGAACTTCCCTTTCCTGGGTGGCATCACTGGCACTGTGCTTGTAGGCAGGATATGTGGCACCTAATCAAAATTGGATCTTCTCTCTCCTGTTGATCTCGATCAAGTGACAGTTACAGGGTTGTTTGTTCCATATGATCAACTCGTAGACAAGGCGACATAATGCAAAGGTAACAGTCAATTATGGCAGGCCGTTTGGATGCCGTTTCTGTAATAATTACATATGTTACCAGCAACGTATACAATTTAAATAAATGAAAGCATTTACTTAGATTTGATCCTACATCTGTAACTTAGATACTGGTTCAGTTATTGTGGTATAGGTCCTGCAACCCTCTGGGCCCGTATGCATGAACAATTATTTATCGCCGCCGGTGGTAAGGACCAAGTTTGGGGTAGCTATCGACGGGGGTGAGAAATGGGTCACGGGCTATGCATGAAGCCAAATCGGCGCGGAGGTAGCTACCCTTGTAATTATTTATAGATTTGGGAAATCCCTCTGCGTTTATAGCCATATATTAGGCTCAAATCTATTGAATGCGATCATATTTAAAAGAGTTACATACGCAATAAGTGAAATTTTATCAATTTAACCCTAAATTCGAACCGTTATTAAGGCTACCGCCGCATTTGCGGCGATATTAATATTTATATTTTCGAATCGACGAACGTAAAGTAAACAAATCGTCGCCGTCGCCGCTTTCCATACTGGCGGGGGCGGCGGTTTGTTTACTGTACCTTCGTCGATTCGAAAATATAACTATTAATATCGCCGCCAATGCGGCGGTAGCCTTAATAACGGTTCGAATTTAGGGTTAATTTAATGAAATTTCACGATTTGAGTATATAATTCTGTTAAATATGAGTGCATTCGATAGATTTGGGCCAAGTCAGTCCCTACCCCAGCCCTTATACCTGCTACTGGGTAGGGGTAGCTTATCCGACTTTTACCCCCCGGGATATCCTTACCCCGGTCACATGCATAGCAACTTTTCGCTGCTACCCCGGAAATCCCCACTACCCCGAGAGGTAGAGCGCTACCCCCGCGTCATGCATACGACCCAGATGTTCAGCATTTCGATGTATGCAAAAAACATTTCTTTGGCATCTTTTCACTTCAAATATCTCCTTTAGCTATTTATAATAAGAATTACCCCCAAAGTAACGTAGAAATCCACCCTTATTTTGGGGAGGTGTGCTACTTAAAGTTATCTCAAGTGTTGATATTTATAGTTCTTCCCAATGCGAATTTATGGCATTTATTCATTAACACCAAGTGGTTTCTGGCCATGTGGCTATTAACAATACTGATGGGACAGTTGCTGACAGTTAGTGAGTAACCTATTAGTCACAAGATCTAACAGATTGAGATTAAGACCAGATGGGATGGCCGAATTAGTTAGAGCGTCCGTCTCCCGTGTTGGTAGATCATAGGTTCGAACCCAGGTCGAGTCAAACCAATGATGTAAAAATGTATACTTGTCGCTTCCTAGCCTGGCACTCGACATTATTAAGATAGGACAAGGACTGGTTGTCTCAGTGTCAAGATAATGTGACTGAGTGGGATATCAGCTCATGGTGCTGGCGGCCTGGTCTTCCAGTGGGGAAGCACTATAAAGTCACCATGAGTGCGCACTGTCAAAAGTTGGTACCCGTCCTGATATGACATTAGATGTTGCTAGGAGGTAAAACAACACCAAACAAACAACAAGATTATGATTAAACTAGTACGAAGCCCAAGATTTATAGTCCATAGGCAGAATTTTCCATAGGATAGCTATTTGTTTGTTTCAATAAACACATGGAACTAATTAATACATTGAGTTTACAAAACCAAACAAGCCAAGAGAAGACTTTTTTTTCAAATCCAGCTAATTCTAAGGTAATTTTCCCGATGCATTGGGAATTGTGGCAGAGACTAGTTTGATTTGGATGCCAAATGAGAAGTGTGAGACCGCTGCCATACGCTCTTTATATAATTTAGGTTCGGCCTGAAACTCATTGTTCCTCACTCACTACACTCACTACAACACTCACTTCAGCAAGTGGCGGATCTGATTGGTGCGGACTCTCGTGAGGTGGTCTTCACGAGTGGGGCGACCGAGTCCAACAACCTGGCAGTGAAGGGAGTCGCGCGTTTCTATAAGTCTAAGAAGGGCCACGTCATCACCGCGCAAACAGTAAGTAGGTCAACGCTTGTCAAGTAGGTCAGTACTTGTCAAGCAGGTCAACGCTTGTCAGCCATGCTTGATTCGTTAAAGCATATTCTGATGAAAGCACCAAAGTTTAACCCAGTAGGGAAAGGTAGTTCCTCCCATTAACATTGGGCAGATTATCCCATGAATATTTTTAGCTGCTCTATGTGAATATTTCATTAATATATAGCGAATATTCATATCAAGAATATAAGTTCAAATGAGTTGACCAGATATTTATGGTGAAAAAGTAATCTTAGATTTGATCCCCAAAGTAAGTATAAAGTGTTTGTATGTTGCTTACCAAACCTGATGGATGAGTTAAGTTGAGCACCCGCTTCCTGTGTGACAGGTTGCGGGTTCGATCCCCGACTGAGTGTGAAGTCACTGAAGTGCTGACAATTAATAGTATGGCACTCGGCATTACTATATATGGCAAGGAGCAGTTGAATGAGGATATTATTATTTGTTTCAATGTTATTTATTTACAGGAACACAAGTGTGTCCTTGACTCTTGTCGAGCTCTGGAATCAGAAGGATTTGAAGTAACCTACCTGCCAGTGCAAGACAATGGCATTGTGGATATCGCGGTAAGAATTCTGATAGGGAGAGGGAAGTTGTGTGTAATAATGGTGGTGGTAATCTGCGCCACCAAGCAACTCCTTCCTACTTTGTAAATTATGGGATGTAAAAAGTAACGCTCAAATATCCTTTTTGATTATTGTGACTCAAGTTTATGTGAGGAACTAATTAAAAGAGTGCTTTTTTTGTGTGTGTTTTTAATTATCAAAGACTGGTGCTAATTAGGAAATTAATAATTAATTCATTGGAGTATCTGAGTTCTGTGTGGCTAAATGCTTCGTTTGTTTAATGACGCAGGACTAAGCATTTAGGTTAACACATCGCAGCCGCAAACAAAGTGGAATATTTGTTGCACCAGGTTAGCCACTGCCTTATTTAAAAAATGTTCCTTGTTACATTTGCATGGTCTGATCACATCATAAAATTTTCAAAAGCAAAACATTTATCTAGATTTTAACCTACATATCCAACTTTACTTAGATACTGGTGCACTTATTGATTATTTGGTGCCGCATAGAGTGGAATACTAATTCAATTTAATAGAACCTGTTACTACTGAAGCCAACGGGGTTAGAGTTTTGCCAAGCACACAACAATTAATTTGCCATGTTTGCACTTCAAATATCTTCTATGTTACTCATTTTAAAGCAAAGCTACTGTAAGGTAGATTGTAGCGAGCAACCCAAGATATTTATCTCAGAAAATGTCGGAAACTCAAAGCCATCGGACTGCAACTTGGTTTCTCTCACCCATCAGGCCCTGGAAGCCGCCTTCCGCCCGGACACTTCGCTGGTCTCCATCATGTTTGTCAACAATGAGATAGGTGTGCGGCAACCAGTGGAAGCCATTGGCGCCCTCTGCCGGAAGCGGAAAGTCTTCTTTCACACAGACGCAGCCCAGGCAGTTGGAAAGGTGAAGGTCGACGTCAAGAGCATGAACATTGACCTGATGTCAATCAGCGGACACAAAATATACGGACCCAAAGGTGAGTGCTATCACTGTGGTTTATGTTAGTACATGTTTTCAAAGGACAACTCGGCATTCAGACCAAGGTTGTCCTAACATGACCGGTGTCCTGTCATCGCAGTGGCAGTCAGATGAGACAAAAACAGGAGTACATTGAAATCATGTCCGTACATGGCAAGGGGTTTTCTGATATCCTTGTTTAAATATCGTTTTGCAAAGCTATAGTAAATCTTGAATGCATAGAGTGCTGGTTTCTTCATTTCATATATCATATTACATGGAATTCTCTTCTCTCCCAAGAAAGCAATAACACTTTTTGTTTAAACACCCCAAAACAGCATATATTTAAATAACTAGATCGATTTTAAAATACTGGAAAACTGGCTTCATTGTCCTGGAAAAGTATTGGAAAATGGTGGCTTATGGCACTGGAAGGGTGTGGAACTATGTTCAGCCAGAAGTGTAGGAATCCTCAAATTGACTGTTAATGATGTTGCAGGTATCGGGGCCTTGTACATCCGACGCCGGCCACGTGTGCGTCTAGATCCCGTCTTCAGTGGAGGAGGGCAGGAGCGGGGCATGCGCAGTGGCACACTTCCCACTCCACTCATCGTGGGCATTGGGTCTGCCTGTCATCTCGCGCAAGAGGAGAGGGAGGTGGGTTTTGGAGATGTATGGCAGTTATAGCTGACTTACTGTCGAAATACCGTGATCTTCATGTGTTTCAGTATGACCGCACACACCTGTCATTATTGGCAATTATAGCTGACTTACTGTCTAAATACCGTGTTGTGCATGTGTTTCAGTATGACCGCACACACCTGTCATTATTGGCAATTATAGCTGACTTACTGTCTAAATACCATGATGTGCATGTGTTTCAGTATGACCGCACACACCTGTCATTATTGGCAGTTATAGCTGACTTACTGTTTAAATAACGTGATGTGCATGTGTTTCAGTATGACCATGCACACCTGTCATTATTGGCAATTATAGCTGACTTACTGTTTAAATACCGTGATGTGCATGTGTTTCAGTATGACCACGCACACCTGTCATTATTGGCAGTTATAGCTGATTTATTGTCTAAATACCATGATGTGCATGTGTTTCAGTATGACTGCGCACACCTGTCATTATTGGCAGTTATAGCTGACTTACTGTTTAAATACCGTGATGTGCATGTATTTCATTATGACTGTGCACACCTGTCATTATTGGCAGTTATAGCTGATTTACTGTCTAAATACCATGATGTGGATGTGTTTCAGTATGACCGCGCACACCTGTCATTATTGGCAGTTATAGCTGATTTACTGTCTAAATACTGTGATGTGCATGTGTTTCACTATGACCATGCACACCTGTCATTAATGGAAATGTAGCTGACTTATTGGTTAAGTACCATGATGTGCATGTGTTTCAGTATGACCATACACTACTGTCATTATTGGCAGTTATGGCTGATTTAATGTCTAAATACTGTGATGTGCATGTATTTCAGTATGACCACACACACTTGTCATTATTGGCAGTTATAGCTGATTTAATGTCTAAATACTGTGATGTGCATGTGTTTCAGTTTGACCACACACACCTGTCATTATTGGCAGTTATAGCTGATTTAATGTCTAAATACCGTGATGTGCATCTGTTTCAGTATGACCACGCCCGCATATCGATGCTGTCTCAGAGACTCATCAACAAAGTGACATCCGGCATCACTCATGTTGTGCGCAACGGTGACCCCGAACAGACATATCCAGGTAGGACGCACTTTGAAGGAGGAAGTTAGTTCCGATTTAAATATTTGTCTTCTTTTGGCTGCTGATTTGCACCTAATGGCTTATATTTTCAATATTATTTTTAAATAGATGATGCTTCTCAGATCTAAAATTGTTAAACATTTAAAACACAGTATTATTTTATTTTATTTTTACTTGCCTCCCACATCCATAGGAGATCGATGTCTATGGATTAATTTGAGATTGTTTTCTTATTAATTTGCAGGTTGCTTGAACCTCTCATTTGCCTACGTCGAGGGGGAATCCCTTCTGATGGCCTTGAAGGATATCGCCTTGTCATCTGGAAGGTAGGAATGTTTGTGTTAGCACTTTTGTTTTGTTAGGGGGTCATACAAAAAGTATGTTAGGTGGGCGAGCCATTATTGCTAAACTTAATATAGACGTGGTAGAGAGTGGCGAGAGGACATGGCGTGTCTCCTTCTGTCTCTGTCTGTGTCTTTCTGTCTCTTTGTATCTCTAGCTCTCATTCAATACATGTATGAAAAGAACTATAATGACTGTGACATGGTAATTTTATTAATTAATACACTTGTTAAAAATATTGTGTATTACATTTACAGTGCTTGTACGTCTGCCTCCTTGGAGCCTTCTTATGTACTCAGAGCCATTGGTGCTGACGAGGATCTTGCGCACTCTTCAATTCGGTTAGTACTTAGTTGATTTTTAAAGTATTTATTGACTACGTATACAAATAGACGCATGCACAATGGTTGAGTTTAAGAGTATTATTTATGGACTATGCATACAAATAGATATGCATAATGGTGGATTTTAAAAGTATTATTTAATGACTACATGTACAAATAATTGATTTAAATAGGTTATTTAATGACTACACATACAAATGTACAAATATATATAAATAATGGTTGAGACTAATTTCGCTGGCTGGTGCCCCCCACACACCCTGCTTCAAGAGGCTTAAATCTCAAATTAAATTAACATTTAAAATGTTGACTTTGAATGAACCCAGATTCCGCCATTGACGGTGTTATTATAGTACATGTGCTCATGCACAAAAGCCTTGGTGTTAGTAGGATGTAGCAAGGACTGGTTGGCTGTCAAAGTTATATGACTGAATAAGAAATCCAGTTATGGTGCCTGAGGCATGGTACTGTAGCGGGGCAACACTAAAACCGCCATGAGTGCACACTGCCAGAAGTAGGCACATGTGACTGTGTGCCTTCCTGGTTACATAACAGTGGTGCCTCAATGAGTCTACTACTATCATTATGATCCAATATCACAATTTTCCTGACACTTAGTCAACCAATGCTTGCCTTGTCCCACTAATAACTAGTGCCAGGCAACATAGTGACTAGTCCCAATTTTTGTTTTGATTATTTGGGTTTTGACCTGTCACGATGAAAGTGGACATTGCCCCTGCCGCTCTGTCTACCACTAAATAGTCTCAGAGGATACTCGAACCTCAATGTGTAAAAGGATGTTTGATGTTGACTGCGCAGATTTGGGATCGGGCGTTTCACGACTGAGGAGGAGATTGATTACACGGCAGAGAAGTGCATCCTGCATGTGAACAGGTTGCGCGAAATGAGGTAAGCAAAGCAAGTAGGGCTTAGAAAAAGGACCACTCTTAGTAGATTAGATTTGATTAGATTAGATTATAGTGTTTGAGCTTTATTCTCAGGCCAAGTTGGCGACTCCACCACATGTAGCCCACTACATGTGGTAAGGATGCTTTGTTCGGTTTTGTCATGTGCAGCAATGAATGTTTGCTTGATGTTAGCTGGTGTATCCTGGAATCTATGGGTCATCTGGTATTGCGGTTAACACCTTGTCATTAAGGACCACCTTGCATCCAGACCAATTGTAAAATATTCCGATTTAATGCATTGGTGGGGGAATGCAAATGTTCTATTACTGATCGGGTATATGTGACCAGGTGCATGTATGTGTATATGTAGGTGCTGGTGGTGCCTGAGTGAGATGTAAATAGACATAGTGGTGCTGGCAAGGCTGTGTGTAAGGGGCACTCAAAGCCTACCCCCTACCCCCTCTGCTGGGTAAGATCACCACAGTCAGGCTCAAGGCAGGTGGTGGCCAGGGGAGCCTCACAGCTTGGTGGTGGTGGGCAGATCACTGGTAACCATGGGGACCAGGAATGCTGGATCCCTTGTCAGCGTCTCACCTCCCACAAGTCTGGTTCTCCACAAGAAATATGTTTAACTCCAATACATTCTTTAATATATGCGTCAATATTCTAAAAGTCAGAGAATATTGTTCTCCACAAGCAATACGTATTCTCCTGTATTCTTGGGTTTAAACTCATAAGAATAACCGCTAAAAAACAGATAGTGATAATCAGGTCGAACAAGCGACCAGAAGTAAACACGGCGATGTCACCGAATCGGTTTTTCGCCAATAACTTCTTTAATATATTCACCAATATTCTCAAACTCGTAGAGAATATTGTTGTACACGTTTCCTCCAGTATTCTTGGGTTTTAAGTCATAAAGCAAACCAAAGTTTGCATTCGTCACTCGAATCCGCGCATACACAGAAGCGATATTTGGGAAATGAGACTCGTGGGAAATAAGACGCTGACACCCTATTGGT
Source organism: Branchipolynoe longqiensis (assembly GCA_030323885.1). NCBI lineage: Eukaryota > Metazoa > Annelida > Polychaeta > Phyllodocida > Polynoidae > Branchipolynoe > Branchipolynoe longqiensis. The sequence goes on along the minus strand of CM059194.1, from coordinate 62,191,606 downwards.
ACAGTTAAGAATACTTGTTTCCCATTGGGGGAATAGGGTGGGGTGATACTCTACACTGAATCCATGTACCATATAAATAATAAACCAGAGGGCTTGACTCTCTCTTCTTTCACACTTTATACTCTTCCTTTCTCTTTGTCTGTATTGATTTCACTATAGCCTGCATACACAACCACAGATTCGAGCCGTAGACTTTACACAATGTTGTCCTGACTTACGTAGGTAGTGTACTGTCACCGTGACGTTCTTGTTTGAACGTTGAAAAATTGTTTGCACATCGCAGGGTTTCGCCGATTACAGGGTTGCCGAAGACTCCTGTATGTGTATATTTAAATAAATAACTTTATTGCTTAAGTGTTCCATTTCCCTTCTGATAATGGTGAACTAGATGGGTGTCCAAATTTCTGTTTTGTTTTTGGGATTATCCAACTTTGAACCATTCATTTGCATATATAATTAGTGACCTATGAAGTATGATGAAGACTCAAGTGTGTTGTCTCCTAATGAACTTTTTCGTTTTCTTTCGTTTTCAGCCCATTGTGGGAGATGGTGCAAGACGGGATAGATCTGAAGTCAATCAAATGGTCCCAGCACTAAACTACAACTGACATTGTCAACATTGACTGATTGACTACTAAGATGTAAATATGTAACAGTTACTGGTTAAGATAAATAGCCAGCAGCTACTGTAATTTATACAGGGATGAGCATTTTAATGCTTCGTTTTTGGTATCCCCCCCCCCCTCCCCATTATGAGGATGATTTTTGTGAAACGTAAATCGAAGGAGAGAAATGGGGGTGGGTGGTGGGGGGCTCGAGGGAGGGCCTACCTTCCAGTCGTGCTCACTAAGGATTGACTAATGGGATTGAATGAATAAACTGTTATTTAGTGTCTGTTTCAATTCCAATTCTTATCACTGTTTATATCTATTATATATATATGTCTACATATATATAGATGTATATATAGATATATATAGAGAGAGATAAATATATATATAGAAATTGGAAAGGGCATTGTTTGATTATGATGCCCAGAGATTGAGCGTTCGCTGATATGCTCTGTGCTAGTCAGAACTAAGAAAATGAGGATAGTTCTAAGGAGCGATCTATGAATCTTGATGGTTTTCACAATTCTAACAATGTTAGGATCAGGTGTGACCCCTTTCCTGCTTCCATAATCCTAATGTAGAAACATTGATAAAATGCGAGCAATGTTACTCACATGGAGAGGAACCAAACACCCCCCCCCCCCCACACACACACACACACACCGCCGACTACCCCTGCACCCGAATCTTGTTTGGATTGTGAAGAACATAGATATTTATGGACCGTTCCTAATTTGCAAGCTGTTATAAACCATCCATGATTACTATATTCTGCTAAGTCATGAAGCTAGAAAGGTTTCACATAAGAATTTGCTTTATATAACATGGAACTTGGACATTCAGAATGGCCTTGTCTCAGGGTATCACCATCTCTCGTACCTCGGCTATTACTCTACATGTCACAAGACCATGTTGCAAACACCGGTTCTCATCTGATCATCGTAGTTAGGGTTGCATAATCCGATGAAAGTATCAAAACTCGGGGGGGGGGGGGATGGGGTGATGAAAATGGGAAATATTGTGCCTAGAGCGGGAATCGAACCCACATCTCTTGCATTCCCGGCCAGTGTGCTAACCAGTATACCATGTAGGCTGACTGATGACATTAAGTCCTGCATTTATACATATTCGACTTCCTAGCCGATGTACTATAAATCATGTTACAGTTGCATAGAAAGAGTTTATTGAAACATGCCAGTACACAAACACACCAGGGAAGTTAGACGTCAGACGATCCTTTCAAATATTAGGTCATTCTCGTGACCTCTCGTCAATCTTGCCATAGTTCCGTGCAGTGCAGAGGTCATGCTCTAAGCTGCTGCAAATTGGAACTGTGTAAACAAAGCCTATGACGTTCATATCTTACTTTGTGCCAGTGTAACTCAGTATGCACTGGCACCAGTGTAGCTGACGCTGACTTGAAATGGAGATTTGGGTCACTAGTAAAACATTGGTGTGCACTCTGAAATAATTGTACATGCGTTCACGTCAAATATCCCCAAACCTAAAGCACCGAGCGCGGTGGCCGAATCGGTAGAGCGCAGGCATCCCGTGTGGGAGATTTTGAGTTTGATTCCCGATCGAGTCAAACCAATGACTTACAAAATTGATACTGTCGCTTCCTAGCTTGGTGCTCAGCATTATTAGGATATGGCAAGGACTGGTTAGCTCAGTGTCAGGATAATGTGATAAGTGGGATATCAGGTCATGGTGTGGGCAGCCTGATTTCCCTGTGGGGCAGCAATTAAAGTCACCCTGAGTATGCACTGTCACAAGTCGTTACCTGTCCTGATATGATCTTAGATGTTGCCAGGACGTAGAACTCCATCAACCAACCAAGCTTGAAGCTGCATAGTCCAGTTAAAGCTTCAAATTTTTAAAGCCAAGGCACTAGATTTGATTCTGTATATCCAACTTAGATACTGATGCAATTATTAGTGTGTCTTGCTGCATGGCAGGTTGTATTAAAGCTGCATAGTCCGATGAAATCATCAAATTTTCAAAACCAAAACGATGATCTAAATTTGATTCTACATATCTAGCTTAGATACTGATGCACTTATTAAGCATTTGTCGCCGCACAGAAGGGAATAGTGAGGCAATTGAATAGTTCATGTTGCTCCAGAATCCTATGGTGTCAGAGTTTTGGCAAGCTTGCCAAAATAAATTTTGCATGGTTGCACTTCAAATATCTCAACTGTCTACGGTGTCAAAATGTCGATGTGCATGCCATCATTAATTTTGAATGGTTTCACTTCAAATATCTCCAATGTTAGCCGTTTATAATAAGTTACTTTAAGCTAGTGTTGTTGATTATAATGATTAACCTAATATATTTATTTAAAAAAATGTCAGAAACTTAAAATTGTAAGAATATGCTTCTTTAATATATTTATCTGAAGCCATGTGGCAAAAAGATCGAAATGAGCGGATTATGCAACTTTGAGCCTTGTCACTACATGGATGGGAATACGAGGTGCCATAAATATACTGATGAAGGATTATAGTTATAGCCTACGGAAACAGTAGTGTATAGCACTACTAATACCTCTGCTGCCTTAATGCTAGTAAAGGTAAGCATTGTATAGTTGAACACCTGGCCACTCAGTGTAATGGACGTGCTATGAGGTCACAAATCATTAAAGGGATTTTTACGTTGTATAGTCCGATGGTTTTGGGTTTCTCTCATTTTCTGAGATAAACATTAGGTTGTTCATTATAATCTACCTTACTTTAGTTTGAAGTAACTTTTATTTTAAATCGCAAACATTTGAGATATTTAAAATGGAAACATGCTAAATTAATTTTGTCAAGCTTGCCAAAACTCTATCACCATAGGCTTCTGCAGTAACAAGTTGTATTAATTGACTCAGTATCCCCTTATATGTGACAACAAATGTTTAATAAGTGCACCAGCATCTAAGTTAGATATGTAGAATCAAATCTAGATAATTGTTTTGGTTTTGAAAATTTTATGTTTTCATCGGACTATGCCGCTTTAAGTAAGAAGTAATACTCTAGAAGTGACACGTTCACAAATGAATAAACCTTTCTGATTTGTAGATCACTAACAAGCAACAGGGTGTGCGGTAGCTAAGTGCCCTATTTTAATGTTCATATAAATGTTACCGTAAATCCTCCCATTAAAAGCCATATTTCCATTATAAGCTTCCGCTGTCTTTGCTTTTGTTTTTTACTTCCTGATAGACCCTGTTCTACCCCCATTTCATCCAGGGAGAGCTACCAATAAACATTTTTGTCTTCCAGTGGGGCAGGACTATAAAGTCGCCATGAGTGCGCACTGTCACAAGTCGGTACCCGTCCTGATATGACCTTAGATGTTGCTAGGACGTAAAACAACAAACAAATAAAGCACCCAAGGTCCTCTGTGGTGGCCAGTGTTGGCTGGCGTTAGGTTGGCAACTGGGGCTCTCCTATGTTGATTGGGAGAAAACGCAGAGTCTCTCACGCTTAGCATTGGGCGCATTCGACTGGGCCTCTCTATCCAAATATCAAAATATTTCCGAACAAATTCCTATTGGACTGGGACCGGAAGTGGGTTCATATACCGATGATTCGGATGTGTGTATGTGGCTCCATCCGTTCCATCCGTAAATCTTGCGGATAGAAAGGGCCCAGTCGAATGCCCCCAAAGTAAGGGAATCCGGTTCATATACCATTATTCAAACTTCATCTAGTACTCTCAATAGCATTATCCTGTCTTTATTGGACTGATCAGTCAATACAGACTCTCCTTGGAGAGCATTCCGCTGTCACTGCTCTGACCGGATTATTTCCCACCTAACTCAATTTCCGTTTTTTTGGTCTCCGAAATCACTTTCATCCTGTATTATAAACCGAAACATGTAATGGATAATTGACGGCAGTTATAGTGAAAGTAAATCTTTATTCGACGTATGGCCAGTTGACAACATGGTGGGGCATTCCCATGCGAGTAATGTTCTGACTCCCATTTAATATTGCACTAAATATACTGTCTTAGGGCCGATTGTCACACGGTGCATGTGTGTGGATTGGAAGCCTATGGCAAGCTGGGTAAAAGGACGCTGCAGTGTAGCTACCATAGCCTGGGCTGGCAGGATTGCAGTCTGGCCAAGCAGCACTTTGGGCGTCATCCTCATTTAACGTAGTGACTTTTCAATTGTGGCTTGCTTTAGGCTATGGGGAGAGGGTTGGGGTGAGGGGTTCAACTATCATGTGGTGATGTGTTTTTGTAACGTATTCTCTTCTGTTGGATTCAACAGTGAATTTGAATATGTTTTGTCTGATAGAAAATAAAAAAAGAAAAGCTTGTTACTTAGTGTTAACATTTGATGCATGTAAGTAAAGTCTTTGATCTAGATAAAGGACATCTGTGGCTGCGGAATTACTACTACCCTTTGTTCGCTAACTTTTATTCAGGGGCCTAGCTTGGGGTTTTCAGGTGGTACGCAGATGGAATAAACCGTTATAAAACTTCTTCTTTTTAAATATTATAATCTTAGGTGGTAAGCAGCTGCGCACTTGCATATAGGGAAAGCTAGGCTCATGCTAGTGATGTTATAATTTTTGCACTAAGTTTATCGGCAAGCTCAATTGCTGCGGGCATTTGTTTTGCTGTCGACGCTGTTTTCAGCGCATGCGCAGGTCGGCGATAACAGTATTGGTGGCTATTATTTACAGAGCAGCTCTGCGAATAGTCAGTGTGAAAACAAAATCCCTGCCAGTATCGACACCCATTCGCTTGCATGGTGTTTTTAATCATATGTTTTTAGTGTTGAGATTTCTATTTACTACACACTTACAAACACTTAATTCTCCAGTCGTTGTTTTAATGTTACCTGAAGGTAACCTGGTGTGCAATATTCCCCATACAACTGGTGACGTGTGTGTAGGATCTGGTGTCTAGTAGTAGTAGTAGCAGAAGTATATGCTGTAGTAGTAGCAGCAGTACAAGAAATAGAAAGTATGCCCATTTTGTTTCACCTTTGTATTTGACAGACTGACGTAGTTTGGTTCTGATCGGCACTAGTGCCATGTAGTCCCATGAACAGGGCAGTTTTATTGTAACATTCTGGTGAAATTATTTGTGTTTTTGTCATCACTATGACCCAAATTCAGCCAGTTTTGTTCAGTATGATCATGATGATAAAGATCTACCCAAATGGCCATACCACCAAGTTGTTTACGAACAAGATGGCCAAGTGGGTAAGGACCTTGCACGAGGAGGTGGGATCGATTTCCAGCCAAGCGAAATATGTTTGGGGACCTTGCCTGGCTATTGGCTTTACTAGGATAGGGCAATGACTGGTTAGCTCAGTGTCAGGCTAATGTCGCTTATCCTAGTGAAGCGACACTATGAAGCTGTCATGAGTGTGCACTGACACAAGTTGGATAGCCATCCTGATATCACCTTACATTATACTAGTATGACATTACATGTTACTAGTATGTAAAAACTCAATAAACCAAACTTCCTAATACAAATGACCTCTATGTGAATCAGGTTATATGATACGCGACAAAGGAGGAAGAGGAGGCCGGGGTGGGGAAAAATAGTTTATTTTCAAATAAAATGCGAGAGATAAGAGTAAATAAGCATACAAGAGAACAATACGATGTGTAAATGACAGTACGGTAGAATGAATCAGGCAGATGACCAGAGTTCAGGGCCGGTAATGTCAGGAGGGGTGGGGGGGGGGGGGGGGGGGGGGGGGGGGAAGAGGAACCCCGAAGAGCCCTCCACCCTAAGAAGGAGAGAATAAAAGAAGGGAAGAGAAAGGAAGTATGGGTGGGTGGGTGGGTGGAAAATGAGCAGCAGGACAGGGTAACGGGAGGAGAGGCGGAGTGGTTGGAGGCAGCGGCGGCCTCGGTTATAAGGGCTGAGCCCCGGAGGGGTGGGGGGGGAAGTAATCACCAACTGTTGCGAGGAGGAAAGGAAGGGGGGGGGGGAAGTCCAACCCTCTGTCACGAATCAAATGCAATGCAAGCTTTACGACCGATACGTGATGAAGGAGGAAGAGGAGGCCAGGGTGGAGAAAAACAGCAGTTTATTTTCAAATAGAATGCGAGACATAAGAGTAAATAAGGATACAAGAGAACACTACTATGTGTAAATGACAGTAAGGTAGAATGAATCAGGCAGGTGACCAGAGTTCAAGGCCGGTAATGTCAGGAGAGGGGGGGGGGGGGGGGGGGGGAGAGGAGCCCCCAAGAGCCCTCCACCAAAAGCGAGGAGAGGGCGCGGGGGGCTCTAGAGGGTGCGAGGCGGGGCACATATGCGTGCTCCGCCTGTGAGGTCCAAGTCCCCTTCGCCATCATGTCGGGGAGGGGGACACCGGCGCGCTGGCAGGCCTGGGCGGCGCCTCACCGGAGGCTGTGCAGTGTGAAAGTGCCAGAGCCGGCACGGACACGGCGCGGAGGATGGTCATGAGGGTCCGAGCTATGCTGCTCTGCGAATTAGCAGAAGAATGATTATTTGCACAGCTGCTTTGCTCTGCGAATTAGCACAAAAATTATTATTCTCAGAGCTGATAGCTTTGTCTTACATATATTCATTATATTATTATATTGCATGCCTGCATCCATCATCCATGTTTATGCCAAATTGTTCTGTATTTCTGTTAATTTAGAATAAAATTGAAGTTTTGCACTAAGTTTATCGGCAAGCTCAATTGCTGTGGGCATTTGTTTTGCTGTCGACGCTGTTTTCAGCGCATGCGCAGGTCGGCGATAACAGTATTGGTGGCTATTATTTACAGAGCAGCTCTGCGAATAGTCAGTGTGAAAACAAAATACCTGCCAGTATCGACACCCATTCGCTTGTATGGTGTTTTTAATCATATGTTTTTAGTGTTGAGATTTCTATTTACTACACACTTACAATCACTTAATTCTCCAGTCATTGCCTTAATGTTACCTGAAGGTAACCTGGTGTGCAATATTCCCCATACACCATCGGAACTGGTGACGTGTGTGTAGGATCTGGTGTCTAGTAGTAGTAGTAGCAGAAGTATATGCTGTAGTAGTAGCAGCAGTACAAGAAATAGAAAGTATGCCCATTTTGTTTCACCTTTGTATTTGACAGACTGACGTAGTTTGGTTCTGATCGGCACTAGTGCCATGTAGTCACATGAACAGGGCAGTTTTATTGTAACATTCAGGTGAAATTATTTGTGTTTTTGTCATCACTATGACCCAAATTCAGCCAGTGTTTGTTCAGTATGATCATGATGATAATGATCTAACCAAATGGCCATACCACCAAGTTGTTTATGAACTAGTTGGCCAACTGGGTAAGGACCTTGCACGAGGAGGTGGGATCGATTTCCAGCCAAGCGAAAGATGTTTGGGGACCTTGCCTGGCTATTGGCTTTACTAGGATAGGGCAATGACTGGTTAGCTCAGTGTCAGGCTAATGTCGCTTATCCTAGTGAAGCGACACTATGAAGCTGCCATGAGTGTGCGCTGACACAAGTTGGATAGCCATCCTGATATCACCTTACATTATACTAGTATGACATTACATGTTACTAGTATGTAAAAACTCAATAAACCAAACTTCCTATATACAAATGACCTCTATGTGAATCAGGTTATATGATACGTGACAAAGGAGGAAGAGGAGGCCAGGGTGGAGAAAAACAGCAGTTTATTTTCAAATAGAATGCGAGACATAAGAGTAAATAAGGATACAAGAGAACACTATTATGTGTAAATGACAGTAAGGTAGAATGAATCAGGCAGGTGACCAGAGTTCAAGGCCGGTAATGTCAGGAGAGGGGGGGGAAGAGGAGCCCCCAAGAGCCCTCCACCAAAAGCGAGGAGAGGGCGTGGGGGGCTCCAGAGGGTGCGAGGCGAGGCACATATGCGTGCTCCGCCTGTGAGGTCCAAGTCCCCTGCGCCATGATGTCGGGGAGGGGGACACCAGCGCGCTGGCAGGCCTGGGCGGCGCCTCGCCGGAGGCTGTGCAGTGTGAAAGTGCCGGAGCCGGCAAAGGGAGTATACCCCGCCGGAAATTAATTAAATAAAATGCTTAACAAAAAATGTAATTATTTTGAGAAATATACTCATGTAAAGTAATGCTATCTGAACGATACAAAAATAAGCTCGAGCTTGTATAAAATAGGTTTAGCTGTTAAGTAATGTTTATCGAAATATGTGATTACCGGTACTATAATGGTTTTTACAAAAATATTGCTTGGGTACACTGAAATCTATGAAACGATTGACTAATGTAATAAAAGTTTTGCACTACTTCTGTCTCCTTAGAAATCGCATGATTAAAATTAAGAGGCCGTCCAAAGTTCTCAACATTTTCACCATCGTACAAAGAGTATTACTTTCCAGGCCCCCTCTGTCCTCACAAAAGTTGTAGGCCCCCTACATATTAACATTTTATTAAATGTACGATACTGATACCCCCTCCTCCCCCATCGTATCGTATGCTTTGTACGGCCTAGAAAATGTTGACGGCCCCTAACACATGACACAAAATAATGTTCACAAGTTTGTTTATTGACGTCATCACAATCACGAATAGTATGTTGACCATGCCGTGCAAGGACTTATGCATAGGTGTAAAACGATGCATGCACGGCTGAGTTCTGCAATAATACAGTATATAATAATATAATTCAGCGCGTAATAAATCAACCACAAAGTGGGCCTTTGGCGCCCCATTCTCAATAGTGGCAACTAAACAAATCAACCCATGACTACTTCTCGGGGGAAAGGACTCATGCATGCTCACGTTCCAGCTGCATAGTTCGATGAAAGTAAATGTTCAAAACCAAAACATTTACCTACATTTGATCCGACATATCCAATTTAGATACTGATGCACTTATTAAGCATTTGTTGCTACATAGAGGGGGGGGGGGGGGGGTTATCCGCCAATATAACAGAAGACTATGGTGTTAGAATTTTGACGTGCTTAATTTTGATGAATTAATGTTCACGTTTTCACTCCACAAATATCTCCAAAGTTAGCTATTAAAAATAAATGCTACTTCAAAGTAAAGTAAATCATAAAAATCAATCTAATATATTTATCTAAGAAAGCAGCAGAAACTCAAAACCATCGAACAGTGCAACTTTAAGAACTCGTAGAAAGGTGACAGGCGGTAGAAACTAGAAATGGAATACACACACACATGTGTACATTCTTCGTATGTGTCCATTACTGAATTGGGTAGAATGATGGTACATTATGAGTAATATTATGACAGTTGTTATCAGAAAGTGATATTTTTAATCACAACCCCCATTTCTAATATGTCTATTATGTGGTGTATATTTTATGTATTAGCTGCACATTACAAAAGAAGACACGAATATTACATCTTCTCCAAACTTGAGTAACTAGTATAAAACTGCTCCTAATTTAGAAAGCTAGTGAACCGTCACTGCTATTTAGTGACTTAGTTAACACTTGTATACAATGTATGATTAGCCACTCATACACATAGATCTACAATATTCAAATACCAAACCGTTACAAATAATTCAATATATATATGTTCCGCATAGTCACTTATATGCCCATATTATTGTATATAATATAACAATTATTATATACTATCTTTGTGTTTGATATATCGGATATATGAAGAGTTCAGGCGCAAAACCACGTAAACGCCAATCCAAAAATGTAGTTTAAATAAAAGATTTGTACCTGAAAATAATTTAAATTCTTACTAATCACTTTTCATATGATCATATGGTTATGGAGCAATGAACAAAAAAGTAGGAATACAATTTTTGTTAAATAAAAAATTAACAATCTTCCCAGACTCACATAATATCACACAAAGTGCTGGCATCATCATCGCCATCATCATCATCATCATATCTTGTATCAATACCGCTAACATTACACAGTTTGTGAGCATACTTCATTTACTAGGTGGACAGTGGAATACAGACAGAGTATATAATCAGTGGCAGGACACTGGGTAGACATACTACTTTCTAACATGTCGACAATGAGTTACACAACCATTATAGTCACATGCAGAGAACAGAATGCGCAGTCAGTGGCATGCCACTAGGTGGACATGCTACTGTCTAACCTCTCTGCACAACCTGTCAACACCCGTTACACAATGACATGCATAGACAGACTATGCAGTCAGTGGAAGGCCACTGGATGGAGATGCTACTTTCTAACCTGTCGACAATGAATTAAGCAACCTGCCAGAATGTTTATAGGTTATACATTGACATTCATAGAACAGCAAACTCGATAAATGGAATGCTATTTTCTAACCTGCTGATTTGGTAAAGCACCAGATCTTCCCCATTATTGACAGTCATAGTGTTGTTCAGCCCTATTGATACAATTAAATTAGTAGGATAATGGGGGAAAAGTCACATCAAAATGGCAATGCTTCGCTGAAAGCTTGCCGCTTCCTCTATATTTATGTGCTACGGTTTTTGTAGGCTACAAGCCTTCATCTGGACACCCAGAATGTATTTTTTTATAGCACAATTATTTTATCTGATATATATCAGATTATAAACTCCTTTGGTTGTATACCCTTTTTATGTATGTTCGAAAAAATAGGCTTGTGCAACTTTTGATTGTTTACTTAGAACACCAGGTTAATATATAAGCTGTATAAATTAATTACTGCTTATCGAGGGATTAAATTAGTTAATAGATTAAATACTGGAAGAATATGTGGTGACCACCAAAGTGCTTTAAGTAGAATGACAGTCTTCCAAATTGCCTTATACCCAACAGGAAACCTATTGGAATCTTGTATTTAAATATTTAAACCTGTTAAATGATACCCGACCAATATTACTTAAGACCATTTTCTTCCCTTCTAAGGCATCTTTTATTTTCTTTGAAAATAAAATTTGCGTCCCACTTTCGTTTGTTCATGATAATCTATTATTAAATGTCTGTAACATTCGTAACTATCGCTCTTTAGTGGTTTTGCAATTCAATTCTTGATAGCCTGCCAAGTCTGATAAAACTGAAGTAGGACTGACCAGTAGGCCTATGCTAGCTAGAACCTTTTGGTAGTCTGCATATTCTGCAATTAAACAGCAGTTCAAGGAATCAAAAGGGATACAATTTGAAAGGAACTTACTGCCCCATAATAAATACAATATCTCGATGACTGGTGAATTTGTTTACCCTGCTGATAACGGATAAGTGTGTTAACACTTGTTTTCACTGCTGGGCACCACTAATCCAATTTGATTCAAATCTTCTTGTGTTATTATGAATTTTTTTTGGTGTGGCGTTTGTTACTGCTTTAGTTCTTTTCGAGCTGCTATACATGTAGTTTTTCCCTTCTCTATTCGCTATTGTTATTTGTGCCAATTTTCCCCAGTTTGTGTTTTTAAAATAAATCAATTCTAGTATGTATCTATCCATGTGTCTTGGTCCCGTTAAATTTTTATTTTTCTAATTAACTCTTGTCTAAGTAGTGTGTTATTTGTGTGTGTATATGGTCCCATATTTCATCTACTTTATGGTATTTCAGAACTATCTTTTCTGATTTCTTTTTCATGCGTTCTATTAGTATTAGCTTGTCCTTGGTGTATCCTTTGTAATTTCTTTCTAGTTTGTATTCAAACCTCTGGACTGCTTTGTCTTTCTTTTTTAGTAGCCCAGATCAATTCATGATATAGGGTTTGAGGCCGTCTCTGGAATGCGTATCCACCTAGACCACATCTCGGTCAATCAGTAGCCCAAAGACTCGGGCATCAAACTCCATATCGATAAATAACATTACTATCACAGCTCAGCTAACTAGATTTACTCATGCACAACCTCAGTGGCTGAAGAACCTGTGACGACATGACTTAAGTGGCTGAAGAACCTGTGACGTCATGACTCAAGTCCAGTGCGTCTACCTTGGTGGCGGGGCGGTACATACTGCCCACCGGAAGAGGGCGCCCCATGTGCTGCCCGATTGTCGGCCCGACCGTCGTCGACTTCCGGTTGGCCACTTCCGGTCTCACGTGGCACTCGTTCATGAAGGAATCGGGGTCGGTGCTGACGAAGGCCGACATGGGCAGGAAGTGGTCGAGTGGTTTCTCCATGTGAAGAGTGCACAGGCGCGTCTCCCACTTCTGAACGTGAACAGGTCATAGTGTCATTTCCACATTTATAATGATATACATCTACTGATGTGATAGGGGTGAAAAGGTCACAGGGAGACGTGCACAAAGTATGTCAGGCTAATTTATATTGGTACTCAACATCCGGCCCTACAACAAACATGCCAGGTTTTATATGATGACAATTATGCCCAGCACACACCTCCCGTATACGATTCACACACTAAAACTGACTGCGTTTCACAACCCGACCCATCCCGTTTCGCGACGTAAAACTGGCTGATTCATTTTTCGAATGTCTTGCGATTCACGTTTTAAGGACTAAAACTGAGTTTTAAGTCGCGAATCGCAATGCTCTGGTGTGCTACGGGGGCACACACCTAACGACTAAAACTAAAACGTAATCGCGAAACGGGCAGTTTTAGGTCGTATACGGGAGGTGTGTGCCGGGCATTATATATATTCACTACAACCAGTGGCGGATTAAAGTTGCATAGTCTGATGGTTTTGAGTTTCTGAAATTTTCGGAGATAAATACATTAGGTTGACCATTATTATGTACATTACTTTAGCCTGAAGAAACTTTTATTTTATATGGCTAACATTTGAGATATTTGAAGTGGAAATATGCCTAATTAATTCTGGCAAAACTCTGACCCCATAGGCTTCTGTAGTAACAGGTTCTATTCAATTGCCTCAGTATTCCCTTCTGTGTGGTGACAAATGTTTAATAAGTGCACCAGTATCTAAGTTAGATATGTAGAATCAAATTTAGATTATTGTTTTGGTTTTGAAAATTTGAGGATATTTTCATCGGACCATGCAGCTTTAAACTTAAGCTGTATAGTCCGATGAAGCATCAAATTTTCAAAACTAAAACAATTATCTAGATTTTATTGTACATACCTAACTTAGATACTGGTGCACGTATTGAGCATTTGTTGCCACATAGCATGGGATACGAAGTCAATTTAATAGACCCTGTTACTGCAGAAGCCTATAATGTCAGAGTTTTGGCGTGCTTGCCAATATTAATTTGATATGTTTGCACTTCAAATATCTCAAAAGCTGAGCTTTTAAAATAAAACTTACTTCAACCTAAAGTAAGATGAATATAACATTTTATTTATTATATTTATCTCAGAAAAATTAAAGAAACTCAAAAGCAACGGACTATGCAACTATTAAACATTACGGCCAGGGTGGGTTGATTGAGTTACTGAATCTCAGTTTATCCGCACTGGCTACAACTACTCTTGTGTTCACATACATTTCCCATCCTGATCCTGACGTGACTTGAGATGTTGCTAGGACGTAAAACCCCACTCACTCACCTATCTTTTCACTATTCTAGGGACCAGAGGGGATAGCCGAATGAGTTGAGCGTCCGTTCCTGTTTTGGGTGATCGGGGGATCCGAACCCATGGGTTTGTGGGTTCGAACATTGGCCGAGTCAAACCAATGACTTTAAAATTGATACTTGTTGCTTCCTAGCCTAGTGCTCAGCATAAATAGGATAGGGCAAGGGCTGGTTAGCTCAGTGTCAGGACAATGTGACTGGGTGGGATATACAGTCATGGTGGAGCCAGCGGTCGGATTTCCCAGTCGGGCAGCACTATAAGTGTGCACTGTCACAAGTCAGTACCCGTCCTGGTATGACGATAGATGTTGCTAGGACGTAAAACAACAACAAACAAACTTTCACTATTCTGGCACAGCTACATCGGGACATTGGACTCTGCGGTGCCATTATCACAGTAGATCTGTCATGTATGTGATAAATATATAATTTGAAGCCGACTGATATGACTCCTGGAGAATTATCTCACTCACCCTGCATGCCTGCGGCTCTAGATAACACTTCTGCTATACATAGTACTAATAGTAGTATCTTTGGTATCAGTCCCTGTACTATACACTGCACAATATGTCGGGAACCTGTTGTATGCTAGTTGGTGAATACCTGTGAATACCTAAGTAACCATGTGCAGTTTTACATCCTGGCAACGTGTATGGTCATATCAAGACGGGTACCGAGCTATTTTGTGGTTAGGAACCCATTGTCTAGCATATTCACCAAGAGCATTTCCACCACCAATCAACCCTCTGATGCCAGTAGCAAGCACAAATCGGCATGCTCAGCAGAAAAGGGATATATGAAGGTTAGAAGGTAAAGGTTTCCTACCTGAAGGCATACCGCCAATTCTTCTCTCGTCCCGCCTTCCGTCCCGAATATAATGTGTGGCGACAATACGTCAAACCCAACGAAGCGCAAGATGCTATTCTGAAAAATAGTCAAAACCATAAATAAAACTATATCATTAAAAAACACATGAAAATCAGTACAGACTAATCTGTTTTAATATTGAGCATATTTGAAGAGCCTAGAAATAGTCTTAAATTTGCAATTTAATTGTAATCAAATATCTGTATTATTTATATATATATATATGTGTGTGTATGTATAATTATATATGTGTGCGTATATATGCATGAGGGGGTCCTTAACAATTATCAACATTTTCACAAGTGTACAAAACATACTTTTGCATGCCCCCCTTGCCCTTCCCCCACAATAACGATGTTGATATTGTTGCTTCGAATCCAGTATTAATTTGACCAACAAGTTAATAAGTTTTAGAATGTGTGAAGCGGGCATAACCCCCCCCCCTCCCTAACGTACGGTTTGTACGATTGTGAAAATGTTGATAATTGTGAAGGACCATTAAATGTATACACGCACATGCATGTAGGCATTACAAACATATGCAGGCAGACACATACATGCATAGGCTATACATACCAATGGAATTCAAGGCTTTTTGTTTTTTTGATAGGAATTCAGACAAGTATTGGCATTTTATTATCTATAGGTATGTCAGATTATCGTATGCTGAATGGCGATTTCAAACTAATTTAGATCAGTGGGGACAGTTCAATGGTATTTAAGGTTTTTCAAGACTAATTACCCAAAATAGGTTAAATCCAAGGTGTTTCAATGCCTTGAAATGAGGCAAATGAAGTTCAAGACTTTTCAAGACTTTCCAGGACTTTGACATACATACACACATACATAATCAATACCAATGGGCACTAGCCTGGACTGACCTGTATTGGCCAGAGTGACACTTCAATGTCGCCCATCGGCCCCGTGCTTGTGAACCACCCTCGCGTTCCACCGGTAGTTAACGATAACATCGCCTTCTTTCCCTACAAATTCAACAGAATACTAAAATTATGTGTACAAAATAAAAGCATTCTGAATCAACGGACAATGACACCACATTGGTTGCGATGGTAACCTTACATCTTATGTAGACCTAGTAGTAATACTATAGCTTACTGATCAATCCGATATAAGTGTCAATCCGATATAACTGTCAATCCGATATAGCTGTCAACCAAATATAGCTGTCAATCAAATATAGCTGTCAATCAAATATAGCTGTCAATCAAATATAGCTGTCAATCTAATATAGCTGTCACTGTCAGTCTAATATAGCGGTCAATCCGATTTCGCTGCCAACCCTACATAGCTATCAACCCTATATAGCTGTAAATTTGATATAAAAGTTAACCGTCATTTTTGCAAATTTTAGCTCACTCGTCTGGTCACCTCGGCCAGTAATTTCCCAGGCCGGCGAACAGAGGGTTAGGGGTAGGGATGTCCCAGTGCACACCTATTGGACTATAGGGGCCTATCTGTAAAGATAAATTCAACCGGATGTGAGTGTCCGCCGGCACTCCTCAGTGCCCGCCAGGAGGACAGCCTGGACCAGCGCCAGCTGGCGGCACTGGCGGGCAGTGTACGCGTAGAACACCGCGTACGTCCCCTCGTACACGCTCAGCTGCATCGCCAGACTGCGCGAAAACCCACGCTGCCCGCACCGCACCGCCCTCTCGTGGCGCACGCGCAGCACAGCCAGCTTCCGGTCGAGTGTCTCCAACTGGTCACATGACTTGTGGACCCGGCCCTCGAGCCGCTGGTACTTGGCGATGATGACTTTGCTCCCCTGTCTGGCTTTCATCCTGCTTTTTGTATGTGTGTATGCGCGTGTGTATGTGTATGCGTATGTTTGCGTGCGTGTGTGTGGGTATGTTTGCTTTCCGTCCGCGCTATGTTAGAGCAGTGCAGTTGAGACTGCGTGCGTCTCCCAATGTCCAGGAAATGTCACGTGATGCCTTGAGACCCCGTCTTATATATGAGTCTACACTGTGGTTTCTGCGGGCAGAGATCGCTCTCTGAGAGGAACATTGCCATGACAGTCAAGTGAGGAAGAGGCGGGGGGGCTTCCCGGCTGGCGACCCCGACTCTCTGGGAGAGGTCACGTGGATTGTTGTGAGTCGCTCAAGCCACACCAGTTTAGAAGGAAGCCCTCCACCAGCACCGCCCCCATCCCCACCACGCTTGCGCACACGTGTTGGCACTGCAAGCGACTATTACTACTATGGACGCGCCACGCATGCGCCGAGAGCTAGGTGTGAAATCGCGGACGCTCTGAGTGTGAGTGCCGAAGTGGGTTGCAATGATGCACGGTGCATGACATGTGATTAGAAATGGAACAGTAGTTAAGATATTAGCTCTAATTATTAATACTAACATTATTGTTATAATTACTGCTGATTTGTGTAATGCATGCAGGCCTAATAGTATTACTATTTCGGCAGAGTTGTTCCACATTCTCTTGGTGACTACGGTTGTGTGCGGAAACTGAAGGCGGTGGGGAGGTTGTTTAGGTTGTTTAGGCTATTTCGATTGATGTTATTTGGGCAGGAGAGGTTATTCACGGAAGTGAAGCTATTTAGGTTGTTGGGGTTATTTAAGTAATTTATTTAGGTAATGTTATCTAAGCATCACTTAATCATGGGACTCGCTGCGTTTGAAATATGTATGTTCACCAGCCAGAAGTTGGCCGTTTTTGAGTGTGTATTTTATGATCATCTCTTTTTAACGGAGTAGGTTAACTACTATTTACTTACAAATGGACACACTTTGTGTTTGTGAATGATTTGCTTTTTGATAGTTGTCATTTTCCTTGTTTAGTGGCCATAATTAGTCCATTCCAAAATCATATTTTATTCACGTTAATACATATCACTCCAAATCCGTTCTTTAAACTTGGTCGTTGTTTTTTTTCTTAGTGAAAAAAAGGAAAGAAAGATCAGCGTCGGCGCATGGGTCTTCCAAACATAGGTATATATATATATTATTTACGTATATATATATATATATTTAATTTATATACATATGTATATATATTATATACATATATGTTACTAGTTTTCCAGCTATTGGGTATATATATAACGTATATACATATGTGAACATACCTTTATTAACTTGATAGTACACTTGATAGTACACTGAATCAAATGACAATAGTTTCAGATTACTAGGATCATACTGTACTAACACTACTGTGTTATTACATAGAGGTTACAACAATTTGGGCAGGAAACACCAAATAAATGGACTATAAAATTGCAACATGGGCTATTTCATTCACGTCGATCTGTTTGCAACAACATGCCAGTCATGTAATCAAACACCCCCTTGCGCATTTAGTTATGTAAGTCTACTTATGTACTCACCTTGAACCGACCAAGGTCGAACATGGAATCTAGCCCAAAGGCGAATCCCTGGGTGAAGACACGGTCGAACCACCCCTTGAGGATCGCCGGAAGTCCCATCCAGTAGAGCGGAAACTGAAATATAACTATTTCAGCGTCCATCACCTTCTCCTGCTCCAAGCGGATATCCGGTGCCTGGCGTCCCTCGTCCGTCGCCACCTTGGACTCGAGGCTGTACCTGAAGTTAGCAGCATCGACCGGCTCACCTGAAGGAACACATGAACGCTGTGCCGCCAGAATGTCAATGTGTCGAGGATCAAGTCGTTGTTGGTAGGGGTTGTATGTCCTAGGAGCATCTAAGGTCATATCAAAACTTGTGGCAGTGCACACTCATGGTTGCTTTATAGTGCTGCCACACTGGGAGACCAGGCCACCAGCACCATGACTTGATATCCCACTCAGTCACATTATCCTGACACTGAGCCAACCAGTCCTTGCCCTATCCTAGTAATGCCGGTCACCATGCTAGGTAGTGATTTGTTGTTGTGGTTTTACATCCTAGCAACATCTAAAATCATATCAGGGCGGGTACCGACTTGTGACAGTGCGCACTCATGGCGACTTTATAATGCTACCACACTTGGAGACCAGGTCACCAGCACCATGACCTGATATCCCACTCAGTCACATTATCCTGACATTAAACCAACCAGTCCTTGCCCTATCCATATAATGCTGAGCGCATGGCTAGGAAGCGACAGGTATACATTTGTATGTCATTGGTTTGACTCGACCAGGGTTCAAACCCATGGGTTTGGATCCCCAAACTCCCAAAAGAGGTGACGGATGCTCAACTCATTCGGGCATCCCGTCTGGTGCTTGGTAGTGACAAAATATTTGTAAGTCATTAGTTTGACTCGGCCGGGTTTTCAAAGTTCCGACCTTCTGCATGGGACGCCTGTGCGTTTACTGGTTTGGCCACTGTGTCTAGGCGGACCGAGGATCAAAGACACAACCTTGCACATGAATTTTGGCAATCGCTTACTGTAGTATCACTAGGTCACCACTCCTTTGTAGAGGACATGTATGTGTGTATGTATGCACGCATGTACCTGTTTGCTTTATTTATCGCGGAATGAAAGTACAATAGTGACCCGTGGTTGTTAACCAAACAGCATTGGGTAGACAGTTCATTGTTTCCATTTCACTGTGCACCAAGCATCTATTACGGCACGCACTGGCTATTCGCCGAGCTGGTGCTCTGCGAATTATTGCCACCAATGCTGTCATTCGCTGAGCTAAAACCAAACAATCAGCATGCATCATTTTACTGTGCATGTACATGTGTATGTGCATGTGCATAATTTTTGTGTGTGGTACATTAGTTGTCTAAGATGGGGAAATTTCAGTCGCAGATGACTGGTCTTCCTCATTCCACTGCTCCTTGCCCTATCCTAGTAATGCCGAGCGTCTGGCTAGGAAGCAACACGTATCAATTTTTAAGTCATTGGTTTGACTCGACCAGGTTTCGAACCCACGATCTACCAACATGGGAGACAGACGCTCTAACTCATTCGGCCATCCCGTCTGGATGTTGTCTTGTTTTGGTCGTAATGCTTTGCATTCCGTTTGATTAGTGAAATTTACATATAGTAAAAATAAGTATTATGTAATTTTTATTCACTGTCATGGCGTTTCAGTTTGGAAGCAGGTAGTACATGATACAAAGTGTGTAGGCATATACATGAACCGTACGTTGAGCATGGCGGTCTAGACGTATATCAGGATCTCTTCTTATGTGTTATTGTTGGTTTTCGTTTTTTTGGTAAATGAATTTTATTCATATATATCTTTCTCAGTGCCGTTAGCACTAGTCTTCCGATCGTAAAAAAAAGGAAAGTTTGTTTTAATTAACGACGCCTCTAGAGCACATTGATTGTTATAATTCTTCCGATCGTAAGTGTTACTACAGGTATTTACACCATTTTTTCATGTTTTATATAGTAAATTGAAGTATGACGTAAATTCTGAAATAAAAGTGTACACAATGCAATAAGTGATGATATTATAAGGCAGTAGGTTATGCGTGCTATCTACTGATATTTAACACAGTATTTGGTAAATTGGTACTACACGATAAGTAATTAAAGAAAATACTTGACGTATTGTACAATATTAATTTGTTTGTGCTTCTATGCCATTTATCGACTCAAGATTTCATTTATGCATATTATTAGCTAAGGATGGTGAAGGCAGCTATGAGAATAATAATCATTCTTTGCTTATTCGCACAGCAAAGCAGCCCTGCGAATAGCCTCGTCCATTAAGGAACCAACAATTCCTTTTTCTTTTTTTTAAACTATAGATTTTGTATTCATTAGCTCAAACATTTGTGTGGGGTTTATTGATTTCCTATTAGTTCCTCAACAATAGGTATCTACAAATCTGTGCATCTACTATATATAATAATTAAAACAGAAAATGGCATCTTTATTGCGCTACATATTTGGTTCTCAATACACTATCTATTTGGTTCTCAATATAACTCGTGTGCCTGGTAATAGAACGAATTACATCACAAGGTCATTTAACTTATTTATATCACTGGTCTTATTGTTCGTAGTTAACAATGTAATAGAGATAAAGCAGATCTAATATAAAATAAAATAAACATATTGTTGATACATTAGGTAACCTAATTTTATTTTGATTCTTTTCCCTTTAATGGTACTGCTGTGGATCAGTGCGATGTCCGCCATGAATAATCATTCCTAAGTAAAGGCTACATTCCTTACACGCGGTATGTGGCATGCGAATGCGAATGCGACAAAAAATGGAAAAGCATCTAAAGCCGTGTTCACACGGGGCAGTTAATTCGATTCATATAAATCGCCTTGCCTAGTTTGGCTCACATTTGGTGTGTGAACGCGTGGCTGAGGTGGTTTAAGCCTGAATCGAATCATATAATTCGGATTTTATAAACCACCTAAGTAGGTGGTTTATATGAACCAAATTTTATGATTCGACTTATATGGCCCATGTGAACGCAACCGACTTGCTTGAGGCGGATTAAGGACGTCACACTATATAATATGATTTGATCTATGAACTGGCTAGAGGTGTACAAATATTTTTTTCATGATTTATTTTTAGGTTTTCACTGGCCAACAGAAGTTTTGATCGTTCCAAAACAATACAATATAGTCCATACATATCTAGGTCGAGCCCACACTCTTTCGTGGCGACGTCGACTAACCGAAACTGGCGCTGGTTAGTATGGACTTGCTCATGCGCAGATATCGATTTCCGCCTTAAACCACCCCAAGTACTCGGTGTGTGTGAACGCGCCACTAGTTTGATTCATATAATTCGCCTTGTCTAAATCGGTTTAAACTTTTCCCGTGTGAACACGGCTTTAGTGAATGGGGGTGATTCCATGCCTCCGATTGCGAATGCGAATGCTGCAACTGAATCGGTCCATGTAGCCATCGGTGTGGCATGCGAATGCGAATGCTGCTGCATTTGCCATAGAAAACAGTTGTGAGAAACCTGACACTATGTGTGGGTGTGGGTGTTGTGAAAGTACGACGTCTGAACACTTTGACTTCTGGATACTGAATGGTTTATTCACGGCCTAGGGCTCACTTGACCCGCCGGCTAAACTTTCCATGACGTCATCTCATTAGCATATTCCTTTTGTCTCAAACTCTGCATCTCGTTAACATATATTAGCCACACACCTATACATCTATTACACATATATCACAGGTGTGGGTGAAAGGAATCAACCCAGCCGCATTCGCATGCCACATACCGCGTGTAAAGAGCTTTAGGCAAAACTAAAACCATACGTGTTTCTCAGATACGTCAACCCTTTTACCAAACCCTTTTAATAATAGCAAATTTGACAAAGTCTCCCACTCCACAAAATGTCGACGTAAATGCTTGTTGGTTGTTGAGGTTTTTATTCTAGCAATATATGAGCTACATTTTTCAGTTAATTACACAGCAATTTTATCTGATAAAACAAAAGTAAAATTCAAATGCCATTACCCCAATTGCGTGCTTTTTAAAGATGCTTAAACACCCACTAACCCCAAATTCTGACAAAATATGCCTGAGAAAGGTTTTTTGTTTGGTCGTATCCAAATGAATCACCAAGTAGCAATCTCTCATTGCTATCCAACTGCTCATTTTCATTGGAAATACGCAAATACTATTAAAGATGCATAGTCCTTTAGTTTAGAGTTTTTACAATGGCTTCCTTTGGTGGGTATTTTTTTGCTCTGCTCATAACGGTTAAGTGCATGCACTTGTTTTCTCCGCCGTGCAGTAGTGGTCAGTATCCATAATGATTGATTTCCTGTGTCAATAATTTCTGTAAACTTGGGGAGTTTCCATTTGTTTGGTTTTTGATTATATTTTGTGCATAGTTTGTTTAGTATGATGTCTCCTAATACTATTGGTTTGAGATGTGTTATGGCTTACTTCCTGTTTATCCCTGATCTATTACTTAAAGTTGCATAGTCCGATGGTTTTGAATTTCAGTATTTTTTCTGAGATAAATATATTAGATCGATCACTAGTATCTACTTTACATTAGTTCAAAGTTACTTTTATTTTAAATGGTAAACTTTTTAGATATTTTGGGTGCAAACGTGGAAAATTAGTTTTGGCAAGCTTGCCAAAACTCTGACACCATAGACTTCTGCAGTAACAGGTTCTGTTAAATTAACCCAGTATTGCCTTCTACGTGGAAACAAATGCTTAATATGTGCATCAGTATCTAAGTTAGATATGTCAAATCAAATCTAGATAATTGGTTTGGATTTGAAAATTTGATATTTCATCGGACTATGCAGCTTTAATACATATATCTCTATCTTCGTGTGGTATAACTTTTATTTTAATTGGCTACGTTTGTTTAACGACCCCCCAGCACAAAAAGTGGACATCGGTTACTGGGGGCTTGATCAGTTAATGGGTTACGTGTGGAGACACGAGGGATGGCATGCAAAATATATTGTCTGTGTTCAGGAACAAACTGGAGTGTCCGTGTCCTGTTTTGGGAGATTTTGGGATCTGAAACCCTTGGTTTGGGGGTTCGAACCCTGGTCGAGTCAAACCAATGACTTACAAATACCTATCACTTCCTAGCCTGGCACTCGCATTATTACCATATTAGGATAGGGCAACGACTGGTTCAGTGGTTGGCTCAGTGTCAGGATAATAAAGTCGCCATGAGTGCGCACTGTCACAAGTCAGTCCCTATCCTGATATGACCTTAGATGTTGCTAGGACGTAAAACAACAACAAATACCGTGCGTCATGGGCGTTGTTTACCTCTTTCATAGGTGCGCCAAACTCCACTACACTGGCACTCAGAAGATGCTACACGTAGTTTTCATCAAGAAAGTAGTGCAAGGGAACCAAGTTACACTGACACCCACCCATGACTTTTACCATTCTCGGTGCACAATGCAATACGCAACAGTGTTATGCCATGTTCTACTAAATTGAGATATCATTCAATACATGTAGCACCAAATGAGTATTGAGTGTACCGGTGACTTAGCTGATATGTATAATCCAAATTTAGGTCTGTGCTTTGATTTCATTAAATTGATTAGGGAGCAGTTATCCAGAACCCAAAGGACAACTCTGCATCCACACCAATGTTCTGATCTAGCAGGTGGACTGGCATTAAACAAGGGGTTCACTCATGGCACACGTTTACATAGCCTTATGGTTCACCTCTGTAACACAGTCAGAGGTGAATCTTTTAACTACTAGTTACTTAGTCCCTCAGCACTGTCTCCGTAACAGGGCTGCGAAATAACCCCATGGAAAAGGTTAAAAAAAATACACACATACATATACATACATAAGCCGTGTTCACACGGATGATGTAAATCAATTCGTAGAAAGCGACTTGTATAGTTCGGGTTACATTTCGCGTGTGAACGCGCGGCTGAGTCGGATTAGGGCTGAATCGATTCCTGTGATCTGGATACTGTAAACCACCTCTCGAGGTAGTTTACGTGAGTCGATTTCTGTGAACCGATTTATTTTGCCCGTGTGAACGCAACAGACTTACTTGAGGCGGATTAAGGAGGTCACACTATATAATATAATTTGGTCTATGAAACCACTAGCTGTGCACAGATATTTTTTTCATCATTTATTTTTAGGGTTTCACTGCCCAGCAGAAGTTTTGACCGTTCCAAACCAATACGATTCAGTCCATACATATCTAGGTCGAACCGACACTCTCTAGTGCCGACGTCCACGAACCCAAACTGGCGCTGGTTAGTCTGGACTTGCTCATGCGCAGATATCGATTTCCGGCCCAAGTACTGCCCGTGTGAACGTGACACTAGTTCGGTTCATATGATCCGCCTTGTATAAATCGCTTTAAACTTTTCCTGTGTGAACACGGCTATAGATATATACATTCATCATACAATTTTATACAGTATAGACAATGCCCTTTACTCACTTTTATCTGTGAATGACATTTATTTCCGACACGATGCAAACTCGCCATAACACAGCAGCGTAAACAATCACACAAAAAGTAAACCAATAAATACTTCCGTTTGTTGGATGACAAAAAAACGAATTCTGCTATTATCATGCAGCAGAATAGGGATTATTAGGGTAAAGAAAGGCCACGAGGGGCCACCGGCTACTGGATGTCGCTTCGGTTGTGTTCTCGTCATTTTTTTGTAGTCTCGGCCGTGGGGTACAGTTGTAGTTGGGATGGTTTTAAAGGTCAGGGTGGTGTTTTTATTTTTCATTAATAATCACGCCCCCTGGCCTAGGGTGGGCCGTTGGCACCTCATGGCCTTTCTTTACCATAATAATCCCTATTCTGCTGCATGATAATAGCAGAATATAATATTGCCACGAGGCCAACCACTACTTTGTATTGCTGCTGTAGCCCACGATCGTTTATCGTGTTAATCGCTGTATGTACCTTATGATTGTGAGAAATAAATGACCAAATTCAATAATTTGATGCTATTTTGCTTTTATTTATTTTCTTGTATGTACCGTGACTCTTACAGTCCATCTATACCTTGGATAAATATTTGTACATGGATAGATAGTGTTTATGCTTAAGTCTTAGTTTGTCTGTCTCCAGATCGACGGTATCAGGCTGGTGTTCGTCGCCTGTGATGTGACCGGTCGGTTGTAGAACCGCTGGAAGGAGCCTTCCCCGGTCCACCTGGCTGATTGTAGTATCATGGCCAGTGGTACCTGACTTTTCATGGCTGCACTTGTTGCTGCGTGTCTGCATGAGTATGGCGTGAATAGGCTCATGTCCACCCCAGCCTCCTGCATGGTGGTGAAAACGTATCTGGTTAGGGTCTCTTGTGAGGCCTGCATGTGTGGCTTATGTGTGGTTGAAAATACCGCTGGTCCCGCCCCTTTGAGGTCCTCCTTTTCCACGTACCACTTCAGAATTTCATAGATACATAGTTCTCTCACCTCAAATTGTCTGAACCTCAGTACCAATGGGTTCCGGGCTGGATCATTGGATTTCATACGGGTCGTGTAGCATATAGTACACGCCCCATCTTCCCAACAGAAGTCCGTCCTTTTGAGTAGGCTCAAAGCCTGTATGTAGCCTCTGGCCCGTGGCTAGCATGAAGAGGCATGTGGTCCCTTTGTTGAGTTTTGTTGAGTCCAGCCCCTCTATGCGCCCCCATGACTGTATGTCATTTAGTAGCATCTTTGGGTCCCAGATACTCTCATATTTGGGCGCTGCTGGCTTCAGGTTGCTAATACCTCGTAAAAGTCTAGTCACGAGTGGGTGCTCGCCAAAGGGCCTGCCCCCCCACCATGACAAACATGGATAATAATGACCCTCACTGTGTTTACTGTAGTGTGCGCTGCTCCCTCCTGTGAATAGTTCCTGGAGGTAGTTTATATTCTCTAGTAGGGTTGGGCACGCTGGATCAATCCCTCTGTCGACACAGTAGGCAGTCAATCGTCTGAGCACCAGCGTGTACTGCCTCTGTCAGTAGGCTGGCCGTATCGGTGTGCATGCCCATCGCTCTGAACATGTCTGTTAGAGTCGTACTGCCACCAATGTCATTTTGTCTTTCAGGGGGAACTCCTTTCCCCCATGGCTTAGCGTTCCTCTCCTCACCGGGATACTGATGCCCGATGTGTAAGTGCTCTCTTTTTTAGCAGTGGGAACCACTGCCCTGCGTTGGCCATAATGGTATAATCAGGATCCCCGTTGCCCTGTCGTGTCGGAACTTCGCAAGGACCCTCGACAGCACACTGAATGCTGGGAAAAAATAACCGTTAATGTTCGACCAACTTATCGAGAGTGCGTCTGTTCCCCATGCCTCTTTCTCAAATTCTTGTGACATGTACATGCTCAATTGACAGTTGTTCTTGCTAGCAAACATCTATGAGTGGTTTACCTAATTGTTCAAATATCAGAGTTAACGAGTCATTATCTAATTCCCATTCCCCTGCGTCTGTGAATGCCCTTGAGGCTCTGTCCGCCTCTACGTTCTCCACTCCTGGGCAGAATTTGATCAAAAGCTTAATTCCCCTTCTCTCTCCAAATTCTCATATTTCTACTGTCTCTTGCTGGCACTTTGTCGATCTTGCTGATCCCTCCTTATTAATACATGCTACCACCATTGTGCTATTGGTGAACACCCTTATGTGTCGCCCGTTCAGTCTGTCACCCTGGTGTTGTAACATCCTGAGCACAGGACGTTGACGTGGGTGGAGCTGCTCACCTGCTCTACCCACTGCTCACGATAGTGGGTGTGGTTGGTCTGATCATAGTAGCCCCACCCATTTAGTGAAGCCATCTGTGTAGATACAAATTTCTACTGGTCTTGGTGTGTAGTCCCTGCTACCCTCGCCCAGGTTAGCATGCCAGTACATAAGATGTTCTCTCACTCTCCTGGTGAGCATACAGGTGTGTTCATAATCGCCCCCCCCCCCCCGCCGCTCTCAGATTCCAGTTGAGTGCTCTCACTATGCTTTTTGTGGGTATGTGCTCCCACCTGTTGCCTGGGTCGGTGGCCACTAGCTTCCCTACCAGTCTGGCTAGCAGCTTTAATTTTATTTCTGTTATCCCTATTACCTCTGAGATGAAATTCTGGAGTTTGTCACCCTTGCTGGTTGGTACCGTAACCTTTATGCTCATTGTATTTATTATGAACCCTAGGAATGTAAGTTCTCATGGTGTTGTTAGCACTGACTTCTCTACATTAATGGTGAACTCCAATTTTGTTAGAATTCCTAACATTATCGTAACTGCTCTGTTTACCTCCGCCATACTTTTAGCCATAATGATCGTGTTGTCAATATAAAAACACAGCTGTATGTTGTGTTCTATGCAGAGGTGGCTCATGACCGCCTTCATAATTTTCGTGAAGATGTGTGGCCCTGAGCTTAGCCTGTTTGGTAATACCCTGAACTTGAACCTTTCTCCCTCGAAAATGAACTGTAGGAGGTCCCTATCCGCTTCCCTATTTCTTATACTGTGGTAAGCTTGGGATATGTCAATGCTAGCTAGGTACACCCCCTTGTACACCAGCTGCATTACCATGGCTAGCTGTTCCATTTTGAAGTGTCTGTAAGTTACCTTTTCATTCAATTTTGACAGATTTAGTATCGGTCTGAGGCTCCCGTCTTTCTTGGGCCTTAAGAAGAGATGCGATACAAAAGCCCTGTTTGTTGCTTCGGCTTTCTCTATTATATTCTGATCTAGCATTTCTCGTATCTTACTTTCTAACACTTGTTGTTTATCCTTACAGTCTGATGCTGGCATGAAGGTCTGGCACGGTAGTCTGTCCAGTTCTATGGAGATGCCTTTCACCATCTGTTTCACCCACTTATTGTCTGTAACGTCCTCCCATTCCCTGGCATTATGGGAGACCCCACCTGCCCTGAAACTGTTTGAGTTGTTACTTACTTCTATTGTGTTCCCGACCTGCCTCAGTACGTCTTGTTGCTGCTGTAGCTTGATCTGCACCTTCCCCCCCCCCCCCCCCCCCCCCCCCCCCCCCCCCCCGTTGTGGCCGGGTGGCAGCCCCGCCCCTGGCTGCCTTTGAAGTTTCCCGCTCTGCGTACATTGTTTTGCTTCACAAACCCCCTGACGATTGAGTTGGCGTTTTTTTGGTTCGTTTCCAGTGTTGTTACTTGGGAGGCCAGGTCTTCCCCTAGCAGGTAGCGGATCCCTGTTCCCCATCTTTTATCGCCAGCGGTTTGATCTGTGGTAGCAGCGCGGACCCTATGCCCTACGTAGTCCCAGCAGTGCACTGTTGGTGCATGCCAACACCTTCAGGGTTGTTACCAGGGCACTGACCAGTTCCTTCGTTTCCAGTGGGCATCCGCTCTCTATCCCATCCAGGGCTGGTGCGACGGGCCAAGCTTCAAACTGTATGCCCCACTGGGCCGTAGCCAGAACCGTATCATTGTCCCTGATCATTACTGGCAGTGTCGGATCCAGCTTCGGGTTTACTGTGGTCTTGTGTAGGCAGTCCAGGTTTGCCGGCCTTGGCAGTGTTGTGTAGACTTCTGCTATTTCCGTTCTGGATAGCGGATTTTTCCATAGGGTGTTGACTCGTTTTGCTGTATTTTCCACCACCTTGTCTCCTTCTGCGTCCAACGGCGCCTTCTCTGCCGGAATGAACTGTTTTAGGTATGAGCTTGGCCCTACCTCTTGTTCGGCAGCTGTGGCAGCCGTGATCGTGGCCGTGGCTATGGTCCATGCCGGGGCCTGCATCTGCGTCTGCATCTGCGGGGTGGTGGCATCGGTGTAGGTGGGCGACGTGGATGCTATGACCAGCCGATGGCGTCCCCGTTCAGTCAGCGTGCTTTCTTTTGCGCCTCATGGGACGCATCCCTCGTAGGGTGGGAAAAGGCTGAATCCGTATCGGCTTTAATTAAATTAGGTGATGAGGCCGATTATTCGGTACTCCGTCACCTCCTGAGTTCACCCACCTGTTGCTCGCCTGGCTTCCGGTGACCTCTCCCATTCCATCCCCCTCGCTCCCCCATCCAACCTTGCCCGCGCCCAGCGTCCGGAGACACGGTGCCGGGATGGGGCGTAGGGTGTCGGTGC
This sequence comes from Branchipolynoe longqiensis, assembly GCA_030323885.1. Taxonomy (NCBI): domain Eukaryota; kingdom Metazoa; phylum Annelida; class Polychaeta; order Phyllodocida; family Polynoidae; genus Branchipolynoe; species Branchipolynoe longqiensis. Next base: position 62,162,236 of record CM059194.1, on the reverse strand, counting down.
ATGCACCCAGCAACCCCAGCCGGGGTTGGGGTGGGATCAAGATTCCCGACATAAATGCTGACAAACAGGTTCGAGGCAATGAATGTCTAACCTCTGGTGGTTGTAGCAACAGATCCACCACGTAGCTGCGCTGAGGTTATTAGTGCCCATTCGTCGTTGCACTATGCCGTTCTTCCGTCCGTAGCGTGGGGCCACCGGCCCTGCCGCCAGGTGCGGCTACTTACCTCCCGCCGGGTAGGCATCCCGCCTTCAGAGCGGAGTGTCCGCTTTGACATTTTGCTCACTGGAAAGCTAATCCAAAAGTGACGAGAACACAACCGAAGCAACATCCAGTAGTGGTTGGCCTAGTGGCGTGATTACCATCAATAATGCACACATCTCCACAAGCAACGCTGCGCCTCATACTCACCAACAATGTCGTGCCTACCGAGCAGTGGGTTGAACCGCTGCCGGTAGAGGTCCGACACCGCCACCTTGTGGCCGAGGTGCTCCAGGGTGCGTACAGTCACACCCTGCACGGACGCGTTCAGCGAGGTGTCCTCATTGTGGGCGTACACGACGAGCACCCTCATCGTCTCCCCTCTCGTGGTTGGCTGGCAGCGGCGGCAGCGGAGTCTGCAACTGATTCCCAGTAGAACTTAGCAGGCGCTGTGTGTGAGTGTGTGAGTGAGTGTGTGAGTGTATGAGTGTGAGTGTGTGAGTGAGTGTGTGAGTGTGAGTGTGCGAGTGTGTGAGCGTGTGAGTGTGTGAGTGTGTGTGAGGGTGTGAGTGTGAGTGTGTGAGTGTGAATGGGTGAGTGTGTGAGTGTGTGAATGGGTGAGTGAGTGAGTGTGAGAATGGGTGTGTGAGTGTGTGTGTGTGTGAATGGGTGTGTGAGTGAGTGTGTGTGTGTGAACGGGTGAGTGAGTGAGTGTCTGTGTGTGAGTGAGTGAGTGAGTGAGTGAACAGCTAAGCGTGTGGTGTGTGCGCGTATAAATGTGACGGCTATGTGACTCCACGTGCGTGGTGTGTGTATGTGAGTGGTTATGATGGTAATCAGGCCACAAGGGCCAGCCACTACAGGATGTCGCTTCAGTCGAGCTCTCGTCACTTTTGCATTAGCTATCATGAGAGCAGGACATCAAAGCGGACCGCTCCGCGAGGGCCCACATGGGGGGTGCCTTGGTGTGGGGCCCTGGAGGGGGCCCCCATGGGAGATGCCGTAGCAACGTGCAGGGTAAGTACCAACACGCCCGAGGGCTACCGGACCTGATGACACGGGTGTGTGACACCCGCTAATCGAAAGGCCCTACAGGAGTAGGGCGAGTGTTAGGTCGGTGGTACCAACACTCAAGCGGGCTGTGCTCGCTACCCTTGGAACCAGGACCCCCCTCACCCCGGACATGGTTGGCGTCAGAGGTGAGGGGGGAAGAGCACGTCGGGACTGCTCGGCATCACACAACCGTGCTCCCACAGTACCCCTGACCCCGCCCTGACCTCTGACCATGTAGATGACAGGGGAAGGGGTGAGAGGGGTGGGGGCGCGGGACGCAGTGGAGGCCAGAGGTCACCAGTTGACCAAGAGGTGGTGCCACTTGACTGGCCGCCTGTGAGGAATAATCGCGTGGGCGATAACTGAGCCGAGGTGCCCAACCTAATTATGCACACATGGTGAGCAGGTCACGAGATGACCCGGGCAGTTACAAACTCTTGACCTAATTAATTAGGATGCCAGCACCGCTGAGAGGTAGAGGGCCACCCACACTGGCAAATTGGGCACTTGCATCATAGTCCTGAGATGGCACACTATATGTCTCGCACACCCTCACCGGTCCTACAACTGGAACCCCCCACGGAGGACGAGGGCAACAGGGACCGGCCTCTTAGGGACCGTTTCTCCCCACAGTGGTGGCGGCACAGCCGCCACCGGCGGGGGGGCACCATGAGCAGACCCCGTCCATCAGCATTCATCCAGCCAGGGCAGAGGGGGAGCCACCCCTGGAGGCGCCTCCGGCCTACACGGAGAGAGCGCCAGCGACACCCACAGGCACACCGGCGAGAAGGGGGGTCACAGACCCGCTAGGCCTGACGGAGCCAAGGAGAGCACCGGCGGAGAGACCCGTGACCCCGGCACCGATGTCAAACTGGGTCACGGGAGGTAGCAGTGAGCAAGCGGCACCGATGGTAGCAGCAGGCAGGGTGGAGCCAGTGATCGGCTCGTACCTGGAACAATTTATACTGAGCGAGAAGGTGCCGCAGGATGCGGAAGAGCCAAAGCTGGCCGACAACATGGCAAAGCTTGTAAGCACATTGTGGGAACTGCCCATGACCAGAACGGAAACGGCAGACATGTCCGCCACATTACCATGGCCTGCAAATGCAGTGGCCTGGCACAAAACAAGACTAAACCCGGTGATCGAATCTACACTGCCAATGAGAGTGAAAGACAATGATACGGCACTGGCTTCGGCACAATGGGGCATGCAATTCACGGCCAGGCCACTGGCCTGGGCACTGGATGCCATAGAGATGGGGAAGCCATTGGAAACAAAGGAACTGGTGGCTTCACTGGTGACGACAATGAAGATACTCGCGAGAATGAGTAACTCACTACTGACAATGAGACGGGACAATGTAAGACCGACATTACAGAACCAGCTTAAACCTCTAGCGAGGAAAGATGGCGGGCAGGGTTTCAAGTACCTACTAGGGGAGGACTTGACAACCCAAGTCACAATGCTGGAGGCGAGTAGAAAGATGGCGAACACGATCATGAGGTCACAGGCGGTCAGGACTACAGGGCAGAGGGGAAGCCCTGAAACTTCAGGGGCGGCATGGGGAGGAGCCGCCAACAACAAAGCACCCCAAGGCATCGGCACGAGGAGGCGAGACCATTCCACCACCGGCAAAACGGCTGAGGCCAAACACGCCCACACAGAGGGGGGCATGGCTGTTCAATGAGCGGGCACCGGGGATGAACCGTACACCAATAAATGTGAGTACCACCACTGTAAAATACACTGCGGGGGGAGTAACTGACAAGGCAGGAGAGTGGTATAAGGTGACTGACAACCAGTGGGTCAGATATACGGTCAGAGGGGTGAAACTAGAACTGACAGGGGTCCCACACCAGTCCCAGCAGCCAGTCTCAAGAGACAAAGAAGAGGGCAGCACGTTCAGCAAAAAGGTGGGCGAGATGTTAAAGCAAGGGGTGATCGAGAGAGCAGAAGCAGCAGACAGGATGTTTGTGTCACACCTGTTTCTAAGACCCTAGGCTCATACTAAACCTCTCAAAACTTAACGAATTCATCACCTACCACCATTTCATAATGGAGCAGTTGAGCACAGTCATGCAACTGGTGCACAGGGGGGCATGGCTAGCGAGTATCAATATCTCACAGGTGTACCACAGCCTGGAGATCAGAGAGGGTGATCATGACTTATTATAATTCATACATGCATATATGAGATACAGATTCAGGGTACTGCCAAACGGGCTCAGCCCCGGACCGCGGATTTTCACAAAAATAATGAATTCAGTCACGAGTCACCTCAGGGAAGTCAATAACATACTACTGTGCTTTTTACATTGACGATGCAATCATAATCGGGGAGACACAGTCGGAGGTGGAAACCGCAATAAAGACCACACTAGACCTGCTCACTACACTGGGGTTCACGATAAACTCGGAAAAGTCAGTGGTGATACCGACACAAGAGATTCAGTTCCTGGGGTTCAGGATCAATATGTTGTACATACGGGTAGACATACCGAGACAGAAGCGGGAGGAGCTGGTCAAGTACATTCGGGAATCCCTGGGGAGAGAAAAACTAACTGTGAGGGACCTAGCAATTCTAACGGGAAGGCTGGTAGCAACAGATCCGAGCAACAAATGGGCCAGGATAAGGTCACAAACCACAATAAGGTCATTGAACTGGTACCTAAGGGAGACGAATAATAACTTTGGGGCGCCCTGCACACTCAATAGGAGAGATAGAGAGAGTTTGCAATTCTGGCTGAAAAATATGGCAGGGACACACAGAGACTATGCACCTAGACCAGTGGATGTCTGCGTGTACACAGATGCATCGTCCCACGGGTGGGGATATTACGATCAGACGCACCGGGTACATTATGGGGAGCAATGGGACGAAATAGTGAGCGAGTCCACGCACGTGTTAGAATTAAGGGCGGTAAGACAAATGCTAGAGCACCGGGGCAATTCACTGACATGACTACATGTAAGAGTCTTCGCTGACAACACCAGAATGGTATCGTGTGTGGGAAAGGGCAGGTCAGCTAGATCAAAACCATGTCAGCAGGAGACTGAAGCCATCTGGGACATAACGGAGAAGCGGGACATAGTACTCACTATTAGATTTTGCCCTGGCGTAAAAAATGTTGAGGCAGATTGGACATCACGGGTATTTACAGATGCGGGAGAGTGGGCACTAGATGAACAGACAGTATGAGGCATTTTTGAGAAATGAGATACACCCACCACTGACATGTTCACCACAAGGGAGAACAAACAGCTGAACAGGTTTATTGTGAGAGAGTTTGACAGCCAGGCAGTGGGGACTGATGCGTTGTCACTAAACTGGAGTAATACTAACGGCTATTTCTTCCCGCCTTTCAGCTGCCTATCAAGGGTGCTGAGGAAACTGAAGGACGAGCGACTGACAGGGTGTTGATCACGCCCGAATAGCCCACACAGCCATGGTATCCGCTACTGCGACAACTGGTGGGCTACCAAGACGCCTACGGTCTGTCACATGGACTATCTATATTTGGACAGACCAACGCTGTGCCTTACTCGGTTGGTTGGCTGTTGGAGCATTACGTCCTGGCAACATCTAAGGTCATATCAGGACAGGTACCAACTTGTGACATGCACACTCATGGTAACTTTATAGTGCTGCCCTCCTGGGACATCAGGCAGCCAGCACCATGACCTGATATCCCACTCACTCACATTATCCTGACAATGAGCCAACCAGTGCTTGCCCTATCCTAATAATGCTAAGCGCCTGACTAGGAACCAAAAAGTATCAATTTTTAAGTCATTGGCTTGACTCGATCAGGGTTCGAACCCCACGGGAGAAGAACACTCAACTCAATCGGCCATCCCGTCTGGTTTGCCTTATTTGTTCTGTAGCCCTATGCCGTAAACAGATCGTGTTCAGCTAAGATTAAGAAGAACATGTGTAGGTGTTCATCATGTTTGATGTATATCTATCTGTTTATGTTCTAAACACCTATCATTTATAAAAATACAAATATAATGTGTTCAACTCCATGCTTTTGATTGATTGATTGACATATACCGTGTCTGGTTGATTTATTGAGGCTTTTACACGTTGTCGGCAGCAAAGGTCGTATTCATGGCAAAAAAGAAATATGGTTATCACATTTACATGTTCACATTAAAATTCAAAAGAAATTCTAAGATGGTCAAATTAGTGTCAAATGATAGTAAACATGATCTCGGATGCAATTTTGAAGTAGTTCAATTTGTGTCAAATGACAATAAAGGACAGCCAAGGCAATACCGTTCAGTTGTCTTTAGAATCTTTCAAATCTGTTTATAATTTACAATGGCAAATAGGTTGTGCATGCTATTTACATTAACAAAATTGGAGGTGGAAAACTGTGAAATTCACACATTCAAGTAGAATGTGTGTGAGCGTCAGTGGACACTTACACCCAATGCTTTTGGAGGTGGCTGTCCCTTTAGTAAAAAGGCATGGGTCAGCCCAGAGTGGCCAATGTGAGCTAGCAGGCGAGGACAATTTGGTCCCTCCTACAATTGGCATAAATCTGTGGCTGTTCTAAAATGATTGAGTTGTTGTCACGCAACTTGTTTTCAGATGCTCGTCCCATTCATATTACCATTTAGATTTGATATACTTAAGAATACGGGGTCTCAGATAAAAAAAAAAATTAAATCCACAAAAAAAGGCCCTCTTTTAAGATTTGTAACAGGCAAAAGACACGAAGAAGAGTCACGGTAATATTTTGTTTACAGGCCTCAATACACGAGACTGGGTGCACAGACCTACAATGTGAAAATTGAGCTGCAATTAGGAATGCGAGTACCTAGCTTATGGCCATAGAAGATTACTGTAGTACTACTAGTAGCCTCCCGGTGTTGGTCTTTGGAACTATCAATGTACAAATGGAGAAGTCGTCTGCGGAGAGGTTCTGAATCTCCACTTATGAACTCTAATGCGCCACTGAATGTACCTCAGACGTCCACAGATCCGCGAGTTGGTAGATGAATAAAGGATTCCCCAATGACCTTGGGAGATATTCTGAGACTTTATCCGTCCTGTGTTTTCAGCGCATCAAAGTCCGCGTTCAAACCCTCCAAAAGAGAATACTAATATTGATTTTCCTGATATAGGTAACCAAGAGGCATTGTAACCTACCAAGTACCCGCTTTGAACATCATTATTGAGTTCATGTCTTCAATACAACCATCAACAGTCGCTTCAACAGTAGACATGCCGATGTCAATGCCGATTGATATATTGATTGATTAATGGTGCTACGTTTCCCTACATATATCATGCATCAACCGAGTGGATGCGAAATCCTTAGTTGCAATGGTTCAGATTATAAAATAATTATGTGTATCTCAAGTCCTTAATTCACCAGAAAGAATTCAATTGTGTAACCAATTTAAAGCAATGTTTCTTGACAATGTATCTTGCAATGTATCTTGACAACTTACCAGGAATACATCTTGGATGACTTTCTATACTTCCTGTGAAAGTACGACGTCTGAACACTCTGACTTCTGGATACTGAATGACTTTATTCCCCTCCAGGGCTCAAACCATAGCCGGCCAAACTTTTCCATGATGTCATCTCATTTGCATATATTACAGACGTGTCTAGACGTCTAGACATCTAGATGTCTATTACGCATATATCACATCCCCCCCTCAAAGTATTTCTGAGACATGAAATGTTTCAAAATCCCCATAAAACATACCAGGTTTACTCGTTCACCATACAGTAATACAATAAAATATACAAGCACTTAACTTAAACCACAGGTTTAGCGAGTGTCCAAGCACACTATGGCACTGAAGTCCTTTGAACTGTCTGGCTGCTTAGCCTCCACATGCCATACTGGCACTATAGTCCAACACACAGTAAATGCACCTGAAACTGAAACTTAACTCTAACATGCACATGTGTTCGTGTGTATTCATTCACACACACTCCCTCACTTTAGGTCTAACCTACTCACCAGCCTAATCAGTCTACCTGACCTACTTACACCAGCTCCACCTTTGACCTCTTGCTGCGACGCTGACACACTTCGCGTCTGCCCGACCGGCTCGGGTTGCCTTCCTTCGGGCACCCTGTTAACCTGCACCCGATTTCTGTACAACATACTTTCTTCCACTCACCTACACTATTCTTGTACTTAACCTTGTCGCCAGTTCTCATAGGCTTATGAGCCTTGCCACACTTTTTATCGTGGAAAACTTTCTGACTGTGCTGCCTTTTCGCTGTCTGACTCCTTTTTGAATTTTGTGTCTCGGGTACCAAAATATCTTCCGACATCGGCAACCGCGCCCTCAGCCGCCTGCTCATGAGCAATTGAGCTGGGGATGCATTCAAGACTGGCAACGGAGTGTTCCTATAGTTCAACAAAGCTAACTGAAAATCCGAATTTGTCTTTGCACACTTCTTCAACATATCCTTCACTGTCTGCACGAACCTCTCTACTTGGCCGTTGCTACGGGGATACTGTGGACTGGAATACACGGCCTTAAACCCGTAATATTGTGCAAATTCTCTGTACTCGTGGCTCAAAAAAACTGCAGACCGTTGTCCGAAACAACCTGATTCGGAATACCGTGTCTAGCAAAATTATCTTTCATCGCCTCAATGACTGTGGCAGACGATGTATCCCTCAACAGTGTCACCTCTGGATACTTCGTATAATAATCTACCATGATCAGGTAATTATTATGATCAAACTCAAACAAATCCGCACCTAATTTTTCATAAGGCTGACAGGCGATCGGGTGGTTTATTAAGGGCTCGTTATGCAAACTCTTTCGGTTGTTTTGACAAGTGTCACACCAATTGACTCTATCCTCAATTTGTTTATTCATGTTCGGCCAAAACATACAATCCTGTGCCAGTTGCTTGGACTTAGTCACCCCTAAATGAGTTTCATCCAACGCCTCAATCATTTCACTACGTAAACCCGGAGGGACCACCACCTGATTGCCCTTCATGACCAAATTGTTTTCAACTGTTAACTCGTCTTTGTGTGGGATGTACTGTCTCAGACACGGCGGTGTCTGTATGCGTGTAGTGTCCCACCCATTTTTTATGTGTGTTATCAACATGGACATGGAAACATCTCTGTTATATTCCCTGACAATTTTACTCAACAAACTTGACGACTGCAAATCCACAGTGGCAACGCAGAATGCGTCATCGAATAGGCTATCATGACCTACTTTCGCGCTATGCGCTCTGGACAAGGTGTCTGCAAGAAACATCAAAGAACCCTTCACATGCCCCAGTTCAATATTGTAATTTTGCAACCGCATTTGCATTCTCTGCATTTTGTCTGAAAGCTTGCGAACCGGTTTCTGCATAATCGCCACCAACGGTTTGTGGTCTGTTTGAATCTGAACTTCTTTACCAAAGATATAATCATGAAACCCTTGTCAACCGAAACATATGGCAAGCATTTCCTTTTCGATAGTGGCATATCCACACTGCGCTGAGTTAAGCGCACGAGATGCGACTGCGACTGGTTTGTTGTCTTGCATCAACACAGCTCCTAGACCTGACTGACAGGCATCTACCTGCATGACAATGGGTTTGTTTACATTATAGTACGACAACACAGGAGCAGTCCTCAACTTCTCCTTCAACTTGTCAAAAGCACCCTGCTGCTCGGTTTGCCAGTGCCACGCTACATCCTTGGCTAGGAGTATGCGCAGTGGTTTGGCAATCTCGGACATGTTAGGAATGAACTTGTGCACATACCCAACCATGCCCAGGAACCGTTGGACGCCTTGTTTGTCACGTGGCTCTGGCATGTCAACTATTGCTTGTATTCTGTCTGGATCAGGCTTTACACCATTTTGGGTAAGTTGATGACCTACATACTTCACTGTAGTCTTACAGAGCAAAGATTTTGCATCATTTAACTTCAGATTTACCGACCTAGCTCGGTCCAAAACTGCCTTGAGTCTCTCATTGTGTTCCTCAACCGTTGACCCATATACCAAAATGTCGTCTGTCACTATACCAATACCGGGCAGGTCGCCCATGACACGGTGCATTTCCTGAATAAAAATTTCACCGGCCGTACTCACATTCTTTCAACCAGACGGGATGGCCGAATGAGTTAGAGCGTCCGTCTCCCCTGCTGGTAGATCGTGGGGTCGTGGGTTCGAGTCCCGGTGGAGTCAAACCAATGACTTTAAAATTGATACTTGTCGCTTCCTAGCCAGGCGCTCGGCATTATTAGGATAGGGCAAGGACTGGTGTGCTCAGTGTCAGGATAATGTGACTGAGTGGGATACCAGGTCATGGTGCCGGCGGCCTGGTTTCCCAGTGGAACAGCACTATAAAGTTGCCATGAGTGCCCACTGTCACAAGTCGGTACCCGTCCTGATATGACCTTAGATGTTGCTAGGACGTAAAACAACAACAAACAAACACATTCTTTCACCTTGTCCCTCAATTCTGTGATATACGTGGCCATTGTCTCTGAAGCTTGATTATGCATTTTAAACTTGTACCTTGTGATTATCAAACTGTCCTGACCTACACAATACGTGCGAAACACCTCCATGAGCGGGACAATCTTGTCTCGATCCTCGAGCGCGATAGACATGTTGGCGAAGACATTCTGCGCCTCTTCACCAGCGACATGAAGGAAAATACAGCATTGCACTTGTTCTACCTTCAAAATGACACCTGCAGCAGTTGTGTATATGTCATATGCTCTGATCCATGTTTTTCAGTTCGACCTGGCATTGTTGCTGAGAACAAGCTGACCAGGGGCCGTATGCATGAAGCAGTGTTAGCAGCGTGTGGTGTTATACCTCTAACTCCGGGTACCTATCTCCGGTTATCGGCGTCATAGAGAACTATGTCAAGCCGTATGCATGGACGCTTAAATGGTGAGTGTTAGCTAAATGTGAATGTATTTATAGATTTGAGAAATCCCTCTGCGTTTGTAGCTGTATAGTAGGCCCAAATCTATTAAATGCTATCATATTTAACAGAATTACATACGCAATAAGTGAAATTTCAGCAAATTAACCCTAAAAACGAAGCGATATTAATGCTGCCGCCTTAACGGCGGCGATATTAATAGTTATATTTTCGAATCGACGAACGTAAAGTAAACAAATCCTTTGTCTCAAACTCTGCATCTCGTTAACATATATTAGCCACACACCTATACGTCTATTACGCATATATCACATCCCCCCCTCAAAGTATTTCTGAAACATGAAATGTTTCAAAATAACCATGGCAAATAACCACATAACAGTCAAACGAATGTACAATACCATATATGCGTACTTAACTTAAACACAAGTCCTCGCAAAATGTCCAAGCGCCCTATGGCACTGAAGTCCTTCAACTGTCCGGCCGTAACGCCTCACGTCATAAATTGTCCATTACATATCAAATAACAAAACACAGCTGAAAATACAACTTAATCCTACATGCACATGTTATACATGTACACACCCAATCCACACTGACCTACTACAGGTCTAACCTGCTCGCCGGCCTAATCAGCCGACCTGACCTACTTAGATTAGCCACACTGACCTAGTTTGCGTCTGCCCGACCAGTTCGGGCCGCCCCCCCACAGGCGCCCTGATAATCTGCACCCGGTTCCGATTCAACATATTACCTGACTCGTTCAAAATTTGATATTCTCTCCCAGAAACGCCAGTCCGTTCCAAAATAACCCCTTTTTTCCATTCCCCAGCATGATTCTTGTACTTTATTTTATCTCCGACTTTCATAGGTTTGTGCGGCTTACCACACTTCCTGTCATGAAACGCTTTCTGACTTTGCTGCCGTTTTGCCGTCTGGACTTTCTTTGGATTTGGCGTTTCGGGCACCAAAATTTCCTCCACCATCGGCAACCTGCCCCTCAACCTTCTGCTCATGAGCAGCTGAGCCGGGGATGCATTCAGGACGGGCAATGGAGTGTTACGATAATTCAGCAAAGCTAACTGAAAATCAGACCCAGTCTTCTCGCACTTCTTTAACATGTCCTTGACTGTTTGCACAAACCGTTCTACCTGCCCATTGCTACGGGGATACTTTGGACTGGAATATATGGCCTTAAACCCATAGTGCTGCGCAAACTCCCTATACTCATGGCTCTTAAACTGCGGACCATTGTCCGAAATGACCTGACTAGGAATACCGTGCCTTGCAAAATTATCCTTCAACGCGTCAATAACAGTGACAGACGACGTATCGCCCAACAGCGTCACCTCTGGATATTTCGTGTAGTAATCTACAGTTATCAGGTAATTCTTATGGTTTAACTCAAACAAGTCTGCACCGACTTTTTCATACGGTTGACAGGCGATCGGGTGATTTATCAATGGCTTGTTATGCAAATTTTTGCGGTTGTTTTGGCAAGTGTCACACCGACTGACCTTATCTTCAATTTGCTTATTCATATTCGGCCAAAACATACAGTCCCGCGCCAGCTGCTTGGACTTTGTCACACCTAAGTGTGTCTCATGTAACGCCTCAATCATTTCACCACGCAGACCCGGAGGAACCACCACCCGATTGCCTTTCATGACAAGATTATTTTCTATCATTAACTCGTGTTTGTGTGGGATGTATTGTCTCAGACACGGTGGTGTCTGTATGCGTGTCGTGTCCCACCCATCTTCAATGTGTGAGATCAACATGGAGATGGATACATCCTTCTCATACTCTTTGACAATCTTACTTAACAAACTTGACGATTGCATGTCCACTGCGGCAACGCAGAACGTGTCATCGAACAGGCTACCATGACCTACTTTGGCACTATGCGCGCTGGACAACGTGTCTGCAAAAAACATCAAAGAACCCTTCACATGACACAGCTTAATATTGTAATTTTGCAATCGCATTCGCATCCTCTGCATTTTGGCCGAAAGTTTATGAATTGGCTACTCATATCGCCACTAACGGCTTGTGGTCCGTTTGAATTTGAACTTCTTTGCCAAAGATATAGTCATGAAACCTCTGGCATCCGAAGCATGTGGCGAGCATTTCTTTTTTGATAGTGGCATAGCCACACTGCGCTGAGTTAAGCACACGACATGCGAGTGCGATTGGCTTGTCATCTTGCATCAACACGGCACCTAACCCTGACTGACAAGCATCTACTTGGATAACAATGGGTTTCTTAACATTGTAATACGCCAACACAGGAGCAGTTCTTAACTTTTCCTTCAACTTATCAAACGCGCCCTGCTGTTCGGTCTGCCAGTGCCATGCAACGTCCTTAGCTAGGAGCGTGCGTAGTGGTTTGGCTATCTCGGACATGTTGGGTATAAACTTGTGTACATATCCAACCATGCCCAGGAACCTTTGGATGCCTTGTTTGTCATGTGGCTCTGGCATGTCAACTATTGCTTGTATTCTGTCTGGATCAGGCTTCACACACTGCTGGGTAAGTTGATGACCTACATACTTCACTGTAGTCTTACATAGCAAAGATTTTGTTTCGTTTAATTTCAGGTTAACCGACCTAGCTCGGTCCAACACGGCTCGGAGCCGCTCGTTGTGCTCCTCAACCGTTGACCCATATACCAAAATGTCGTCCGTGACTATCCCGATACCAGGTATATCGCCCATGACACGGTGCATTTCCTGAATAAAAATGCCACCGGCTGTTTTGATGCCAAAAGGCAAGCGGTTGTACCTGTACTTGTTTTTTTACGATAGTTATGGAATTAACCCACTCGCTAGGTTCATCTTGTTCAACTATGACACCTAACTCTACCATGCGATCAAGCTCACTACGTACCTTACCCTGAATGGCAAATGGAATCCATCTAGGCGAATCAATAACAGGTTGTACAGATTTACCGACATGAATGACAGCATTTGCTTTGATCAACCCCAAACCCTGAAACACATCTTTGTATTCGCTTACCAGCTTCTCCGCCTGAGCACTGGGACTGTTCGTCGGCTTGGAAATGTTCGTTGGCACAGCACAGTGCACCTCATCCACACGCACAAGCAGGTTCAATGTCACACAAGCCTGCTTGCCCAAAATAGGCTGACAGTCCGGTACCACTTGGAACTTGAGCACTCTGTCCTTGACGTCCAGCAGCGCCTCCCCGTCAGGAGTGATCCGATGACCCGAAAACATCACCAACGAACACCTGGTGTTCGTCAGCCGCCCCGGAGCAACTCTGTCAAAGACGTACCTCGGCAGCACGTTCGCCTCCGACCCGGTGTCGAGCTTGAACTTGACAGGACAACCGTTTACCCGAACGATCGTGTGCCACAACTCGGCATCCTGCTCGGCACCGCGATCCACGGCACCGACAAACAGATCCGTTGCCAGCACGGTGACCTCCGCCGGATCTGGGTCTTGCTCAGCATTGTGAGGGTCGGGCTCTTCCATGGTAATCTTGTTGACTCTGCCCAGTCTGCTCCTGCAGACCTTACCAAAGTGCCCGATCTTCTTGCAGGCTATGCAAGCCTTTCCTTTCGCTGGGCAGACTCCCCGGCGGTGTTCATATCCACAGTTCTGGCAGCGGATCTTGAACTCTCGTGCACCGCCGCCGCCGGCATTCCAAGATGGCGATTTCCAAGATGGTGTCACCGATGACCGGACCACCGGTGCACCGGTATGCGCAGTAGCATAGTTCGTAAGAAAATATATTTCCTTACTTTCAACATCTGAGTTTGCAGCAGTTTGTTATGCAAATTAATGTTTTTAACGCCAGCCACCAACCGATCGCACAACAGCGACTCCTCCACTGACGGGTATTCGCAATCCTTCACTTTGTGTCTTAGCACCGTGATGTATGTGGCCATAGTTTCTGTAGCCTGATTATGCAAATTAAACTTGTACCTTGTTATTATCAAACTGCACTTGCCTATACAATATGTCCGGAATGCTTCTGTGAGTGGTCCAATCCTGTCTCGGTCAGCGAGCACGATGGACATATTGGCGAAAACCTTTTGCGCTTCTTCGCCAGTGATGTGTAGAAAGATGCAGCATTGCACTCGTTCTGTCTTCAATATGACACCTGCAGCAGTGGCGTATATGTCATATGCTCTGATCCATGTTTTCCAGTTCGATCTTGCATTGTTGCTGAGGACAAGCTGACCAGGTGGCCGCAAACCCGGCAGTGTATTAGTGGGCGGCATTCTTCCTCAACTGACACCATGTGAAAGTACAACGTCTGAACACTTTGACTTCTGGATACAGAATGGTTTATTCCCGCCCAGGGCTCACTGAACCGCCGGCTAAACTTTCCATGACGTCATCTCATTAGCATATCCTACAGACATGTCTAGACGTCTATTACGCATATATTACATGAACCACCTACTATTGACGACAATGCTAGAGCTTATGACTATTGTTTCTTCGAACCATCAACGGCAGCACTTTACTAACACAAATGTTTTGTCATTAATCCTGCATGGTTGACTACAAATACAATACATAATGAATTTTGAAAAAGGGAGAAAAATGACTCTAAACCTACTGAGAATCAAAACCGCGACACTGGTATTGGTATTTGTTTTTGGCTTAATAAATTGATGGCCTATGGGTTTAATGCCGTGCCAACGACCCGTCACAGAGTAGCAGAGGAACAACTACACTGGTACCTCCATACAGGTCTTCCATATATGGTTCGACACGGTGATATAATGGTTTGCTGACACCTCGTCCACACCTCTTCTATCGACTGTCCGCTGTGCAGGGCTCCTCCTTGATCGGTGTCTAAAAAGAGTTCCTGCAGGGGGAGCCTGAAAGCATTTCACTTTCTACCTCTTACCTCGTCCGTGTCTCTGACTTGCCGACTGGTCACCACAGGACAAGGAGGCATGGCCCTTTGACTCAACTCTCATTTCTCTTTCCTCTATACTACCCTTTCAACTTTTTTTCTCCCGGGCTTACTCCTCCCCCTGATCAATGGAGTTGTTTGCTTAGGTGGGGCCCTTTTCCTTTTTCACTGTTTCGCTTTTCACCTTCATGCCGCAGATCCCACCTTTCCCCCTCCCTTCCTCCAAGCCCATCGGCAACTGAAGATGAGTGCACAGCTACAATCTGACAGGAGAACCGGTGCTGCTCCAACGACGTGTTATTGTTATACAGAACCTCCCACTTCTACAAACGCGTGTGAAGGGAGAAGATGTCTGGATACTTAGTGTAGTGCCACCTGAATGTTTACATCCTGGTGAGTGGAGGCTGACCTAATAAACCACTTCTACTGAGTTGCATGTTGGAGTCACATAGTAACACAAAACTATGTGCATGTTAGGATTAACATTTATTTTCAGAAAATACGTTCATTGTTTATTTCAAAGTTCACATTATGTCACAGGGAGGCTATGTAGCCAGACAATAACCCAAAGGACATGAGTGAATGGGTACATGTAACCATTTTAAGTATATATGTTTATATCTAAAAGAAATACTTGTGAAGGGGGTATGTAATATATGCATAAAAGACATCCAGGCACGGGCGGAAAACAAAGGAATATGTAAATGAGATGACGTCAGAGGCACAAGGTGCCGGAGGTTCAGGTCCCTGGACGGTGAATAAAGCATTCAGTATCCAGAAGTCAAAGTGTTCAGACGTCGTACTTTCACAATAAGTACCCGATGTCTTGCCACCCAATGGTTTCCAAAATGTTATATGAATCCGTATTGGCCCCTGGTGGAAACATGCTGGCGTGACGTCACAGCCGTGGCAACTACTTGCGGAGGGTAAAACAACACAGTAATTTGTGCTGCAGCAATGCTATGTCTATGCGGAGCATTTATTTTTGGTAAATAAATTTAAAAGCCTTCATTGGGTCGATTAAAAGTATCATAATGTGCAAAGAAGATCTGAAGTATTTAATTAAACCTAAGAGCAATTTTCTCTGAAAGGAATAAAGCAGAGATGATATTGAAAGTTGGGATATTCTGAGTGTCAGTGCCAGTGGAAGTCATACCGGATCACGCCTCAAAAAACTATTTTCGCTAAATAAATTCAAGAACTTCCAATTGGCTGATAACAAAAAAGCTGAATGTGAAATTGTAGAGAAAGATCTGATCTATTTAATGGAAATAAGAGAAATCTGCTTCCAAAGCACCAAAAGGCACAAATTACTGTGATAGTTACCCAGATAGCACACAGCCGTCGGGCCAACGTCGGGCCGACGGCGGCCGCTCCGTCGGGCCAACGGAGGAAACCGCCGTCGAGCCGATGTTGTTTTGTCCAACCTCCCTGCCGTCGAGCCGACGGCGGAGTACTGCCATCGGCTCGACGGCAGGGAGGTTGGACAAAACAACGTCAGCCTGACGGGGACAAATCGCTTCTTACACATATACAAAACATATATATATACACATACATATACATTTACACATACACATACATATACAAAACATACATATTCATATACATATACACATACACATAAATATACATATACATATACAAAACATTACAAAGGCAGAGATAATTAAGTTTGGTTGAGAGAACCCAAATGGCCCCTCCTATATTTAACTTGAAAATCCTAGATATATATTTCTATCATATCTGAACGCTATCAGTCTGAATCTGATGTTGCCAGATCCCTCCGGGCTGCTTCGGTTCTCTGCAAGGCATCCCTAAGTTCATCTGAAATTAAATATAAATATAATTATTAACAAATATTTAAAATAAAGGATTTGATCAAACTGCTTAACAACTTATTCAGGATTACGTATACCCTGTCTACATTTGTGTAAATCACAAGCAATTGAATTGAAATTCCAATACTTTATTTAATCAACACATCATATTCCAATGCAATTATTTACCTGCTTTAGTCTCTGCTCTTTTCTTTCTGCCCCCTTCCCGGTCACTGCTGAATTTCAGCCACTTCTGGATTTCCTTTTCGCAGTTGGCCTCTGTGATGTGTGCCTTTCTTGCCGCATCTGCAGTATGCATATTATACAGTTTGTTAAAAATGTATCATTGCTTCATGATTATAAATCTGGAGAATAAAACAAAAAATCAGGGCAAAAGAAAGGAAAATCTGGACAAAAAATATTACCTTTAATAACTTTGGCCACAGTCAGCTTGGCCAAGCCCGTCTTTGAACCCTTGCCCTGCCAATTGAACCTACTGGCTAGGGCATCGGTGAACAGGCTGACATAGACCTTTCTACGACCTCTCTGGGACCCGATCCTCCCAGACTGCACAGATGAGAGAGCTAGATGTGGAACAAAATATCGGAATAAATAATCATGCACAAAGTATCCTGAATTTCTTTCATTAAACAGTTCACAGATATTACCAAATATATATAAATCAGAACAAGCGTAATTATCGGATGGTATGAAATTATAACAGGGTAAAATAAGATTATACTATTATCATACATACCAGCACTTTCTCTTTGCTTTTCTCTTTGATCAGTCTTCCCAATTGCACTACATCCTCTTCTGTGGACATAGGCAAGTTAAACTCAGCCAAGCTGTCATCATCCATAGGCAGCACCTGCTGTTGCCTACGCATGAGGGTTTCCAGTAGAAGAGTATGCTGGCGCAATGTGCCTTTGATCTCCTCTAGTGCAGCAAACAGCTCTCTTTCTTTCGGTCTGCAACAATACCAAAATAATACGACAATGCAGATTAGTGTCTTATTTTAACTTTTCATGATAACATATTTCACACAATGCTTAATTTTAATTGTTTAATTACATGAACTAATATTTAGGTATAAACAAACACTTAATTATTCGTATACCTGTTAGCAGATAGATACGGCGTTTGCCCTGGTCTGCTTGGTGTGGCCTCTTTCTGGGAGGATGAGGCATAACACGAACTGAAACATTAAAATATTGTATTATTGGAGGAGAAAGTGAGATGGGGTGGCCGAATGAGGGGGATCAGGTGATCCAAACCTATGAGCTTGTGCGTTTGAATGCTATGACTTGAAAATTGATATTTAAATGAATTGATATTAAAATGAGGAGGAGAAAGTGAAACACATTTAAAAATGGTGTTCCTACTTGTTTGATGGTGTCACTGGCTTCTGATCAGGAAACAGACACTGATTCCAATTCCTGGTCTCAGGTGTAATGTAAAGGACGTCTGAACACAATGAGTTCTGTACTGTAACTAACTTTATTTAGAACGTTCTGTAGTGACCTCACTCTGTGCCACACTGGGGGTGTTCGGATAACAACACAACTGGAAGACACATACATCACATCTCCCTTTCAATGGAACAGAGGAACAAAATTCAATGGTAACATTTTGTATATATAAACTACCATCGATAGCAACAGGTCCTTCTTGTGTTATTATAACTAATGTCATAACGCCATATCCCCCTCTTTAAAATAGTTCCTATCCATAACAGAATGGTACCAGGTATTGCGAGGATAAAATGCCATGCTTAAATTTACTAACATTCCAGAACAATGTAAATGGCATTGTACATGAAGACCTAATACATATAGAGATATTATACATACTATGTTTAAGAAGAGAACCATGAAACATGTAAATGGGAAACTATCGAATGTAGCCCATCATACAAAAACACGACCCATAAGTAATACAACGAATACATAGTCAGGGTGAGTTGTCACTTCTTAAATGTAGACTTATTTTGTCTCTTCTTCATATGACCTGAACAATGAGCGTATTATTACGTAACGTTGTATGCAATTCATAACTGAACATAACAAGGCACTTGCTAGGCAGAACAGAAAGTGGCATAGCAACAACAGTAAACGACTTATATAACATATGAGATTCAAATATTCAATATAGTATTTCATGCACAACATTTCCCAAAATGTTCAAATTAAACTCATGCTTCATATAACAATTTCATCCGTGAACATTTCGTCATATTTTTATTTATTTTTTTATTTGTTCGTTTATAAAAGCATTGAGTCAAAATTCATTTGATAACATCTTTGACATGCAAGACAACTTAAAAACATGTATAAACATAAACATACAAAATGCATACACAGCTGGCTGCATGTGTCGTTTCTTATGTTATCATGCGTTGTGTCCATTCATTGTTCAAACTTAAGTATGTGACGTTACCACTTATTGTACAGCTTTTCCAGCATGTTACTTATTTAATTATTACAATTGCATCGGTGAACATTACCTACAATAACAGTACTGAGTCAACAGCTATTTGACAGGATCTATGACAAGTACGACAACTTACAGCATTTACAAAACATCACCAAAAAGCGTACTAAGTTACCTTCATGTGCCATTTCCTATGTGTGAATGTGTTCTGTAAAGTCTTTGTTTGACCTCAAATGTGTGACGTTCTTCATGTATTGTCATGGTAACATACAGTAACAATTTAAAGTTGCACAGTCCAACCAAACCATTCCTAATTCAAAACGTCACACTCGACATACTATGTTTTGGTCTGCATTCTTTGATCTTTTATATATATATTATTTTATTAACACTAGAATGTTTTATTAATTTTAGTGTGGTTATATTTTTGTGTGTGCTTTTGACCGTATACGTTGGTTGTTTGGTGTAATATGGCAGTGGTGTAATATCATTTAATATAATATTACTTTACAAATGTATATGACATTAAATTTAACATTACAAATATCAGTATCATTTGGTAGGTTTAGCGTACTTGGCTTACTCCGGTTTCTATATAACCAATATTTTAGTTTTTATATGTCCATCATTAACAACTAGTCCATAGCAATATTATGATGGAACAAAATATCAATATTATGGTGACATACTCAAATTATTACAGCCTGCATGAAATAATTTATATTGATATAGATACTCTAGCAGTACATCATATCGCATAGTGTGTTACAAATAAGGTCTACACCTGAGTATGCAGCTTTAACAAAGCAGACTACCAACTGCTACTTTGTAGCTTTCACTGATTTGAACTACATTCTTTCATGACGTGGCCTCTCGCTGCCTTGGGGGTGTTCGGATAGCAGCACACATTACTTTGACAATTTGATGTACGTAAACGTATATGCTACACGTCATATAATACATAATCAGTTGTATTGTCTTTCAACTGACAAAAAACAATTACCATCACTAATAACTAGTCCATAGCAATATTAGGATGGAATATATCAATGTATGTTTTGACACTGCATCTCGTATCATATTTCATGCCTTTCACGTACCTCAAGTGGTGTGGCGTCTGGTGCTTGCTTACCAGCGCTCCGTGTACTGCTGTAGCTTAGCTGGCTTGACGTCCTGTGCGTCGTTGTTACGGCCGTTTTCGTTCATCTCTGTCGATGATCCGTGCATCTGTGCTTCGTATCATCTGTGTCTGTACCTCTAGGTATCTGTGTATCTGTGTGCCATCTTCTCAGGCATCTGTGCATCGTATTGTCATTTATTCACTCCAAGCAATGTTGTGACGTCCTGCGCGTCCTCATTCCGGCTGTTTTCATTAGAGCCGTTCGTTTCCACCGACGATCCGTACATCCGTGCTTCTTGGCACCTGTGTAGTCGTGTATGTGCCTCCATGCATCCGTGCATCCATGTGCCATCTTTCCAGGCATTTGTGCATCGTCTTGTCACTCGTCACATTAAAAGCAGTGTTGCTTCTGTTGTTGCCCGGGAAGTCGCTGGCCGGTGCGCTGCAGCTACTTCAACTTGAATTTCAAGTACTTGTTTCTGTCTCTGCGACCAGGGTGTCGATCCTGGTAAAATGATCTTGCAACATTTCATGTTGGTTGGTGTCCGGGGTGCTGTTGCCCGGTATCCACCAGAAGCAATGGGCCTGAAAGCACCATTGCCTCCACATCTGACACCATGTAATGTAAAGGACGTCTGAACACAATGAGTTCTGTACTGTAACTAACTTTATTTAGAACGTTCTGTAGTGACCTCACTCTGTGCCACACTGGGGGTGTTCGGATAACAACACAACTGGAAGACACATACATCACATCAGGTACTGAGTGTGTCTGCCTCGGTGTGCTTGAAGTGGCCTCCTTGAGCGATGACGACGCAGAACACACACTGAAACATTAAAATATTGTATTATTGGAGGAGAAAGTGAGATGGGGTGGCTGAATGAGGGAGATCAGGTGATCCAAACCTATGAGCTTGTGTATTTGTATGATATATAAATGAATTGATATTAAAATGAATTTCTACCTAGTCGACATCTGGCAGATCTGGAAGTTCTGGCAAGGGAGGGTTGGACCTTTCTGCATCCGACTTTTCTGCTTCTTCCGTAAGGGGGTAGTTGCTTCTTCCTCAGAGCTATTTGTCTCCTCTCCAATACGAATACGTTTGCGAGATCTGCAAAAGATTTTGATTGTGAGCAGGATTCATAATTTTGCTGAAAAATATATGTACCGTATATACACATATATGATTATAAAGCTTTTCTCAATGTTTTGGTATAATAGTTGTA
The DNA here is from genome assembly GCA_030323885.1 of Branchipolynoe longqiensis. NCBI lineage: Eukaryota > Metazoa > Annelida > Polychaeta > Phyllodocida > Polynoidae > Branchipolynoe > Branchipolynoe longqiensis. The sequence continues at coordinate 62,140,591 of CM059194.1, read as the reverse complement.
CAGAAAATATGTATCTACAATGATTATGAGATAAGGTTTAAACTCAAATGACTTCTTACATGCGTTTGGCATTATCGTCAGTCGTGAGCAGGTCCGATGTGTTCAGTTGGACCGCCTTCTGACATTTCCTCCTGGCTTTCTCGTAGCTTTCTATAATGGAACAAATGAGTAAAGATGAATGGCAGCAGAGGGAGACCAAGAACATCACAGGCTTGAATTATTCACAAGTGGACAAGTGGAGAACCATTGGACGGAACTATTGATTGATTGAATATTACATGCAATTTCTTTACAAGTGTAAAATCTAAAATGTATAGTTCATAAACTGAAATACAACATACCAGTTTGTACCAGAAGGCGAATGGGATACATCACCCAGCCAGCTCCTGGTGGTGCACGCCTCTCTATTGCCTTGATTAAAGCAGTTCCCTTTAATGGTGGCCAGGCAGCGCTCTCGTGACTGGCAATAACCCATGACATGGGGACTACCTCAACCAGATCCTCCTCATCAGCGAATAGGACGACGGCATACATGACTGACAAGGAAAAGATACATACAGCGAGCAACTATTTATTGACTGGAAATTCTACTTTACTGAGGATTCTATAATCCATGTAGCATTAGGATAGAAATATAGCCATCACGATATGGCAACAACACCACCTTTGTAGATATATCATCAGGGTTTATGTGCACAAAGTCTTCCCCTAGACGTTTAACAAAAGCAATTTTAAGTTGCAAAGAGTCTAATGGGTAATTAAAGAAAGATTCTTTTAAAGTAAATCTCTGACAAATTAGCTTGACCAAACAGTGAATCATTATTACATTCTTGACCAGAAAAATATCGCTTCCAACAAGAATAGCGTTGTCTCCCGGTTTATTAATAGATAACACAATATGTGGAAGATGAAGCTTTTCATACTGTGTACATAATCGTATGTTCGGAGGAATTGGACCCATATTATGCTTTTTTTTACTAAAGGTTTTGGTGTCTTCTGACTGTTTAATTGCACAACGTTGTTCAGTTAGTCTCCTAATCACTTGTGGTAATGGACAATAAGGTTTCCTTAGTAGCTTCTTGAGAATTTGTAAATAATTTTCAAATGGAAAACTTGAAAAGTTATGAAGTGGACCAAAACATCTTGCATGGGAAGACAAATGAGTCAAGCCATGAACATTGTAAATAAGCATCTCCTGGCCATAAAGAGCTCCAAAGTGATAAAAAAAACGCTGCCAATAATTCTTCAGCGTAATTGCAATAAGCTGCACAAAATTCTGTACTAGATAAAATAGTTATCCCTACAGATAGCATCAGGAAGTTTTTGTAAATGATGTCGGGCAACTTTCCTTTGAGAATCACTGGTCCAGTGTACAATAGAAAGGTTCTGAACTCTGTGGCTTTCCATCTGTCAATCTGAACAATTGACCTTGCTTTCCTGACAAATTCACATGGTAAGAATGGCTTCAAGCTTATAATCGACTCTGATATCGCCCGTACTATGTTATTTCCTATACGGAGATGTAATGGTCCACTTGTCCAAATAAGGAGAATCTTTCTTACAATGCCAAGACATATCAAATGCATATAGTCAAGAGGGAATTGAGAGACAAGACCAATGTTCAACTCGCGCAGACAACTGTCACCAAGATGATGTTCATCATCCTCCATTTCATCAAACCTGACATCTGTCCTCAATACAGCATTCCTCTCTGGAAATGTCATTCTATGGTTAAACCAGGTCCCTCTTTGTGTACAGTTATCACACCCATAAAAGCCAGTATGGCCTTTCACCTTTTTCACAAAAGCTCTGGCAGGCGTGTCACATACAAAATTAGCAATTGTCACTGTTATTATTTTGCCCTGGTAGCAAACTCCTTCTACCTCAATTTCTTTCATCTCATCAACAAAATTCCGAAGGAATATATTGGAATCATTTGGCTTTGAAACTCCTACCCATAAACCTATAATGAAGGGCTCTGGTTTCTTTTCCTGCTGTATAAGACCTAATATTGGCCAGAATTGATCACAGCTACTTTTAAATAAAGGCAAACCACCTATGTTCAATTGAATCGAAATTTCATCTAGAATATGAAGATATTTATGCCTTTCAAACTTTGCCTTTATTCCTGCAGCTATACTAAAATGGTGATATTTTCCTCCAGCTAACTCCTCAATATTGTAGCACCTGGGTGTTGCCAAAAGTGTAAGTGCATCTTTAGGCAAAGTCGGAAAGTACGGTCTTAATAAACATAATAAACTATTAGTATGGCAGTGTGGAAGACCACTGTTAATAGCCCATTCCCTGAGTTTCTGTTTGAATTCTAGTTTATCTGTATCATCATCGTCATCATCATCTTCATCACTGTCATCGGCACCACCATCACCATCTTTGTCATCATCATCTTCATCACTGTCATCAGCACCACCATCACCATCTTCGTCATCATCATCTTCATCACTGTCATCAGCATGACCATCACCACCATCATCATCTTCATCACTGTCATCAGCACCACTTTCACCATCACCATCACCATGTGCACCACTGTCACCACCACTGTCGGCACCACTGTCACCACCAATACGTGTACTGTCACTACCATCACCACCATCAGCATCAATAAAGTTTTCACTGGCATCAGCGATATCAACGATATCGGCGATATCATCATCATAAGATGTTTGTTTTGTTTGTTTGTTGTTGTTTTACGTCCTAGCAACATCTAAGGTCATATCAGGACGGGTACCGACTTGTGACAGTGTGCACTCATGGCAACTTTATAGTGCTGTCCCACTGGGAAACCAGGCCGCCGGCACCATGACCTGGTATCCCACTCAGTCACATTATCCTGATACTGAGCACACCAGTCCTTGCCCTATCCTAATAATGCCGAGCGCCTGGCTATGAAGCGACAAGTATCAATTTTAAAGTCATTGGTTTGACTCGACCGGGACTCGAACCCACGACCCCACGATCTTAAGAACTATTGTCATTTTCAGCATTATCTTTTTCACAGTCCTCCTCGAATGGAACTGCATAATGAATAGCTGTTCCATGATCATCTTGAAAATAATTAACTGTAGCTGCAGATAAAATCTGATCAGCCCTTCTCACTGCCTGATGATGCAAAGTTTTGTTGCTAATGACCCTGTCCATGGCATCCATCTGAACATGAACAAACAAATTAATCCTGTAAAATTATTCCATAATTTAAACTTACTGCGATTTCTGGAATGATTTGTAGAATGTAGATTTGTAGATTTCTGGAGTTATTTGTAGAACTCGAACTGCAATATGACGACGGCATATACATGATAAAGCATTTTTTATGGATAATATCAAAACTCACCTTCAGGTAGCATTCCAGTGACTTAAACAGACATAAATTTGAATAACGATTTTTTGGTAGTCCTAAAATAATGATTGCAAGTGACATTCTGCAAATTGCACACATTTGTAATCCATCACCAAAATTTCACACCGTACCGGATAATTCAAATCGTATTAACACGAATAATTCCATTAATACGTCGTAATAAATTACAAAACTTTTACAAAATAATCTAAACATATTAAGAAACAATCGTGTAAAATAATTCCATAATCTCACTGCGATTTCTGGAGTTATTTATAAAAGAACGCTGCTCAACACGCGCACGTGCTTCGGCGATTCAAATCGTATTAACACGATAATTCCATTAATACGTCGTAATAAATTACAAAACTTTTACAAAATAATCTAAGCATATTAAGAAACAATCGTGTACAATAATTCCATAATCTTACTGCGATTTCTGGGGTTATTTGTAAAAGAACGCTGCTCAACACTCGCACGTGCTTCGGCGATTCAAATCGTATTAACACGAATAATCCCATTAATACGTCGTAATAAATTACAAAACTTTTACAAAATAATCTAAACATAGTAAGAAACAATCGTGTAAAATAATTCCATAATCTTACTGCGATTTCTGGAGTTATTTGTAAAAGAACGCTGCTCAACACTCGCACGTGCTTCGGCGATTCAAATAGTCAACAAACCATACCGGATAATTCAAATCGTATTAACACAAATAATTCCATTAATATGTCATAAAAAATTACAAAACTTTTACAAAATAATCTAAACATATTAAGAAACAATCGTGTAAACTAATTCCATCAACTTACTGCGATTTCTGGAGATATTTGTAAAAGAACGCTGCTCAACAGTCACACGTGCTTCGCCGACTAGAACTGGAACCAAAGTTAACGAACTTCGCATGCGCGGAGTAACACCGTCAGCCCGACGTCAGTTCGACGGTGGCCCAAATGTAGAAAATGAAATACATCGTAATAAATAACAAAACCTTTACAAAATAAGCTATACATAGTAAGAAACTGCAATTTCTGGATTTATTTGTAGAAAAGGAAAGCGAACGCGAACCACCACCGTCGGCCCGACGTTGGCTCGACGGTGGCCCAAAGGTGGAAAAGTTTGAAACCCAGCGGCGAACCACCACCGTCGCCCCGACGGTGGCCCGACGGTGGCCCAAATGTGCAAAAGTTTGAAATAAGGCGGCGGGACACCACTGTCGTTCCGACGTTGGCTCGACGGTGGCCCAAACGTGCAAAAGTTTGAAACCCAGTGGCGAACCACCACCGTCGACCCGACGTTGGCTCGACGGTGGCCCAAAGGTGCAAAAGATTGAAACCCAGCGGCGAACATCCCCCCATCGGCCCGACGGTGGCCCGACGGTGGATCAAAGCTGGAAAGAGATTGAAACCCAGCGGCAAACATCCACCATCGGCCCGACGTTGGCCCGACGGTGGAAAGACTGTTGCGACGGTGCGACCAATAGCCGACGTCGGCCCAACGGCTGTGTGCTATCTGGGTAGGGTAGTTTTAGTATGTGTTGTCTCTATGACAGTGGCATTTGTTTTACCCTTCGAGTGTTGTGAGCGCAAAAAGTGCCCGATGTCCGACATCGACGATAGACAAGATCACAGTTCCAACTGCACATGCGCTGAAAACGGCGTTGGCAGCAAAACAAATGGAAATGGCCATTGAGTTTGTCGATACGAATAGGGAAAATCTTTGATTTTATTCAAAATGAATAGAAATACATAACAATTTGGCATAAACATGTATGCACACATGCAATATAATGATCTGATGAATATACCTAAGACAAAACTAGCCATAGTTAAACATTTTGAGCTAAGGAACATACAATTCAAACAATCAGTGGTATCCACATCACCATTATTAATTCTTGTTATAAATATTAAAATGCCAAATGTGTCAACCTACACTTGTTTCAGAGAATTATATAACCAATATCTGATTAACCCTATTAATTTTCTAGTTCTACATATGTCATTAACCATAGGATATAAATAAAAACATTAATAAAATAAGTAAGACGGACTCTGGCTATGGCTCTAACACTAGTCTGAGAGCCTGAGTACCCAGATTTGTCTAAATCTAAATACATATGGCATAAGATGTGCTGATTATATTGATGTAAATGCAATGCTGGATAAAAGATTTATATCTTAATTTATTATATATATTTTTTTATTTAGTGTTGTATTTTTCAAACAAGACTTGAGATGAGCTGAAACTAGCACATTTCACAACTGCATCCAGTGTCTTAAGCCGTGTTCACACGGGCGATGTAAATCGATTCGTAGAAAGCGACTTGTATAGTTTGGGTTACATTTCGCGTGTGAATGCGCGGCTGAGGCGGTTTAAGGCTGATTCGATTCCTGTGATCTTGATACTGTAAACCACCTCTCGAGGTAGTGTACGTGAGTCGATTTCTGTGAATCGATTTATTTTGCCTGTGTGAACGCAACCGACTTACTTGAGGCGGATTAAGGACGTGACAGTCGAGACCTGAGTGTGTTGACGTTCCAGTAAATTTGCTGTATGAAGCTCCTAGCTGTGCACAGATATTTTGTTCATCATTTATTTTTAGGGTTTCACTGCCCAGCAGAAGTTTTGACCGTTCCAAACCAATACGATTCAGTCCATACATATCTAGGTCGAACCCACACTCTCTAGTGCTGACGTCGACGAACCCAAACTGGCGCTGGTTAGTCTGGACTTGCACATGCGCAGATATCCACTTCCGCCTTAAACCGACTCAAGGCACTGCTCGTGTGAACGCGAAACACTTTCAAACTAAATCGATTCATGTGATTCGCCTTGTCTAAATCGCTTTACACTTTGCCCGTGTGAACGCGGCTTTAGCATGTGCCATGTGCTTCTCGGGGGTTTGTTTAATAAGCATATTCATCGCTGGAAGGAGCAAGTCAACCAGCCACGTTTGAACTCGTTTGAGCCCATTTGAACTTGCCGGAAATAGACTTTCCTCTTCTCGTCTTCCCGAGAACTCAGTGAAGTAGATTAGTTTTCCGCATTATTGATAAATTATAGAACAGAAATACTTGACAAAAAACATTAACTTTGTTATAACTATAAAATGATATTTATTTCAATTATCATGTGTTGTGTTATTTTTTTATTGCAAATGGCGGCCCCCATAAGGGGCGGCCATTTGCAATTGAAAAGAACAGCTCTGATTGGCTCAGATTATGGAAAGATTCCATTATTTTTTTAGTAGTTTCTTGTTCAGAGATAGTTACACATATATATGTATCTTTTGCACAGATTAAAGTGCTTGAAGTATATTTTTAATTTATCTACATCAACTTCTGTTGAATTCACACAATATCAGGACTTAAAGAATGGGAAACTATTCCTGCAAGGGTACGCTCAATATGGGACAGTGGTCACCCGTTTTTCCTCCTTTCCTAGCTGTGGACCCTTCTCGTTTGTTTTGCTTTGACGCATCCCACAATGCACCGCGCCGCTGGAATGGTGATGTAGGGACGGTTCTCATATTCATGATATTAATTGAAGTTTACACAAACCAAAACTTGACGACTAAATAATACAAATGTCAATTAAATATGTGCATAAATAAGTTGCTACCCCACTTAATAAAATCACAGAAATGTAGTAGCGAAAGTAATCCGGAGAGCTGATGCGATCTCCAACCGCAAGTCCACGTCACGACGCCCGTTACATCACTATTTTGGTCGTCTTTCAAATGCTTTTATTTCTCTGGTATTTTTTAAGTGTTTACAATTATTCATTTTGAACGTCGATGCGCTGGTATTACAATGCTCGAGGCAAATGCAGTTATTCAGCGAATAGGAAATGATTTGAGTTTACCACATGGTAAATAAGTTGAGAGTCCAGAGACAGAATTTGTGCGTTAGACAAAAGATTCACCCTGGCCTGTACTTGCCGTAGGGGTGAATCTTTTATCTTGTTGTGGGTGGGGTTCGAATCTGTAATGTTCACACCCTGGCTGAGTTAAACCAATGGTATACAAATTTATATTTATATAGCTGCCTAGCCTGATATCACAGTCAGTCACATTATCCTGACACTGAGCCAACCAGTCCTTGCCATATCCTAATAATGCTGAACGGGCGCCTGGATAGGAAGCGATACATTAAAGTTGCATGGTCCGATGGCATTTGAATTTTTGTCTTTTTTTTAGATAAATATATCAAATTGATCATTACAAGCTACTAATCACTAGTCCGGAGTGATTTTGATTAAAGATGATTAGTTTTGAAGTAATATGAGCTGAAAGAACCAAAAATAATTTCGACAATCTTGCCAAAAGTCCTGTGGCTATGACCCAGATGGTCATCTCGCGGTGACCACGTGATGTGAGATGACCTGGAACCTTACAGGACTGTAGCTAGGTATTCCTGGTTGGGTCGGGAACATTCTGGGAATGGATTAGTGCCATAGGCCCATGGCACTAGGGTTTTTAACAAAATATAATGTGTGTCTGTTGTCTGCTTGTGTCTGTCTATGTATGTTTGTATGTATCTGTGTGTGTGTATGTCTGGGTGTGTCTATATGTGTGTCTATCTGTGTGTTTCTCTGTATGTGTGAGTATGTATGTGTGTGTATTTATGTGGGTGTCTGTGTGTGTATGTATGTGTGTATGTATGTGTGTGTGTCTGCGTCTGTCTATGCAAAGTCAGGTCGGGTGTATGTGTGTCTGTGTATGTCGGGTGTGTGCATGTCTGTGTGTTTCTGTGTCTGTGTGTGCTGTCTATGCATGTCTGTGTGTGTGTCTATCTATGTGTGTCTGTCTGTGTGTATATGTATGCGTGGTAATGTCTGTGTGTCTGTGTGTATATCTGTGGGTATGTATGTGTGTGGCTGCCTCTGTCTGTGTGTGTCTGTGTGTCTCTCTCTCTGCAAAGTCAGGTCGGGTGTGTGTGTGTGTCTGTGTGTATGGGTGTGTCTGTCTATGTATGTATGTGTCTGTGTGTCTGTGTGTATGTATGTGTGTGCATGTATGTGTGTGTCTGCCTCTGTCTGTGTGCGGCTGTCTATGTGTCTCTGTATGTGTGTGTGTCTCTCTCTGCAAAGTCATGTCGGGTGTATGTGTGTCTGTGTATGTCGGGTGTGTGCATGTCTGTGTGTTTGTGTGTCTGTGTGTGCTGTCTATGCATGTCTGTCTGTGTTTGTCTATCTGTGTGTGTGTGTCTGTATGTATATGGGTGGTAATGTCTGTGTGTGTATGTATGTGTGTGTATATGTATATGTCTGTGTGTGTCTGTGTGTATATCTATGTGTGTATGTCTGTGTGTGTATGTCTCTGCGTGTCTGTCTGTGTGTATGTCTGTGTGTGTCTGTCTGTGTGTGTGTGTGTGTGTGGCTCTCTCTCTGCAAAGTCAGGTTGGGTGTATGTGTCTGTGTATGTCGGGTGTGTGCATGTCTGTGTGTTTCTGTGTATGTGTGTGCTGTCTGTGCATGTCTGTCTGTGTGTGCCTATCTATGGGTGTATGTGTGTGTATGTATGTCTGTGTGTATGTCTGTGTGTGTGTCTGTCTGTGTGTGTATGTCTGTCTCTGTGTCTCTGTAAAGTCAGGTCAGGAAACACACAGACACATACACACACATCCACCTCATATCCCCTTCCCCTCTATGGCCCTGCACAGTAGGCCACTTGGTTGGGGGGAGGCTAATGAGGTCACGAGATTGGCCTAATTGGTTAATGGCCTTCCTGCATAATGGGTGTTTCAAACTGAGTGTTCAAAGGGGTGAGGTTATAAACTCACTGGCTATTCTGTATATACTGTCCCAAATCATTAGCTAATACACCAGTATCTAAGTTGGATATATAGGATCAAATGTAAGTAGTTGTTTTAATTTTGACAAAATTATATTTCATCGGACGATGCAACTTTAAGGATTGCCATTGGTTTGACTCGACCAGGGTCATAATGGGTTCAGGTCCCCCGATTTCCCAAAACACTCAACTTATTCAGCCATCCCTTCTAGTCGTGGAATGAGGAAGACCAATTGCCGCGTTTGAATTTTCTCTACTTAATCAATTATTTTAGTCATTAAAAAATCGATCTATTTGGATTGTGCAAAAGTAAAGATTCTTTTAAACAAATTTGGTAAAGTTCATATCTATATATATGGGTCACTCTCCTGAAAACTGGTCAGCATGGGATGGGATTTCAAAACATCAATAAAAACCTTCCTACTTATTTTTTTCCTTATACTTTTCATATTCATGTTCAGATTTGATGAAAAGAAATAAGGGAAATAAAATAAACTGTGCAACTTTGGTCCTTTTAGTTATGAAGTGTTTCTGTACCAAAAAAAAACCATTTTACAATCAGCCATTTGTAACATGACATATGGGGCGTGGTTGAATCCTTATTAACATCTTGTATTGCATTGATATATCAAACAAAGCAGTTCCCAAATCAAAAATGAAGTATTTATTAACATGTATGCATGCTTAAATTAATTTTTTTCTTTTAATTTGATGTCTTCAGAAAAAACATTACAAATTTCCATCACACATGTAACCAGTGGTGTCTGGATGCCACACAAATATTGTACACTAATTATTCAGTGAATAAAGCATGGCTGGGAATTACTTTTTTTTCAATATAAGCACTACATATTTCTGTATATTATGCCTTGATTAATATGCTTCTAAGTATGATATTATTTAATTCTGATTACATTTTTATTAAGCAGACTGTGGTGTCCTAAACATGTGTTACACGTGTGACACACATGTTATACTGCCATAAGACATATATATTGATAGCTTAATCATGGACTACACCTTTATTTTTTATCTCATCAATTTATATTTTACATAGATGTAAAGGGGAGATTTCCAGCTTTGATTTGCAACCAACAAATGTAAAAAATTTAAATATTAGATTTTAACTCTCCATCTGACACTTCTGGCCAGTTTTCAGGAGAGTGACCCATATATATATGGGTCATTCTCTGAAACTGGGTGCCAAAGTGTGACATGGGTCATCCAAAATTAAAATCTGAAAACCTTTCATTTCTTTTTGTAATAATAGAGCTGAATACATGTCTGTTCCCTAACCATGAAAAAAAAAGAGAATTATTTTCATTCCTGAGGTGTGAGGGGATGTGTTAATTATTGGAAATGATATCATCACTCGCGTAACATGAAACCCAAAAACCCAAGAAACATTTATATTTTATCACTCCTAAATGTATTTGTTCACTTTTCTACCTTTATCCTTTGTCATCTAGTACATTCTGATAGAAATCCAGAGAAAAAAGTGAATAGCTTTGGATTATTTGGGACTTTGTTAACAGCGGAAAATTTTAATTCATGTGGACAATTTTGTCATTTATATATTTGTGTTGACATTTGAATGAATATACTATTTTAGTGTAAAAATGAATACTCACTACCCAGAATACAGGTTAGACAACATAAAGGAGAAAAAATATTAGAAGACTGTGACTTAATCTAAGCTTTAGATTGTCTATCACCATGGTAACATGGAAACCAAAACACTGAAATAGACAATCCAAATGTCAGAAACACATTCTATGGGGAAGTGACAGGCAGAGGAGTGGCAGTCTAAGGATCAGCATTGGGGTACAGCATTTCTCTTTTCCACTCCCCTGTCACATGCACGGTCTCACAGGCTCCGACACCTGCTTGGCACTGGCTACAGAAGCAGGATAGTTCACAGGTTAAGAGCACATGTGGCTTAACACATCTAATAAAGTGGATTGAGCGTGTTCCTTTCAGTGTTTGGGTAGCTCTGTTTCGCTTCCTTGCAATGTCATCTCTTGGCACCCAAAAGAAGGACCGGAGGAAGTGCTTGCATTCTCCTGCATGAGGATGCTTATTTAGTTTGCTCTCAAAGCAGTAGTCAAATAAGTCCTTTGCGGAAGCAATGGTAGCGGAGCCTGTCTTGACTGCATTGGCCGCATGGTGTTTGATGACTGCACTTTCTCCATCTGATGGTTCCTTCCCATGCCGTGAGCCAAAGTAGTTGCGCTCCCACGTACAAGCAAAGTCGACAGTAGCACATGAGATGACAGCAAAAGGCCCCTTTGACTTGTACTGGGCACCACAACCATCAGTCCACTGGATAACATGTTCCAGCTGACCTCTTGTTTGGCGGAGATGGTCGATGGCCTCTTTTGTGAAGCTGAAGACTGCATCAAAGTCATGTTGTTTATCATCACTTACAAAGACAAGAGATTCAGATACAGTCTCCCCACAAGAGGAGCAGGCATAGTATGTAACTATCGGGTGAACTGTTACCTGCTCATGATACCAGTGGGCAGCCTGGATTTCATCCTGATGCGAGCAGGTAAAGTTCTCCGCAAAGTCCAACACCATTCCAACAGTGTTGCGGGGAAGGGAAACTGTTTCTGCATTACTTCAAACTGCTGATGTTGCCAATCAGCTCGGAAGAGGTGTTGGGTGAGAAAGATGACCTCTTCCTTCAGTTCATCCACCAGCTGTGCCACAGTCCGTTCTTTCTGGTTCAGCATTTTGCGGCAAACCTTAGTTAAAAAAGAGAAAAAATATACATGATGGTAACCCCTTGTAGTTGACTGTGTTTTACATATCAAGAATCCGTCAAGATTAATGTTGTGCTGCTTAAAGTATCAGGATCATTATTCTTTTCACATTGAACAGGTGACCTTTGTTAAAAGAGAAAATATTATGGTAGCCCCCTAGCATTAAATATCAAGAATTCGTCAAGAATTATTTTGTGCTGTTTAAAGTATTAGGATTATTACCCTTTTCCCATTGAGCATGGTGACCTGGGTCTCCCACTTAGACCAAGACGAGGAGCCTTGCTGCAGAAGTGGATGCAGGGGATGAGCCATATTGTCAGCACTGCAGGTGTTGCAATTTCGGTAGACACAGTCTTTTTTCCTTCGCCCTCTTGTCTGCCACAGGTGATTAGGTCCACAGAATATAAATGTGGCGGATACAACAGTTATTGTTTATCCTGGTTGCAATCCCATTGATTGCCCCCAGTTTTAGTTCAACGTTTGCGCAATATTCGCACAGGCACTGTCGCAGCTGGTTTTTCCTCATCTGGTGAATATGTGCCGGCCGACATTTGGCAAAGTGACTGAAGCTGACGGCCTCATCAACTTCCTCAACGAACTCCTTGTGCAACTCTTGCAAAGGCTTTGTCAGCACTGCTGCTGCTTTCCCTGTTTTCTTTGAAACCAGCTTTTTGTGTGGCAGTGGTGTTGATGCCATCTCAAGGAAAGCTATTGCTTTGGATGCCATTTTTCTTTCTTTTTTTACTCCTTCTGAGGCAAGTTGTGCCAGAATTGATTTTTACTGCTGTCCTTCTGCTGACACAGAGGTTAGACGAACATACTTTTACCGAGGCATTTCTTCGGCAGATTGACAGAAGAACACAGCGTATGTTGCATTCAGCAGCTGACCGTTTCCTCTGCAGTCCTTTCAGTTTTCTGATGACTTCTTGGCCCAATATTCTCTCTTGTTCAGCTCTGTTTCCTGTCCTGAGATGTAGGAAGAGGATCCTTTTCCTTGGAGAGGCTTTAGTTACTAGGTCTGTGACCGTGCTTACAAACTTCCTCGGGCTTGACGGGAGAGCTGCTTGTGCCCGTGACAGAGCCTTTCTTCTTGTCGAAGGTGTTCTCACTGGTTGCTCCTTGTGGACAACTGATGATGCTTTGGTTGCTACCTGAGAAGCGACTATCTAATTACGATACTGATTCCTTCTTCTCTCATTTATCCTCCTTCACTTTTGTGAGGTCATGTTTTCTTTCTGGGTTTTTTTCTCCTCATGCCATTTACTCCTCTGTTTTTCTTGGCTAATCCTTGTCAGTCTAGGTTTTTCCGCTTGCTCTTTTTTCCTGGCTCGCATTGCTCTCATCTTTGCCTGCTCTCTCTGTTGTGCCTTCATCTGTTCAGAAGAGTTGTCACGATAGGCCTTGCATGCCTCTCTGCATTTCACCTTGTACTGCACATATTCCTCAGGGTTGTTCTGCTGCATCCGATCCTTCCAGTCTCTGGTAGCTTGAGCTGCTGTCTTTCTTTCCTTTTTTTCTATTGTTTGACGAGATGATGGATCAGCTCCTTCTGGAAGTTGATGCTTTTCAGCAATCCTACTGCTCTGTCGGTTGGACATCTAAAAAGATTGAAAGAAAATACAGAAACATTAGAACAAATGCTGTCATTTTATTTCTGGGTGACGACATCTAAAAAGATTGACAGAAAATACAGAAACAGAACAAAAGTTAAAATTTTATTTCTGGGTGATGATGCAAATGGAAAAACTGATTCTCTGACACAACTGTCTCCCCAAAATCTAAGCAGTGAACAAAACTAAGAATGACTTCAAACAAACATGATAATTTGCATTACAAATTCTGAACCTGACTAATTTTTACATTTATATCGCCATTAAAAAAACACTATGAACATACAGATTCCTACATAAAAAGTTTGACATCTGACATAACTGCATCCCCAAAATCTAAGCAGTGAACAAAAATAAGAATGACTTGAATCAAACATGATTTGCATTACAAATTCTGAACCTGACTACATTTCCATTTCCATCACCATTACAAAAACAATATGAACACGGGAATTCCTACATAATAAGTTCTATATCCACATTCAATACATGTATGTAAAAGTCAATAAATATAAATAAATGAAGGTAAGTTATAATTTCAATGACTTTGTTACATTTAAACTATATAGACCTCCAATGTCCTCCTGTCAGCAGAACAGCTCCGCTCTTCACAGTAGATACATGTGCCTGAGTGAGTCATGCAGGACTACCAACTGGCCATTCTCAAAGTTCACTGCACTATATTGAGGCTAGAAGAAGGAGAAGGAAAAATTCTCGCCCGAAGCGATTGTGGGTGCGGCAGTGGATCGGGAGGTGGCATGAGTGTGGCTTGTATGACCAGCTTCTGGTGGAACTCCGTAACGAGGACACGGCTTCCTTCTTCAAATTCATACGGATGGCTCCCCAGATGTTCGACGAGATGCTAGCCAGAGTGGGTCCACGGATCACCAAATATTACACTATCTACAGGGAGCCGCTGGAGCCTGGCCTGAAGCTTGCCCTCACTCTGCATCACCTAGCATCGGGCAGCAAGTATCCTTCCATGAAGTTTGGGTGGAGGGAGCCACACAACACCCAATCTCTCATCGTGAGATAGGAGTGCAAGGCCATAATTGCAGAGTACATCGACGAGATGATGACCTGCCCCACCACTCCGGAGGGATGGCGTGCCATCTCCGACAACTTCTTGGAGAGGTGGAACTTCCCCCATACCTGCGGGGCACTTGATGGGAAGCATGTTGCCTGCCGGTGTCCCCCAAAGAGTGGGTCCCTGTACTACAACTATAAGGGATTCTACTCCATAGTTCTCATGGCACTCGTAAAATTTATGTTCACGTTGCCCAACAGCTGGCTCGTTACCTCGTAGTGTGACAGGGGTATTAGTTAGACAACTCGACACCAGGGCCGTAATCGATTAACACGACCCGGGCGACTCGGGTCACCCGAGTCGTCTGAATTTCAAATCGAACACCGCGAGTGGAGTCGACAAAAACACGTGCCGTGTGCAAAACGACCCGACGCCAGTAACCCACCTCTTGGCTGGGGTTTGCTAGGAACGATGACGTCACACCTGAGCTTGTACCTGTAGCTACCACTACAAGTCCTATTCGTTGTTTTAATGCTTTTTTTAAATAACCCAGATTGTCAGCTTATACGATCCTAAGATACTTTAAATCCTATTTTGCTGTACTTATATTGGTTATTAAAACAAATAATTAGGTTTTATATTAAGCCACCATTTTTTCCAACCCGAGCGTGCAGAAGCTGCAGGATGTGCGCATGCGCCAAAAAGTGGCTCGGGTGACCAGAGTCGATTAATCGATTACGCCCCAGGAGGCACTGCCATTGACGCGCCGACATGGTGCGTGCGAGCGCCATTAGCTAGTTGACGTCAGCGGAGAGTATGCAGCTGGCCAAGATGGCGACGTTGCGACGTGTCCTACGGAAAGAAGAAATGCCAGGCTTGTGTCTGTTGTTATTTGTCTCATTTGCTATTCAGGGAAGTAAATGTGAAGGGCCAGGCGGAAATATATTTGCTGCACCGGGAAAGAATGACAAAATGCATGAAGCCGCACCTGGTTTAGGACATGGAGCAGGAATTGACTTTGCAAGACGGGACCGTGTCGTTGCTTCAGTTAGAAGCCTTGACAGCCCCGCTAACCAGCCCCGGAAAAAAACCAACGCTGGGCTGGTCTCCTCTTTAAACAGAGGTGGAATGCCTGCCCCATTCCGTAATAATGGTGGTGGTTTTCTTCAGCCAGTGGCTAGCCGTAATCGACAAGGGGGCGGGGCTAACCCACCGGGAGGCGCCCGAGCCAATACCCAGGGAACTCGGCCTGCGATGGCACCACGTAGAAAACCACCTCCTGTGAAAATTGCCGAACATCCCTTCTGCATGCAAGACGTGAAAACCCTATGCAGTTCAAGTTCTCACACGAACAATTTCGCCGTTCTCGACTGTCTCCAGAACGACATCAAGGTGAGGAATCAGTTCAGTTGTCAGTTGATGTCACACTGTCACAAATTACTCGTTCTAGTACTAGTTCTTGCTTAAGTTGCTAAGTTTTAAAGGGAACCGGTGTCAGCGTCTCACCTCCCACAAGTCTGGTTCTCCACAAGAAATATGTATCCTCCTGTTTAACTCCCAATACATTCTTTAATATATGCGTCAATATTCTAAAAGTCAGAGCATATTGTTCTCCACAAGCAATACGTATTCTCCTGTATTCTTGGGTTTAAACTCATAAGAATAACCGCTAAAAAACAAATAGTGATAATCAGGTCGAGCGACCGACCAGAAGTAAACAACACGGCGACCGAATCGGTTTTTCGCCAATAACTTCTTTAATATATTCACCAATATTCTCAAACTCGTAGAGAATATTGTTGTACATGTTTCCTCCAGTATTCTTGGGTTTAAAGTCATAAAGCCAACCAAAGTTTGCATTCGTCACTCGAATCCGCGCATACGCAGAAGCGATATTTGGGAAATGAGACTTGTGGGAAATAAGACGTTGACACCGGTATGGCTTGCTGATCTTGAGGCTTGAACTGTTCTCTGACAAATGCTCTCCAACTTGGACTTGGAAGAAAAGTTCTGCTTGGAGTCCAAGCACAACTTCCTAGGTGTTCTTTTCTGTTTATATATCCAAATGTGTGTGGGGAGATAAAACTTTCTTACTGAAAGAGCCGGGAACACTTGGAACAGACTACCAGCTGATGTACTGAACGCCCCAAGCTTAAACTCTTTCAAAGGATGCCTCGATAAGCACTGGGTAAATTACCACTACAGTCAGCGCTCGCCACATGAAAACTATAATTTCACTAGTTCCCACTTAGACAGGCCAAACCTGCTAACAGGCATTGATGCCTAATTTCTTAAGCAGAAGAGGATAAGTGTAAGTATGACAGATTCACCAGGTCCTTACAGGACAGGGGTGAAGACCAACCCATAGCCATAGGAGGGCGCGTTCACGTCACTTCCGGTTGACACGGTGAAAGCATACAAATGACAGCAGTGCTTTTTGTTTTATTTACATTTGCAATAACGCCAATTTTGACTTATTGAGTAAGTTATGCTCCGAAATAATATTATTTCAACAGAATTAGATCGTAGCAGTGAATAGATTTATGCTTTTTGTTTTATTTACATTCGCAATAACGCCGCCAATGCGGCAGAGGCCTTAATATCACTTGGATTTTGGGTTTAATTTGACCGAATTTCACTTATTGAGTAAGTTATGCTGCTAAATAACATTATTTCAACCCCCTAGTGAATATTCATGGTTCTAAATAACAGAATTAGATCATAGCAGTGAAAAGATTTGTGCTTTTTGTTTTATTTACATTTGCTTCAATGCTGTGACTGCCATCTCATTGTTTTCACCACCTTGAATAGTTGCTAGGGCACGATGCACTAAGTACCTGGATGTCCGTGCCCTCCTATTAGACTTAAGCCGTGTTCAGACAGGCGGTGTAAATCGATTCGTAGAAATCGACTTGTATAGTTCGGGTTACATTTCGCGTGTGAACGCGCGGCTGAGGCGGTTTAGGGCTGATTCGATTCCTGTGATCTGGATACTGTAAGCCACTTGTCGAGGTCGATTACGTGAGCCGATTTCTGTGAAGCGGTTTATTTTGCCCGTGTGAACGCAACCGACTTACTTGAGGCGGATTAAGCATGTCACACTATATAATATAATTTGGTCTATGAAACCGCTAGCTGTGCACAGATATTTTTTTCATCATTTATTTTTAGGGTTTCACTGCCCAGCAGAAGTTTTGACCGTTCCAAACCAATACGATTCAGTCCATACATATCTAGGTCGAACCCACACACTCTCGTGCCGATGTTGACGAACCCAAACTGGCGCTGGTTAGTCTGGACTTGCTCATGCGCAGATATCCACTTCCGCCTTAAACCGACTCAAAGCACTGCCCGTGGGAACGCGAAACACTTTCAAACTAAATCGATTCATATGATTCGCCTTGTCTAAATCGCTTTACAATTTGCCAGTGTGAACACGGCTTTAGTCTTAGAAAAACTGCTGAAAGATTTTGACATGGTGCGGAAATGAACTGAGCTGATAAATTCTTAATTTAAGAAGCAGAATATATTCTTCACATACATCTTCATATTTACCCGCTCCTTCTGATTTGAAAAATATAATAAAACATGTAGTTTAGGGAATTTTAACAAGTGAGATCGATGGCTTTCTATCACCACCATCTTGTCTTTTTACATTCTCTCTCAATTCGCCCACTCTGTACCAATATAGGTAGTCATTTGATACTGCAGCCAGGGATTTTACTTCCTGTTCATTATAAACAGTTTTCGCCAGTATTTAGACTATGTGGTCATTCACCCCTGTCCTGTAAGTACAGGGTGAATCTTTTATCTAGTGGAGAGTGCTGAGGCTGGTGCTCCTGTTTTGAAAATGGCTGGGAAGAGTGGAGAGAAGGGAGAGTACAAACTAAAACTTAGCCTAGTCTTAGCTTTGGTATTTCAATTTTTTTAAGTGTCGTCAGACATAGAGAAAATATATTTGCTGTAATGTAAAATATCTGTTAGTACAATTTCATTGCATAATTTACTTGCAGTGTTTATTCAAAAACCTGGGGGAAGGGAACACTTTTTTGTTTGTTTTGTTTTTAATGTAAAAAGTAAAGTAGCAAAGATTCTACTATGCATATGTATGATATAGCAAGAATCTGTTATTTTAACTCCCAATCTTCAGATTACAAGTCCCACACAATAACCACTACACTAGTCTAATCTTTTATCCATGTTAATCATAGACTTTAAAATTTGAATCGAGAGCTTTTTGTGGCTGTCATTAAGCCAATATAACTAAACCGTGTGCTGCAAGTTGTGGCCAAAACAGGACATGGCAATTTGTGAGGTAGAGAGTCCTCTTGGTGTATTGGGACACCTTCAGGAATTTTTTTTTGACAAGTTAAATTAAGTCACTGGGTATGTCACTGTAGTCATTTTAAGCACTTGTTCTGTCTGTACATTGTTAATAGATGGAGAAAAGTTGACAAAATACAATAATTTCAACAAAATTTCACATTTGTTTTATTTCAATTGTGCACATTGCTCACGGACACAGCTGACTCGGAGGCATGAGTGGGTTAATCAAGGCTTATATTCGGGCACTGCCTGCCTGACGGCATGTACATTGACAAGAAGCGAACGAGCAAAGACCCCGATATATTGGGGAGATGAAATGTGATGAGGGCATATGAGTCATGTGAATGATTTAATAAACGAGTAATCAACTACATACAAGTACAATAGCAATAGTTAATGATTAACATATGATTATGAGATAACAGTAGAGGGTAAATGATAAAAAAAATGTGACATTTAAGTAGGTGTGTTCTGTGAACAGCGCGGGTGTCAGTTGCTCATATGCTGGTATTTTTTGTATTTTTTTAACTTAAAATGCTTCATTGTTTTTCGATTTTGTTGATTGTTGTGGGCACAATCAACTGCAGGTGTGGGTGGGTAAAGTTGGAGGTAGGAAGTGGTCAGTGCAGAAGTTGGAGGAGGACTGAACAGCTTCGGTGGCTCCAGGAGGCGCCAGGATAGTGCTGCGCCATGATTGGCTGGGAGGCCCGGGGGAGTCCCCCGGAGGGGAGTTGTCATTGGCCGGGGGGGGGGGGACGGGCCCCACCACCTGTGGGGCGGGGGGGCACAGCCGGCTGGGGTGGGGCGGGGTCCGAGACCCTGTCGCGCGTCAGTTCCCCCTCTCTCCCCCCCCCCCCCCCCCCGCCGGCGGTGGAGGGGGGGGGGGGGACTGTTGGCAAGCATGTTGTATATAGGGTATTAACGTGACGTCATGAACCGGATGCGCGGCCATTGTGGCGATATCAGCTCCTAAACATCCCATAGACTTTGCCTGTACGCGCAGTGGAAAACGTCTATTTCATTCAAAATTAATAGGATTCCGGAACCCTAACCTTATAATTTTAAGAGAATCTATTCGTTGAATATGTTTTCTATATGTGTACCAAGCGATTTGTTTCTAGGTGGTGTGGGTTAAGAGATATTTCACTTTTTCTGTATGAAGATTGCTCACGACCATTGACAATGCCTTGAGTTTGCCGGTATGTGCAGTACAAAACGTCTATTTCATTCAAAATTAATAGAAATCCAGAACCCTAACCTTAAAAATTTAATATAATCTATTCGTTGAATATGTTTTCTATATGTGTACCAAACGATTTGTTTTTAGGTGGTGTAGTTTTAGAGATGTTTCACTTTTTCTGTGTGAAGATTGCTCACGACCATTGACAATGCCTTGACTGGCTTGAGTTCGCCGGTACGCGCAGTGCAAAACATTAGTTTTATTCAAAATTAATAGAAATCCAGAACCCTAACCGTATCAATTTAATATAATCTTATTGGTAAACATGTTTTCTATATGTGTACCAACCGATTTGTTTCTAGGTGGATTAGTTTTATCGATATTTCACTTTGTCTGTATGAAGATTGCTCATAGCCATTGACTTTGCAGTGTGACAGTGTGTTATTATTGTCGTTACTATCGCTACAATGGCCGCACTTCCGCTTAGCGTGACATCAGTGCATACCCTCTATACGTTGTGTTCCCTGCGAGTTTCATGTGATTTGGTCAATTACAAAAAATATTAGTGGGTACACCTACTATTCTAGGTCTCTCTGCACCACCTGTGCTGAGACAACAAACATGTAGATTCTGTGCCTAGTGGTTATGGTATGGTTCTTATAATCTGTAGGTTGGGAGTTCAATCCCTTGTTGGTGCTTTACATTTGTCAGTACCTATTTGTTAGGTCTTTTAATTTTTATAATTTTTAGAAAAGGCAGATTTTCGATTCAGTGCCAGTTCACAGTTGCGTTGATTGTTTTGATATACTTTGCTTTAGTTTGAAGTAACTTATTTTAACTTATTTAAGTGGCTAACTTTTGAGATATTTAAAGTGAAAACATACCAAATTAATTTTGGCATGCACATACAAATTCTGACACCATAGGCTTCAGCAGCTGTTACAGGTTTTTTAGATTAAAAAAAAATTGGCTTAATATTCACGTATATGTGGAAACACTTGCTTAATAATAATACGTGCACCAGTATCGAAGTTGTATATGTATGATAACAATTATTAACATCTAAGTTAGTGTTTTCGTTTCGGAAATTTGATGGTTTCGTCGGACTATCTATGCATCTTTAATTAATATACTACTGTGTAGCCATTTACTGTCAGCACATTTAGTCTTAGAGTAATGCTAGTTACTTTTATGTCACGTTTTTCTTATTGTATTCGTGCTTTCTTCATTTGTGATGATTCATAGCAAGAATATAAAATGGTTATGGTTCAGCAGTCATCGTATGCAAGTCTCTGAAGCAAGTTCTTGTTGAAAAGATATACATTTTCTATATTTAGGACTAGATACACAGCACAGATTTGAAGGGAAAAAAGCTTGTTTTATTTAACGACACCTCTAGAGCACATTGATTTTTATTATCAGCTATGGGACGTCAAACATTTGGTCATTCTGATATATTTCGTTTGGAGGAAACCCACTGCCCCCAGAGAGGCTACTCTTTCCGATAAGCAGCAAGAGGGCCACACAACAGATTTGAGTTATTAAATGTGTATACAACAACCTACAATATATATATATATATATTTTTTACCTCGGTATAAAGCCTCAGGCTAGCCGCAGGCTAGGGAGAAGGAAGCACATCCGGGTCCAGCAATTAGCATAAACAACTCACGACGAGAGGACGTTCGTTGAGTTGCTCCGGCAAAATTTGTCTACAACAAGCTAATTAACTGTAAGTAGTAATTAAAACTTTGGTTCAGCTTGTTTATGATGCATTATAGCATCTAGATTTGAAAGTTCAGAACTTTCTGAGGTCCAATTTGGACAAGATTAGTGTTTTTATAAATACTGGTAGAACAATGCATTCTTTGTGTTACGAACCGAAACCGTTGTTCTATTGACACCTGTTTACATATGGGTAGAGATGTTGGCAACGTCACATCTCCTGTGGAGATTCCCTCGGACCCTAATAGAGGGTGTTGTTGGGATGATCCTGGGTTTCTTTTATAGACTCCCCAATGTTGTGAGGCGTACCTCCGAGTTTCGTAGCATTTTCTCCAACTTGCTGGCGCAGAATGCCGTGGGAGGGAGAAGTGTACGGAACATAGAACATGGGAGGTCCCAGAGGCCTACCCCTCGTATGGTTGGTTTCGATACCACAAACCCATGACAATACACTTAGCTTATCACGCCTGTACTGAGAACGGTGTAAATACGTTACTCAATACCATATAGATCCTCAACCCGGGGTAACCTGGCGTCACTTTGGTTCACGTTGAGTTGATTCCGGTTTACAGTAATCTTTTATTTGGTTACAGACTACCGATGGCTACGAAGCGAAACAAGCCGCTGCAGCGGAGGGGCATGCGCCCACGTACTACGACTCGTCACCTGGGTTGATGGCTTCCCCACGTCCCCGCAGCCCGGTGCAGACGTTCCGTCTGGCCAGGAAAGTGACGACGGAGCCACTTATCCAGTAGACCTGGACGCCCGGATAAGCCAGATGTTGGAGTTAAAACTTCAACAAATCCAGCCGAACGTGCGTCCGGCTACAGGTTGGCATCTCCCTATCTTGGATTTGGACTGGGAGGACGTGTCCGATTTTGAGGACACTAACTCGGCGGACGAGGTACCTTGTCCGAAGGCTAAACAGAAGAAAAGAAAGAGAGCCGTCAGCTCGTCGGGTGACGAGTTCACTAAGGCCAGTAAAGCAAAGACGGTGAAAAAGAGCAAGAAGAAGAGCAAAAAGAAGAAGAAGCATTCTTCATCTGACTCTTCTTCAGACTCGTCTACTACCGAGTCGGGCTCTGAGACAGAGAGAGCGGGCATTTATGCCAAAATTGGCGGGAAAGTCCGCAAGAAGTGCCCAAAACAGAAGGCTAAAAAAGTAAAAACCACAACTATGATGCGTGAAACAATTAAAGGCCATTTCAACACCTTTAAGCCAGCAGAAGTCATCACCAAGCTGACAGAACAGATTTCGGGAATTAAAGGAATTCCCAACACCAGGAGTCCATCTGAGTGACGACAGACGTAAATTTGAAAACGTGCTGTTTACCATCCACAAAGAGGTGTTAGGGGCGCTGACATCGGTAGCACCTATCGCTAATAGGATGCAGACGGAGAACAAAATCTCCTCCCTAGCTCGCTCGATGGATAAGAACATTGCGTTACTGACAGCGGCTAGTAACTTCCTCAGCTACAGATGTCACAACAGACGCCGGAAAGGAGCTAGTGAGGTCAAAGAAAGTCACAGACAATGACGGTAAGGAGTACACACTGTTTTCGGCTCCGAAACCAGTAAAAGGGAAGCCACTCGACAAGACGAAAATGTTCGGTGGCCAACTCCCTTACCTCTTTAAGGAGGTTGAGGCAGAGGCCAAGAGTGGAAAGAACATCGAAGTGAAGCGCAAACTGGATAATTCTTCCAGATTTTGCAGACCCCGGACGGATTTTCGGAACCGCTAGGGAGCAAGAGCGGGAAGGTCCGGCCCCTCCTATGGGTTGCAACCAAGGGGAAGAGGAAGAGGGGACCGACAATCCTTTGGATGGAACGACGGGAACCGCCCGTTCCGCAGGGAGTTCACACGCAAACAACCGTTCCCATGCCCAGGGAACAAATAGAAACTGCCACACAGACTCCGGAGCCAGTGGCAGCAGACATGGTAACGGAGGAAACTCAAACAGATGTAAGGAATTTTAATGCAGGCAACATTTCTACGCATTTTCCTGAATGGTGTAAAATTACTAACGATAGGGACATTTTGGAAATAGTTAGAGGAGTACAGATTCCATTTACAGAAATTCCAAAACAAACACGTGTTCCTTTCCCTTATAAATTTAATGAAATAGAAAAAGAAGCGTTAGAAAATCAGGTCTCTCTTTTTGAAACAAAATGGATTATAGAATAAGTTGATCACACTCCAGGTGAATTTATTTCTAACGTTTTTTCCCGACCCAAACAAAATGATGAGATCAGAATGATCCTAGATTTAACTAAATTAAATGAAATAGTTGAATACCAACATTTTAAGATGTTCTCATTAGAAACTGCCAGGGATTTGGTTACACCAGAGGCGTGGATGGCCAGTGTCGATTTACGAGACGCTTATTATACAGTTCCTATTTGTATAGAACACAGAAAGTTCTTGAGATTTATTTGGAATAACAAACTTTTCCAATTTATCTGTATGCCTAATGGTTTGGCTTGCGCCCCTCGCCTGTTTACTAAGCTATTAAAGCCAGTTTTCTCGGCTATGGCTAGGAAAGGACATACTATGTTCCCTTATATAGATGACTTGTTCATTATGGCACAGTCATTTAAAGATTGTCAAAATGCAGTTACAGATCTTTGCCAATTCCTGACAAAGCTGGGATTTTATATTCATCAAGACAAGTCGGTTTTTAAACCGACGACCAAACTGAAATGTTTGGGGTTTATTGTTAATACAAAAACAATGACGGTTTCGCTTACGAAACAGAAACTCCAGAAGTTTCTAGATACAGCGACGCGCTTGGTCGAGCTAACTAGGCCAAAGATAAGGCAGGTCGCCGCCCTAATCGGTATAATGATAGCGTATGCTCCTGCTATTCTATATGGTAAGGCGCACATAAAATCTCTAGAGATAGATAACAATTCGGCTTTGGCATGCACTAAAGGAAACTTCGAACGAAAAATGTTTATTTCCGAAGAAGGGATACAGGATATTACCTGGTGGTTTGAAAACATTCATGACTCTCCCAATCCCATTAGAATCGGAGAACCCAATACGGTAGTCACCACCGACGCTTCGCTAGAAGGTTGGGGAGCACATCGAAACGATGTAGCGACAGGAGGGAGATGGTAACTGAAATTTCTGACCATATTAATGCCCTAGAATTAAGAGCCATTTATTTAGGACTAGCAAGTCTAATCAGAGTGCCACGAAATCAAGTTCAAATTCTAACAGATAATACAACGGCTATGGCGTATGTAAGAAACATGGGGGGGACAAAGTACAAACCATGCAATAACAGCAAAAATGATTTGGGATTGGGCGCAACAAAACCAAGTCTGGCTAACAGTAGCACATATTCCAGGTGTTCAGAATACCCTAGCTGACAAAAAGAGTAGGCATTTCCATGATCATTTGGAATGGTCCCTAGTTCTCTGTGGCAGAGTGGTTAGAGTGTCTGACTTTTTTCTAGGTTGGACTCCTAATCTGAAGGTCGGTGGTTCGATTCCCCATGCCCCCACCTCTGCCACTTTGGATTTCCACCGCTGTGTATAACTTACAGCGTCATCAAAGGCCGGTTGCTCTCATACCATGTCTATGTGGTGTGGGAGGTTAAAAATCCCTTGGGTCGGTAAAAGTGTAGGCTCGGGCTTTCTATCGACAAACTGTCTAATGGTGAAAACAAGTCTATTCAGACTTATCCATGATATGCAGTATAAATCTTCAATCAGATACAGCGATTTTCGAAAACACATGTCAAAAATGGGGTCGACCCAATATCGACTTATTTGCCTCCAGAAATAATTATAAAATACAAAAGTATGTCTCGTGGCATCCAGAACCAAACACCTCGCAGGTAGATGCATTTTCTTTAATCTGGAACAATGAATTTTACTACATTTTCCCTCCATTCAGCATTATCAGCCGTGTGGCCAGAAAAATCAAGATGGACAAAGCTCACGCAATCTTAATAGTCCCCGAATGGGACACACAACCTTGGCTACCGGGCATAGTGGCGACAGCCAAAGACTGCATACGATTCCAAAGATCCCCAGGAAATCTAACACACCAAGGCCCACTGATATGCCAGGGAGACGTGTCGACGACACCTCTGCTAGCATTCCTTTTTTAAATAAATATTTACAACAATTTGGCCTAGACAAAATTACTCAACAAAGATTAGTTTCACATGCATGGAGGAAAGGCACAGTTAAAATGTACACAACTTACTTAAGGAAGTGGGGCGTTCATTGCCTAATACAGAAGGTCAAATCTTTCTCAGGTAGCAAGATTCTTACGCATGTTAGAAGATGAAGGCTTAGGATTTGGGGCCATTAATGCAGCTAGATGTGCTTTGTCTATTATCCTACCCAGAATAGATGATCACACAGTCGGAAACCATCAAGTAATTCACTGGATCCTTAGGTCGATCTATGAATGGAACCGCTCCAAACCTAAATATAATCGTTTTTGGGACGTATCGGTCGTGTTTAAACTGTTCAAACGATGGCCGCATAACAAACACTTAGAGGTTAAGAAGTTAGGATTTAAAGTAGCTATCCTTCTCTTACGAGTGACAGGCCAGCGAGGACAAACTATAGTCGCCCTATCACTAGATGGCCTAGAGATAGATAGGAAAGAAGCTATGTTTGATTTAACACAATTATTAAAATCGAACAGCACAGGAGACCCTCTGTCTACAGTGAACATTACAAGTTTCACAGAGGATCCAAAACTATGTGTAGTTTCAGCCATAAGGGCGTATATATCCAAGACAAAGGACCTAAGAAATTCAAGACAGCTTTTGGTGAGCTTTATTAAGCCACACAATGGCATTTCGCGAGATACTCTCGCGCGATGGACAATTACAGTGTTGAAATTGGCAGGTGTCAATCCGGACAGATATGCGTCTCATTCGACGCGAGGCGCCATGGTTTCAAAAGCGCGATTGCTAGGGATTTCGGTAAAACGGATCCTGGCATATGCAGGCTGGAAGACCGCTAGATCGTTTGCAAAACATTACAACAAACGACTAGAAAAGTCAAGCGGTATCGGCCGACGGTTACTCAAAGACTAGAATACATAGGTGAGAAACGATATATTTTTCCAATCTCATTGATACTGTCTAAATGTTATATGATATGTGGTTACAGGATGTTGAAATAATTTAACGAAGTAATAAACAATACAATACACAGGATAAAAATGATATTATGTAAAGTTCTCCCTAGCCTGCGGCTAGCCTGAGGCTAGCCTGAGGCTTTATACCGAGGTAAAATAGATTAGTTAGACAAATCTTACCTGGGTATAGATGATGGATAACTGTTGTTTTCCCGACACACACACACACACACACACACACACACACACACACACACACACACACACACACACACACACAAACACACACACACACACACACACAAACACACACACACATGCACACAAAACAACAAATGTATGCGCTCCCACCGCCATTACTGAAAGAAATAGCAAGATATACATGGGAAACGCGAAATCGTTATCCCGACACCAATTCAAGCCTTTGGAACCGTGGGGGGGGGGGGGGGGGGGGGGTGTTGTCCCGACCGTGAATTCCATATTGAGGAGTTCGGTGTGGTGGGGCTGGTACTTATCTCCCCCTCCCCTCCACACACACTCTCCCCTCCCTGCCTTCATCACCCAAGTAATGGGCCAACACTGCATGCATTTATACATAGGGGCGACCTGCTCTTACCAACCCCGCCCCGCCCTCATTCCACTGTCCTGATATGACCTTAGATGTTGCTAGGACGTAAAACAACCAACAACCACCTCCCCTCATCCCACATGTCACACTACATGCAACTTTATTGTTGTTCTTTAGTTGGAAATAATTTGTGATGCACACCCTTAGATTTAGACCAATGTTCTACATGTCGCAAAAGGTGACGCAGCATTTGTTGCTGCATAGAATTATAAAATTAATTGAATAGAACCTGTTCACTGAAGCCTGTGGTGTATCTCGTCGTTTGTGCCAACGTTAACTTTGTTTATTTTCATTTCACTTCAAATACGGGTAAAGTTAGCCATTTCTAATCAGTTATTTTCAAAGAAAGTAAGGCAAATTTTAATGATCGACTCAATTATCTTAAAATATTGAAAAACTCAAAACATCGGCCTATGCAACTTTTAGTGAACCAAGTTGTGACAGTGCATTTTAATTTTCATGTTTAAAATATATATTTTGGTGGAATTGCTAACGTGAATGAAATTGTTAGTAAACCCTGTCCCACCTCCCACTCTGGCCGTACCGTCAACATCGATCCCCATCCCACACCACTTGCCCCGTCCAACTAGAAATCCCACACACCCACCTCGACTTGCCTCAGCGCAGTGCAGTTTGTATCCCGAGCACTGAGCTCGTGCAGTGTGCATCGATCTCGACAATCACACGGCTCGTCGCGCCAGGAGTTTGGGAAGCAATATGTGGCCATGTCCACAAAGCCTCTTCTAAAGCTACCGGATGTGGTGGCCAAATCGGTAGAGAGCAGGCTTCACGTGCGGAAGGTTGGGAGTTCGATTCCAGGTCGAGTCAAACCAATGACTTACATAATTGATACTTGTCGCTTCCTAGCCTGGTGTTCGGCATTAATAGGATATGACATGGACTGGTTAGCTCAGTGTCCGGATAATGTGACTGAGTGGGATATCGGGTCATGGTGCCATCGCTCGTGTCCACTTTCTGTGCTCCTATTGACCAATTTCATATGACGTCAGCACATGTATTTAGGTCTGCGCGCGCTGCTTGGCTGCAGGACAACATCCGGTCACACTGCAAACTCAATGTCTATGAGCAATCTTCATAGAGAAAATGTGAAATATCTCTAAAACCACACCACCTAGCCACAAACCGCTTGGAAGACATAGAAAACATCTTCGAAGAAGAGATTATATTAAATTTATCAGGTTAGGGCTCTGCATTTCTATTAATTTTGAATAAAATTGACGTGTTGCACTGCGCGTATTGGCAAACTCAATGCATTGTCAATGGCCGTGAGCAATGCTATGTGAATTTATTTTAAAAGCATTTTATCTCAATGGAACATATTCCAATGGAAAGAGCCTGAAGAGACCTTAAACTTGGTAGTCATATAATTTTTCTAATCTAAATATCAAGAAAGTTACATCGATTTGAACTTGAAAAATATGCTTAGTTATGGACCCTTTTTTCTATAGTAAACCAGCCAAAAGTTGTGACCCATATTACTAATTTTATGAGCAAGGCTGAAGCATGAATGCCAACTGCCAATTTGTGAGACAGAGGGGACATTGTAAGCAAGTGCTGCGGATTAAATAACTCTCTTGGCAATCTATCAAACATCCTTAAAATTTTACAACATGTAGAGAACTAATAAAGGAACAATATTTGCATAGTTTGATAGGATATTTTAATCACCGTGATTTGATGAAGATTTTGTGGAGAAAAGTAAAACTTGAAATTCAACCATCAACTTTTGAAACTGATACTGGTCCAATTGAAACAAGTAAAAAAAAATAAGGATGTAGATAAATATGTTCTCTATGTCATGAAACAAAGAGTTAAATTGTAGCTAGAAAACCCTCCTTTTGGCGACCTGAAAGGTAACACCTACTGCAAAGCAGCTCCACGCAGTGGAAAGGAGCTCGCGTTATCATCGTTGCCGAAGCGCTTCGCGGCGATCGGCGGTTTTCGCACATAGCTAGATAATCTTCATACAGAAAATGTTAAATATCTCTAAAACTACACCACCTAGAAACAAACTGATTGGAATACACATAGAAAACATGTTTAACAGAAAGATTATATTAAATTAATGAGGTTAGGGTTCTGGATTTCTATGAATTTTGAATAAAACTGACGTTTTGCACTGCGCGTACCGGCAAACTCAATGCATTGTCAATGGCAGTGGGCAATCTTCATACAGAAAAAGTTAAATATCTCTAAAACCACACTACCTAGAAACAAACTGATTGGAATACACATAGAAAACATGTTTACCAAAAGGATTGTATTAAATTGATATGGTTAGGGTTCTGGATTTCTATTAATTTTGAATAAAACTGACGTTTTGCACTGCGCGTATGGCAAACTCAATGCATTGTCAATGGCGGTGAGCAATCTTCATACAGAAAAAGTTAAATATATCTAAAACCACACCACCTAGAAACAAACTGCTTGGAACTCATATAGAAAACATATTCAACGAATAGATTATACTAAATTTATATGGTTATGGTTCTGAATTTCTATTAATTAATGAATAAAATAAACGTTTTGCACTGTGCATATTGGCAAACTCAGTGGCAGTGTGCATTCGTTCTGCAGCCAATCTGCGCGTGCAAACACAATGTTTACAAACATGGATTTGTTGTTTGATGTCTATACTACTATAGTACGTTGTATGCAGATAAAATGGCCTTTATTTTATAG
Source organism: Branchipolynoe longqiensis (assembly GCA_030323885.1). Classification (NCBI taxonomy): domain Eukaryota; kingdom Metazoa; phylum Annelida; class Polychaeta; order Phyllodocida; family Polynoidae; genus Branchipolynoe; species Branchipolynoe longqiensis. Next base: position 62,110,358 of record CM059194.1, on the reverse strand, counting down.
TCCAAGTAGATAGGGTGGTGGAGTGGTTTCAATTGGATCGAAGAAAAGGCCGATACCCATTTAAAAGTGTTTCTATCCTCCCAATAGGAAAAGTATTGTCTATTTATAGCTGAATTCATATATTTAGGGTTTTATTGCACAGGATAACTATCAGTATCACTCAACTGGAAATGTAGCTGTCGTCACTGCCGGGCAAGGAGATGTTCTGGAGTGTAACAGTTCTACCCCATATCTAATGCTATTGAAAGTCACAACAGAAACTCAGTCAACTCTCATTAATCTAGGCTACTTTGTTCCGAGCACCCAATATGGGATTAGCGAGATTGTTAGTTAAACCATTTTTAGATTAGAGTGATATAATGAAAGTAGGAAGTCTGTTCAGTGCATGTTTTGGTCAGGTAGCTTCTGGATTAAACAGGTCAGATTAACTTGAACTGACTGTTTTGTTTTAATGATTGCCAATTTTGGTTGGGATAGCCAAATTGGTAGAGTGGTGGCTTCCTGCCTGGTTCAAACCATGACCCATTAAAACCAATGACGGACAAGTGACAATCACACTAGATTTGTCCGATGGACAAGTACATTTTGTTTGCTTATTTCTATCACTGATTGGAATAATGTGACTGGGTCATGTTATGGTGCCGGTGGAAAGGTGCCCCAGTGGGGCAGTACTATGAACTTGCCATAAGTGCACGCTTTCACAAATCAATGCCCATCTTGATGTGACCATAGATGTTGCTGGGATGCAAACCCTAGCAACCACCCAAACAAGCCCATTGTGCTGGTGTTTTGAGTGGATTTGCTTGGCACTAGAGGAGTGGGCTTGCAAAATGCAGCTGTCCCCGTTTAGTATCCCGTCGTGCGTTTGTCGGCTATATTTCTGTTTAGCTTAATTGATTTGACACAGTTTCAGTATTCAGGGATCCCATATGGGCCATTTCTCAGCGAAATCGCTGATTTCAGTGAAAATTGAGTTTCCAAATCAGCTGAGGGGAAATCATGTCTGTGAAAAAACTGTTCCTTTAAATTATTTCTTAGTCTTGAAGTTTTAAAAGAGTTGGAATTTCAAGGCCAAAATATGTCTAAATAGGTGCCAGATTGCACCATTTTAATTGTATGTTTTAAACAATTTGGAGGGGGCATGGCCTCGAACACCCCTAGTTTTTCAGGGATTTTTTTAATTTGGCACTGTGATCCCTGAGTATTGCACCTGGCGGAATGGCCTTGTCACATAGGGTCCACTTTTGTTGGAAGAGGTTGAGGGGGGGGGGGGGGGAGTCAGCCTAGACCTGTGCACCATCCGTATTCTTCCGTATTTGTTACAGATTTGTTTGTTTTGTTATGGAATCGCCACTCTCAATGTACATATATTATATGTGTATATTTTAGCATCGTAAGTTGCGTTGTCTTTGTGAGATGATTGGAAATTTTGCTTATGAATATTATGTAATTGTTTATTTTTCACGGGGGAAGGTGCTACTGAATGTCATTCAAGAATATTGAAAATAGGGTTGGCAATACTGACAGCTGCGAGATCGGGTGCACAGATTTGTGAATCCCTGGGACAAATCAAGCACAATGGCCATGTTGCTGGTGATGACCATTTAGGACAGGGCAACGGCTAGTTGGCTCGGTGTTCTGATAGGATTAAATGTATAGTGGTGCTGGTGCCATAATATCTGTGAGGCAGCACTATAAAGTCTTCCTGTTACAAACAAATAGCCATGATGTACACAACTATGTACATCCCAACCCCTCTCGACAGTTTGGCTTCCTATATTGAATCGCTACGTTTAGAGATATATGACTTATTTGACTATTTTTTTATTTCTTTTCAGAATGACAATGACATCAGCAAGAATTGCCAAAATGTAAGTATGCATTCCCCCTACCCCGTTCTAGACATATTTAAATAAATGATAAAACCACAAACAAAAGTCCCACTTGTATTGCTTCTCAGTTTAAAGATCACTCACCAGGCCAGCTAAGTTTTCCAACAAAAACTGTTAGAATTATGCTCGATTTAATCAAATTTTAATAATCCATTTTCTCCTCCTTATGTCACCATCCTATAGATATATATATAAAACCTTTTGTATTTGAAAGCAAAAGAAACCTAGGTCTCTTACCGAAAAGTATTTTACACTTTTATTTATTATTTAATTATTTATTTAATTATTTATTTATTATTTAATAAGTTGTTATGGCACTGTTATGAATTGGCATCATTTAATTTGCTTGTTTTCCTCTTAGTTCCTCTGGCAATACAAGAAGAACCTGACAACGGACATGAGATTTGACTCGGCCGCCTCGGAAGTGTGCAAGGATGCTCTGAAGGAGGTGAGTTCGATTTAGGTGTTGGATGTGCATAGGATGGGATGGCCGCCCTCACCTACTATGCGGGAAGGTGGGATCAATCCCCGGCCGAGTTAAACCACAGACTGACGAAGTTGGTTCTTATTGCTACCACGCCTGATGCTCAGCATAAATAGAAATAGAATAAAATAGGGCAAGGGTTGGTTAAGTCAGTATCAGGATAATGTGACTGAGATGGGAGGGGGGGGGGGTTCAGGTCATCTTTCCGGTAGCTTGGTATCCCAGTGGGGTAGCACTGTAAAGTCGTCACTAGTCAGTCTAGTGAGCGCTGTCACAAATCTGTACCCGGCCTGATATGACCTCAGATGTTAAGATATAAAACAAACAACATGTGGGTGTGTGAATGGGAAGTGAAATGACGCGCGTGCAACAGTTCATCTTAAACTCGGGGTGGCGTGGCGTGTGTGTCGGAGTATGTGCTGGATGTTTGCATATCCAGCAGATGCAAATTACTGTGTGGCAGGTGGGGGTGGGTGGCTGCTGACCCTGAGAGTGAGTGGACGGCTTGGTTTGTCTGCCCCTGTTGACCCCACGCTCTTCCGCCCCCGTCCCTTCCCACCGCCGCCCCTTAAGGGCCGAGTGTGGTGATTTACTTGTGGATTGTGTCGTGGTCGGAATCCTCCATCACAGAACAGCGACTGCCAACAACGGTCTCAGTTCACGGGTTTATTAAAGGTGCGCAGTATAGACTAGTCCGAACCCATACATTTTCTCCCGTCATTTTTACTTTCTGTTAGATGTTAGATACTGCTCCTGCAACTAGTTAGATCGGGTCACCTGCTTTCGAGATTTAATCCTTTCTAGAAATCTCATTTTTGCTACACTTAGAACTATAAAGAATTGGTTCTGATATGACCTTATATGTTGCCAGGACGTAAAATTCCAACAACCACCTAAGAATTGTCTCAATGGCTACTCTGTATAATGGTCATGCTTGGCTACTTTGTATAATGGTCATAAACAGATGGGTCCTTACATACTGGGTTGGACATCAAATATACCATTCACTGACATCAGACAGGAAACGGATTGATGGAATTACATAGGTGGTAAGATTTGTCAAATGGTTTCAGATTCACTATTACTAATATTGATCTAATTAGACGTGCTACTTCCTATGCGACCCTCTCATGTCATTATCGCAATGGACTACTTTACTAGAAGTAGAACCCTCTATAATTAGTGAGCCATGAGTGTGAACAGGGTTCATGTTCTATATGATAAAGGAAGTATCGAACCACCCGCACTGGACGCAGCCGTTTGCAGCACTATCCGAGGTGTCGAACCATTCACCCTGAATGGTACTGGTAGCGTTTAACCGTTACCACTTTCAATTTAGGTCTATTCTAACTGAACTAGTCTAATACTGTACAATGTACGGATGTGTCCGTGAGTGTTTCTGAGTGTGTGAAACCGAATAACGCTAACAGTAGTAATAGTCACATCTTGACAACAGCGCCTCTCACCATTGCATGAGCCTTAAACAAATTGAGGGAATGGTTAGTTTCAAGATATACAGACTTCAGATAATTATATTCGATTGTCATAATTGTGAAAAAAGTAGAGTCCTTTTAGTCACGTTACTGCCCCTTTAACTTTAAGGTGCATGCTGTCTGCTTGAAGCTGTCAACACATTTGCCGGGATATTTTTGATTATCTTTAACGTCTTGGTCATGGCTGCAGGACTCAAACGCACTCGCGCACATACATTGTGGAGGACTAATACCCCATAATGTATATGTGCGTGAGTATTAAAAGACTAGTTCAGTTAGAACAGGCCTAATTTGAAAGTGGGTGATACTTTAAAGCTGCATAGTCCGATGAAATATCAAATTTTCCAAATCAAACCAATTATCTAGATTTGATTTTACATATCTAACTTAGATACTGATGCACTTATTAAGCATTTGTTTCTGTGTAAAAGGCAATATTGAGTCAATTTAACAGAACCTGTTACTGCAGAAGTCTATGGTGTCAGAGTTTTGGCAAGCTTGCCAAAAATATTTTTCCATGTTTGCACTCAAACTATCTCAAAATTTACCATTTAAAATAAAAGTAACTTTGAACTAATGTAAAGTAGATACTAGTGATCGGTCTAATATATTTATCTCAGAAAAAATACAGAAATTCAAAATCATCGGACTATGCAACTTTAATTAACATGTGTCAGTGGTATGAGTGCTAAGCACCTGGGTATGGGTCTCTATTTAGACTCGCTAAAGTAACCATACCTATTCGTGCATATCGAGCTGGCGGTTGGCAGAGTTTCACCGTTTACAGTAGTTTACAAAATATAATTTTTTTTAAAGCTGCATAGTCTGATGAACGCATCAAATTTTCAAAACCAAAACACTTATAGATTTGATCATACATGCCCTACTTAGGTAGTGGTGCAATTATTAAACAGTTGTTGCTGCATAGGTATTTCATGTGACGTCAGCAGAGGTACAAACATATAACATGTTAAACAAACAGATTATATTAAATTTATACGGTTAGGGTTCTGCATTTCTATTAATTTTGAATAAAATTGACATTTTGAACTGCGCGTATTGGCAAACTCAATGCATTGTCAATGGCCATGAGCAATCTTCATACAGAAAAAGTGAAATATCTCTAAAATCACACCAACTAGAAACGAACCGCTTGGCACTCATACAGAAAATATATTCAAGTGTTATTATTAAGGTTATTAATAGTGGTGGCGGTACTAGGAGTAGCAGTAGTAGACTCGTGCCAGCAGATTAATATTTTGGGATTTAAAACAAAATCAGCCAACTGGTTCAAGACTTGGAATAAAGAAAGACCCAATGCTGTTATAAATATGTTGCGTTTCACTCGTGCCCGTTAGTGTTATTAGAATAAGATGAATTGTGGTCTTTAGTAAATCAGTGCAGGTATAGTTCTGTTTCAAATCAAATCGAAGGCTTAGGAATTGGCAGTTGTTGCTACCTCGCTTGACTGCACTGCAGTAGAACAGAACTGTGTCAGCTTAGCGTGACTTGGGGGATGGTGTGTGTGTGGGGGGGGGGGGTATTGCAACATGATGCCAATAGGACCGTATCCTAGTGGGGCAGCACTATAACGCTGCAATGAGGGTCCACTGTCATAAGTCGATATCCGTCCTGATGTGACCTCAAATGTTGCCCTCTTGTTTGCAGCTGCCCGTGTGCGGGGTTCTCAGCGAAGGCACTGGGCAGCGTATCTCATGTCTGATCGAAAACAAGGTGAATGTCACCAATACCAACTGTCACCAGTTCCTCACGAAGATGGCGAGCATCGTCTTCTCCGATTACCAGCTCATCTACAAGTTTGCCGATGCCTGCCAGCAGGACGTCACCAGGTTGAACTGTGGGCGGATGAACGCTGACAGCGGAACGGTGAGTCTTGTGTGTAAGACGGCGTCCCACGCTTGCGCAGTCCCAGCTGTGCCAAGCACTGTTTGCATACGTCCAGTTCTCGACTGAATAGACCATAGCGACACAAAGCCGAAAGCTGAAGCGAGGCTCGTATGAGACAAGCAAATATAGAATTTAACCGGGTGCGGACAGCGACATGTCATCTGACATGGCATTAGACCCCTGATGCTTGTATGGGCCACTTAGATATCAAACTGGCGTAGTTTTGCGATTGACAGAGTACAGAGATGGTCATTCCAGTGCACATGTAGATCATTCAAGTACCGTTAGCTTTCATTATCTACCTGGATGGTCTCTGCTTTCATGTTTTGCTCTTTTTTTTCTATCTTTCTTCTCTTTTCTTTGCCTAATTACAGATCAACTTTAATACATTCACGTGCCCCTCATCCGCACATTAATAAAAAAAATTAAAAGATCCCCAAAACCACACCCCGTTTAAAACATTCTAAGTGCTACCATGTCATATCTATTGGTTTCCATGGTGAGGCACTCCTGAAACAATCTGATAGAGTATTATTTAGCAATTAATCTAGAAATGTTGCATTATTCCATTAGGCCACAATTGAGTAAATACTCATCTGGTGTAAATTAATCTAAGTGCGATGGGTAACCAAACGGGATGGCCGAATGAGTTAGAGCGTCCGTCTCCCGTGTTTGTAGACCGTGGGGTCGTGGGTTCGAACCCTGGTCAAGTCAAACCAATGACGTAAAAATGTATACTTGTCGCTTCCTAGCCTGGCGCTCGGCATTACTAGGATAGGGCAAGGACTTGTTGGCTCAGTGTCAGGATAATGTGAAATGAGTGGGATATCAGGTCATGGTGCTGGCCGCCTGTTCTCCCAGGGGGGCAACACTATAAAGTCGCCATGAGTGCGCACTGTCACAAGTCGGTACCCGTCCTGATATGACCTTAGATGTTGCTAGGACGTAAAACAACAACAAACGAACAAACAAAGTGCGATGGGACGTCAGGGTCTGGCACCCCTTCTAAAACAACTTACAGCCACGGTGGTTCTGTTACACCAACTGGGGCACTTTATTGGCATAGACGGTAATTTAACTAACAATGCTAAATAGTTGATCAACCATTTCACCTGGTAAGGAACTGTTCAGATATTACGTAATGCTATTTTTTTTGCAAATTAGGCACCCACTCCATCCGCTTGTAATGCTCCGTGACGCTACCTCCCCTACCACCCGCCCACCCCAACAGTTACATAACGCTCGGAGATGCCCCCCCCCCCCCACCCCAACGTACAAATGTATGGAAGAGCTCACTCAGCGTTGTCCAAAAAGACTTCAGCTGGAAAATTGTGTTGCGTAACGCTGTTCAATACAACCCCCCCCCCCCTGTAAGAGTTACGTAACATTTAAATGGCTCCCAATTTAGTGACACTGGAACTTTTCATCGTCACTGATATACACCTTTTAAAAACTAAGTAATAGCTTTATGCGTGTGTTATAATGAAATAAAAGCCAATACACTAGATATGTAGCAGAAGCCATATATTGTCTAGGCTGCATCATGGGCTAGTCTAAGTGTCACATGTAGTCTTGACTGTGCCATGTGACATGTCGGATAGATTTGACAGGGTGATGTGGTCTAGCTTGTGTCGCGTTTAGCCTATTTTGTAGAAGTTTGTGTCTTGTATTAGATAATGTTAACAATATCCTAATGTAGCCTGTCCTGCCCACTCACCCCTTCCACTGTGTATATATCTAGTTGGAATAGCAAGTCTTTGTAAATATGCAGCATCCACCCCTCACGACTACCCACACGCATATTGTTAAAGTTATAATTTACTTAAAGTTTGCTTTCAACAAATGAAATTACCAGATGGATGGCTCAATGAGTTGAGCGTCCGTCTCCCGTTTTGGTAGATTGTTGGATTCGAACCCTGGTCGAATCAAACCAATGACCTAAAAATTTATACTTGTCACTTTCTAGACAATCACTCCGCATTATTGGGATAGGGCAAGGACTGGTTGGCTCAGTGTCAGGATAATGTGACTGAGTGGGATATCAGGTCATGGTGCTGGCAGCCTGGTCTTCCAGTGGGGCAGCACTATAAAGTCACCACGAGTGTGCACTGTCACAAGTCGGTACCTGTCCTGATATGACCTTAGAAGTTGCCAGGATGTAAAGCTCCAACAACCAACCAACAAATGAAATTAATTATGTAGCTTCTGTTTTCTTTATCTATAACCACTGACCCCCTCCCCCCTCCCCCCAGTCGAAATTAAAAAGGTTGAGTGTTGGTTCTTTTTTCTGGCCCCTTCCGATGCCTGTGTACCGTCGGATTCACTGTGTACCGATGTAAACGTGCCGGCTGGTGGGTGTGGGTGGTGCAAATAGGTCAAATGAAAGCACTACAGGTAATGAAGGAAACAGTGTTAGAGTGAAAGTAAGAGAATGAGACTCTTTAGTTTATTGGCTTATATAGGTTCTTCAAGATTCAAGATGGCTGTTGTCACATGATTCCATTCATCAATCACAGTACAATGCAGTGGTTACATGACTCACTCCTCCAATCAGAGTACAATGCAGTGGTCAATGATCATAACAATACCATGTGGGGGGGGGAGGGGGCATGTGAGGTGACTCTTCCAAAGACTGTTCTTAGTCAAACTCGGAAGTGACACTCCCTCTAAAGACTATTCAATTATACAAATTCTATACTCAATGAATAATAGTTTACCAATTTCACACATCCCTCATATGCCTTTGGGTTTTTATATTTGAACATTTATCATTATATAGACAGTTTGTAATTTATTATAGTAACTTCACCTCGGTTCACATGTATTATATCGGACAATTTTACACCGAGATGAACTCCATCTTCTATGTGACACATAAAGTAGCATGTACGTGGGTACGCGCTAATTGATTTGGGACGCTTAATTTTAATTCTCCTCTTATCACTGGCGATTTTGATCCAGAAAAGCATAAAGGTAACTCAATTTTCTTTACCCTAGGTTTTCAGGTGGAGGATAACATCGCTTTTAAATTAAGAACTGTGTGATTTGTGACTCTGTGAGTGCTGTAGCGCTGTAGTATTGGAGGAAGTGGGTCGTGTGGCTGCCGGCTTTTGAACGGTCAGTCGGCGGTTAAAGTTGCATAGTCTGATGAAGCATAATGGTTTATAAAAATATACACGTTATTCTATCTCCAAAGGGACAAATGGGTTAAAGTTGCAGTCTGATGAAGCATAATACACGTTATCCTATCTCCAAAGGGACAAATGGGTTAAAGTTGCATAGTCTGATGAAGCATAATGGTTTATAAAAATATACACGTTATTCTATCTCCAACTTAGGCAGAGATTTAATTATATTTGTGTGCTATTTTATTTCACTATATCGACGATATCGGCCAACAAAATTTAATTGAATATTCTTTTGTTTTGTGCGATTTATGTCCTAGCAACTTCTAAAGTCACGTCAGTATGAGTGCCGACTTGTTGATGCTATTGTCACGCCATCAATAGAAGAGTCTAGAGACTAGCTAAAGTCTGTCACGTGACCATGATGAGATGAGAATCTGGGTCACAACTACAGGAATTTTAGTATGCGTGCTTTCAGTTCAAATATCCCCAAAGCCAGTCATTGTAATCGAAGTTACCGCAATCTGTTGAGGAGTAGGTTGTAATGGTCGACTTCATATATTTATCTTAAAAGATGTGCAAGAACTCTAAGGGCATTGGGCTATGCAACTTTAACATTGACCTCGGGTTTTTTCCTGTGTGGACTAGGGGGAACCTACTTCGCCAAATGCTCTCCAAGCACAGCTTTATCTCAGTTCTCTATTTATGTAACTAAAGATGTGCCTAGAGAGTGACACAGTTGTCAGCGCCCTGAACAATTTGAGAACTGTCAACTTTCCTAAAGCCTTGGTACATCAGTGCATGTATAATAAGATGCTGAATAGAATTTTGGAAACATTCCACCCGAAAATAACGACAATATAATGATTAAACCATCAAGTTCACAAAGTTTAACCCAACTTTAGCGTATTCCCTATGTACTGTACTAACATTCATAAGGAAAAACTCTGGCTGGTATTTGTGTTTGTAGAATGTGGTGTGATGTCCCCGCCTCGTAGCTGGTAGTTTCTTTGCACTAGTTTTTTTGTCATCTTTTGTAGAGGTGTAGTGTAGGTGAGTGCTACCAGGAGAGGTGGTGGGTAAAACTGTAAAGAAGGCAATTAAAATGTTCTTTGTAAGTGCAAAGCCTGTTAATTGCAGCTTTTCAACCACTTAAATCTGTCCTATATGTATATAGGTATTTGTACAATTACACTGCTTTTCAAAGCCTGACCTTCTTTTATCCGGACAATTAATTAACTAGTTCTCTTTCATAACACACTGGCAGCCATAGCAATAGATACAAGATTCACCCCGTACTGCTGCAGTAGCCACAGGAGGGGTGCATACCAGCCCTATGTAAAAGCTGGCGAAAAAACGGGTCAAAGAATTGAGAGCCTAATTTAACAAACTAACAAGCAACAATTATTCTTTACATACGTTTTATTATTTACCCGCTACCTTTGAGTTGAAAAATATAATATAATATATAGTTTAATAAGATTTAAAAGTGAAATCGACGGCGTTCTGCGGCCGCCATCTTGTCTTTTTTGCATTCTCTCCCATTTCACCAACTCTGTGCCTATATGCATAATATAGGTAGCCATTTGATACTGGAGCCACATACTGTAGCCTCACTTCCATATTAATGCTATTTTCCCCCGTATTTATATAAGGCTGGTCTTCACCCGTGTACTACAAGTACCGGGTGAATCTTTTATCTACCATAGCAAGTGCCTTGATTTAAATTGGTATCACCTGGGCCCGTATGCATGGGTCGGTTAAGCTAAACCAGATACATAGCTGGTTTACAGCAGTGTTAGTGTTAGGTTAGGGCCAAATCTATTCAATGCTATCATATTTAACTGAATTACATACGCAATAAGTGAAATTTCATGAAATTAACCCTAAATTCGAAGCGATATTAACGTAGCAGCCGATATTGTCGAATCGACGAATGTAAACTAAACAAATCGTCATCGCCCGCCACAGTGCTCGCCGGCAACAGGCTCACCTGTAACAAGGCTTCTGGTTCCCGGCCGCCGAATCGGCGACGGTATAGAGGGGGTGTAATGACGTCACGAGGCAACTTCCGGTGGCCATATTGGATTACATATGCAAGGCTTGGAAGTGCTTACATTGTGTTTATTTACCGATTTGTTTGTTTATTTGTCACTGTTTTGAGCAGATCTGGCCTCAAAAGTTGGGGGAAAGGGTTTTTTTGATGGAGGGGAAGCATTTTTTAAATCATGTAGCCTCACATCATGGCTAAAGTGCAGTATGTTGACACTTTGGATGCTCTGTCAAAGAATTAGAGAGGTTCGGGCAGTACCTGCTAGGTGGCGCCACATACTTCAGCAGCCCTGATTATAGGTAAGCCCAGTGGTGGCCATAGTGTTCCTGGTATAAGATAGGGGGCGCCATAGGTGGTATTAAGTGTAATCCAAGATGGCTAACTGCCGAGTGATGACGTCACGTCCACTCCCTCTATTGTGAAATGGTGGTGCTCGCTGGCAACAGGCTCAGCAATAAGGCTCGCTGGTGCCCGGCGGTGTTACGTACCGATTAGGCCCAAATCGTTTCAATGCTGTCATATTTAACAGAATTACATAGTCAAATAGTAAAATTTATTAAATTAACCCTAAAATAAAACCGATATTAACGCCGTCGCCGCCGCAGCCGAATCGACTGCGATATTGGGAAATAGTGGTGCTCGCCGGCAACAGGCTCAGAGGGATTTCCCAAATCTATAAATAAATTCACGTTTAGCTATAATGAAAGTGTTCCGTGCTCCTGCATACCGCTTGGCATAGGTCCCGACCTCGGTGATAGCTAAACGGTGTCAGGCTGTAACACCAAACACCGCTAACACTGACCCATGCATATGGTCCCAGGGGTGTGATTTTGACTACATGAATTAGTTTGGGCGGGGGCGTCCTGATATTACTTTAGATGTTGCAAGGATGTAAAACCCCAACGAACAAACAAAACAAGTAATGATGAGATAAACTTTGTTTGGGGGGCTGCCCATTTCTAGCTGGTATTACACTGTTTGGTGTCTTGTGTTTATAGCAATGCCTCTGGGGTGACATGCAGAGTATTAAAGGCATTTCCTGATGTTGGTCCAATAATTTGAAGGGTGGATAACTTGGTGTGTTGGCAGAGGTTACGGACGAATGCAGGTGTGGAAGGAACTTGGTGTTTGCGGATTGGAGGGGGTGCATATGTGTTATGATGTGTAGATAATGAACCATGGCAACCTCATCACTAAGCCTGTAGAAGGGCCTGATTGGCTTGGTTTGTTTGTGCATGTCTAATTCTGATTAGGAGTTCATTCCTTTATAGATCGGTGCTCTAATCAGTCTATTGTTTAGGAACTTTGAGGAGTATAGCATCCCCCTGCCTGGTTACTCTGGTGGTGTGGTCTACGTATTTGTAATCATTGGCTCTGATAACCTTAGCTGTTACTAGGATGCCGACCCCCCCCCCCCCCCAACAAGCAGAAGTCAGTACACCACCCTGATAGTGATATGACGACAGGTAATTTCTTGACATTCATAATGGCACTCACTTTTTACAATCTCCCTCTTATTCTCCCTCTCACTTTCCCTCTCACTCTCCCTGTGCCGACTCGCACTGCGCAGGTGCAGCACAGTCAGGGCCACACGATCGAGTGCCTGTCGGACCACTACACGCAAGTGGGCGACAAGTGCAAGCACGAAATCATGCGCATCGCCGAGCTGCAGGCAGACGACTACCACACGGACCGGCCGCTATACTACGCGTGCCGGGACGACCGCGAGCACTTCTGTCAGCGCACCAAGTCGGGGGGCGGCAAGGTCTACAAGTGTCTGTACAAACATAAGTTTGACCGCGACATGAGTCGGACAGTGAGTACACGCCTGCTTGATCTTCCCCCCTCTATTTGCATAGCCCTTCCTCTCTTCCTCTCTTCCTCTCTTCCACACTTCCTCTCTTCCTCTCTTCCTCTCCTGTCCTCTCATCTCCTCTTCCTCTTTCTCTTCCTTTCCTCTCCCTTTCAGTTTCTTTTCCTTTTTTATTCCCCCCCTCATTCTTTTCCTCTCCCCTCCCCCCCCCCCCAACACTTTTATATTTCCTCTTCTTTCTCTACCATTATTCATCCCCCCGCCCGCGCCAACACATTCTTTATGAATCTATAATATCCGTTGATGGCCATAATGGAAGCGGCCGATTTTCACTTGTAACATTTTCCAACAAATTTACTCGCCATTTATTACGGTTTAATATCGAATTTCGGCTTATTAAAAGATTACAATTTTGTTCATGACATGTCATAAACAAAGCCCACTGTGTGTCCTTTTAAAACTTAAAATGGGAGGTAAGCTGAACATCAACATAAAGTCACATGTGTTAATGGTATTTTTATGTGATATTTTGATAATCTAATTTGGGGCTGATTTCGATCGACAGTGTCGGAACAAGCTTGTGGTGCGACAGACATTGACCCGGGAGAACTACAAGGTGAACAAGGCGCTTTCTGAGGCATGTCGAAAGGACATTCGGATGTACCGGTGTTTGAAAGGAACCGTGCCGGCCGGCTTCAGGCAGGCCAAGCTGGCGCACGTCCTGCTCTGTCTCGAAGGGGCCATGCACAAAGGTGGGCAAACAAGCTTTGATACCTGGCTGCTTTCTGCTTGTAGAAATGGCACCAGAACATAGCTCCATAGTGAGTAGTCAAGTAGTGAGTAACTCCATAGTGAGTAGTCAAGTAGTGAGTAGTCAAGTAGTGAGTAACTCCAAAGTGAGTAGTCAAGTAGTGAGTAGTCAAGTAGTGAGTAACTCCAAAGTGAGTCTTCAAGTAGTGAATAGTCAAGTTGTGAGTAGATCCATAGTGAGTAGTCAAGTCGTGAGTAGATCCATAGTGAGTAGTCAAGCAGTTAGTAGTCAAGTAGTGAGTAACTCCAAAGTGAGTAGTCAAGTAGTGAGTAGTCAAGTAGTGAGTAAATCCATAGTGGGTAGTCAAGTAGTGAGTCGATCCGTAGTGAGTAGCTCCATAGTGAGTGGTACAATAAAACAGCCGACCCACGACACAAGTCTTTAGGGCTGGGGGGAATGATTTTGAATAGGTTGTAGCCTTCGTTTAAAAAAAATGTTTATCACTCAGCCCATTTACTCTCTTCGCGTGGGTAAAAGCAAGTCTTTTTGATTGTGGTATATATATATGTACAGTATCTAGATTGTTGTCGCGTTATCTTGCGAGAGAAAGTGTGCACATAATTTCATCCACCAGAGCTTCACTTAGGATACAGATATTTCAGTCATGTGATAATTCAGAACAAAGACCGCAAAATGCTCTTTGAAGAAGATGAAATAAAGTCCAGATGGGAAGAATATGTAAACGAACTATACAATGATGACAGAGGGAACCCACCCACAATTGAGAAAGAAGATGGGAATATTATATTAGTATCAGAGGTTGAGAAGTCTATCAATGATCTAAAGTCAGGTAAGGGTCCTGGAAGTGACCAGATAACATCAGAAAAGATAAAAGGACTAGATGAAGTGGGGATTCAAATCATTCATAAGCTAGTAACTGACATCTATGAGACTGGATTTATACCATTGAATATGAATGAATCCATATTTGTACGACTCCCAAAGAAGCCAAAACCAACATTGTGTACTGAGTACAGAACACTAAGCCTGATGAGTCATATGTTGAAGATGAATCTGAAAATAATTTTACTGAGAAACAGACAGAAAATTGAAGAACAAATCAGTAACGCACAAAGTGGGTTTATATCTGGAAGAGGTACACGTGAAGGTGAGAATGATTTGTGAACGTTATTGTGAAATGAACCAGAATGTTTATGCCTACTTTATTGACTGAGAAGGCCTTCGACCGAGTCAATCATGAAATGTTAAAGAAATGTTTACAAGATATTGGTGTCAATGGCAAAGACTTTAAACTAATTTTGAACTTATACTGGACACAACGTGCATTTATAAAAATGGAGCAGGGCCTATCGGATGAAGTTCTGATTAAATGAGGAGTTTGACAGGGGTGTGTATTGTCACCATGTCTTTTTAACCTGCACAATATTGTGAATAGAATTCAGATATTGTGAATAGAATTAATAAAGCTGGAATACTATTCAACATGAAGATGAATGCCAGGAAGACCAAAACAGTGGTTATAAGTAAAAAGACAGATAAACCAAATATCAATATAACCATAGATGGCACAAACATAGAACAAGTATCCAAATTCATATATCTCGGACAAAAGATTACAAATGATGGGAGATGTGAGGAAGAAATTAAGAGAAGGATAACAATAGGCCGAACAACATTCTCCAAAATGTATATAGTGTTAACATCAAGTAAGATATTAATACATACAAGGAAGCGTATTCTTCAGTGTTATGTGTGGTCTACTCTAATGTATGGGGCTGAGACATGGATAATCTCTAAGAAAATGTACAAACGTTTAGCAGCATTTGAGATGTGGACTTATCGAAGGATGATGAAAATATCATGGACAAAGATCACCAACAAAGAGGTTCTCAGAAATTTTTTAAATAAGAAACGCTTGTTTGCCACTATACAGACAAAGAAACTTATTTATTTTGGCCAACATCATTCGTCAGAGTTCAATATACCGTACATTGTTGGAAGGGAAGGTGAATGGCAGCAGAGGGACAGGGAGACCAAGAACATCATGGTTTACAAATATTTCACAGTGGACCGGCTTGAATTATTCACAGTCTATCAGAACAGCACACCATCGGGACAAGTGGAGAACCATTGCATCCAACCCTCGACTAGAGGACGGAACTATTGATTGATTGATTGATTAGTTTTATTAGTATGTCTGTAGTGAGTAGTGAGTAGAACAGCGCGCATATACAAAATTTAAAAAATGATATATACTTATCTGTATACATGTCTGTGTGTAGCTGTATTTATATATAGGAGATAGTGTGACATTAGTAGACTAGTTGATTTCTTTCCTGGTGTTTTCCCTTTAATGCGCTACATCGGGTAATTATAATGCTAACGAAATTATGTACGGGTAACACAATTTATACGTAATTACCATTAATTGCCCTATTATCACAATTGCGGAAAACATGCGCAGCACTTATGTATTCCCGCGAATGTAAGCTTGTAGTTAGAGGTTATTCACCTTTTTATTGGTTTGATTAATTCGTGTATAAATTCTTTCAGTTTATTATTTCAAAGCTAGGTCGTGACTGAAATTTATTGCCTGAAATGCAACCAATCAGATATTTGTCTGTTAACCAATTTTTGGGAACAAAGCAGGGGATTCTATTGTTCCCGTATATTTATCCCTGTCGGCATGAAACTCATATATATTTATACTTTAGCAAATTACCCAGTGTGCTGCGCATGTAAAATGTTGCTTCAGTAACTGGTAAAATGTTGGTTCGCTAAACTCCCGGTGTTCTGCACAGGTAAAATGTTGCTTCACTACCTGGTAACATTGTTTCGCTAACCCCTTAACCCCCCTGACCCCCTCCTGTGTGCTCCGCAGGTAAAATATTGTGTCACTAACTGGTAACAATTTGGTTCGTTAACCCCACCATCACCACCGCAGGCGCCGCCCCGGTGTGCTCCGCAGGTAAAATATTGTTTCACCAACTGGTAACATAATGTTTCGCTAACCAAACCCGGTCTGCTGACTGCCTGGTGTGCTCCGCAGGTGAAATATTGTTTCACCAGTGGGTAACATTGTTTCGCTAACCACACCCGCTGTGCTCCGCAGGTAAAATATTGTTTCACCAATGGGCCACATAATATGTTTCGCTAACCATCCGGTGTACTCCGCAGGTAAGGAGGTGACGCCAGAGTGTGTGGGTGAGCTGAAGGAGGTGAGGCGCTCGCTGATGGAGGACTACAAGATCAGTCCTGACATTGTCACCTCTTGTGCCATGGAGATCCAGGCTAACTGTAACGGCGGGCTGCACCGTGAGGGCCGCACCCTGCACTGCCTCATGGACCTGGCCCGGCCGCGCCGCAAGGACCACGCCGACACCAAAATATCGCCCGCACTCTCCCACACGTGCCGCCGGTCGGTAAGTGGGCGCAGGGCAAGGACTGGTTGGCTCTGTCGGGTTAATGTGACTGAGTGGGGCTATCAGGTTATGATGCTGGTAGTTTGGTCTCCCAGTGGGGAATCACTATAAAGTCGCCATAAGTGCGCAGTCACAAGTCGGTACCCGTGCCCTTAGATGTTACCAGGACGTAAACTTCCACAACCAACCAACCTACATTGAGTAGAATATAATCTCCAGGAAGATTGGCGTAGTGCTAATTGTTTATTGCTACTCCCGCCTTGTTTCTGTAGTACAATTATTAGCATTACCGGTAAAGACCAACAGGTATTTTTGTATTTTTAAATTTAAAAAGAGGAATTCTGTGATGACTGACTGTGAGTTAGCCATGGGAAAACCACCACTATGACGCCAACAGTTAGTTTGGTATAAATCACATACACCTAGCTGAAACATGGAAAGTATAACAGGTAGAGCCTTGCGTTATTTACACTCCTATAATAAATTAGTTGTCTTACACGGAACAGGAATTCCAGCAGAGAGTTGACATTGACTATTTCACTTGGTATGTTTTGGGTTTGCGTTGCAGCTTGAGGACCTGCTGAAAGAGGCTGATGTGGGCGAGGACTACACGATGGACCCAGCCCTCCAAGAGGCCTGCCAGCCAGTCGTAGACATGGCTTGCAAGAACATCAAGCCCGGTGACGCCAAGTGAGTAACTTGCCCTAAGCTAAATAATCAGACGCGGTGGCCGAATCAGTAGGAGTGCAGGCTTCATGTGCAGAAGGTCGAGAGTTGGAATCCTGGTCGAGTCAAACCGATGACTTATAGAATTGATACTTGTCACTACCTAGCCTAGCGTTCAGCGTTAATAGGATAGGGCAAGGACTGGTTAGCATGGTGTCAGCACAATGTGACTGTGGGATATTGGGTCATGGTGCTAGTGGCCTGGTGTCCCAGTTGGGCCGCCACTATAAAGTTGCAATGAGTGCGAACTGTCACAAGTTGGTACCCGTCCTGATATGACCTTAGATGTAAACGCACAAATAAACAAAACTAAGCTAAATATAAAATAATGGGAGACATTATTTTGGAAGTAAACTAAACAAAATAGAAAAATGTCGCATTTTTATTTTTCTAATTAATTTGTTTAATATCGTTTAATATCGTTTGCAGGGTAATAAGCTGTTTGATGGAGAAAATTGGGACGGATAAAATGAACGATGAGTGTGAGGAACGACTCATGGAAATCCAGTACTTCATCGCCAGAGACTTTAAGTAAGACTTATTTATGTTTCCTGCATATAAAACACTATTTCATCGAATTTGTTAATCTTTTTTTTTTAATGGACTAATTCACTCGAGTTGTACCTAAAAAAAAAAACACAGAAGAAACTCACAAAAATCAGGACTGTGGCTCACTAGTTGTACAGTAGTACCTGTCTTCAAAAGAAAACTCTACATCAGACCAGTGTTGTTCTGACAGAGCCAGTGTCCTGTCATCGAAGGGACAGTCAACTGAAACAAAAACAAGTTCATGCATTACAAATTGTTCACATGTAGAAGAGGTTTGCTGATTACAGGAATCACTGAAGACATGTATTACTGTACATCGTAAAGGCCCATTTGTTCCTTTTGGTTCCTTTTCCCTCATTAGCTGTTTGCTTAAAAATATGAGGTTATGATGAGAACTTAACCGGTTGTTTTGTGCTTTTCTTTTTGGAAAGTGACATCATTAGTGGCTAACCTTATCAAAGTTTCAATGTTTTGTTATATACCCCACAGATGTGTATTTAACACATTATTATGAATATTATTCACATTGTTAACAGCTGCTAGTGAGGAATTTGTAAGGACTAATCTTATCCATGCCTCAATTTGTTAAAGATACCCTGTTCATTTAAATTATCTGCATCAGCATCATCAATATGGTAACAGCTGTTACCCACGTGCATTAAACTTAGATTATGAATGTTATTCATATTGATAATAGCCACCAGCAATAAACTAAAGTAGTGTAGGTTATAATTGTGTTCCTGGTGTATTTAACTGTTAAAAAGCAGCATTAAAAAGCGAATTATGCAACTAACCATATGTCATGATTATTTTTATGTCTTATAGGAAACTTTAAAGAACTTCATCAACTTTGTAGATTTATCATTGGTTATTATTATGTCTCAGGAAAATTTAAAGAAAGTTATCGTTGTGGAGAAGCAGCAACAAAATATAGTTGAAAATTGAGCGTTAAGTGAATTACATACAATATGTAACATACAAAGCAGCTCTTCATGAGGTTAGTAATGCCATGTTTAACTTAATAACATTTATTCCACCCCCCCCCCCCCCGAAAGCATTGAATTTAGCTTATTTTGGGTAATTAGTCTTGAAAAGCTTTGAATTCCATTAAACTGTGCGCACTGATCTAAATAAGTCCGAAATCGCCATTCGCCATTGATTTTCCCCTATGAAATCCAAATGAAAATAGTCTTGAATTCCTATAAAAAACAGCCTTGAAAAGCCTTGAAATAGCCTTCAATTCCATATATTCACATGTGTACGGACCCTGAATATAAAACACACCCCAAAAAAGTGTTTTGTTGGAGTAGAGTTGCATGGGCATGTGTATCTGTTCATGGAGTTTGTCACTTTAGACTCTTGAAAAAATAAAGAAATACAATTTTTAAAAGAATATATATTTTTTTTTAATGTATTTAAAAAAGAAGATTGACCAAATATTGTGATGCTTAAAAGTGGTGTGCTGCTCCGTGTGTGTTGCGACATGCTGAACGGTGACGCAGCGACACGAGCCATGCGGTGATGTTGCTAACTGGCCGAGTGGTGGTGTTGTAGGTTGGACCCGCGTCTGTACGGCAACTGTCACAAGGACGCGATGCGCCACTGTCACGGCCAGCAGTCCTGGGACGACCCGAAGAGTCCCAGCGCCGCCAAACTCATTTTCTCATGCTTGTACCGCCACCTTAAGTTCTATTCCAACGACCCCGCAAGGCAGGTGAGGCGCAGTGAGGTGGTGAGGATCGACACTGGCTGGCCGCAAGGAACCGTAACCGCTGTTGTCTGTGGTGAATAATTGATGTCAGCACGCAAAAAAAATAAAAATTTTAATTTGTTTTTTAAAAGCATTAATAAAAATGTGAACAAAATTAAAGAAAAGTTACTATTAAATAACATCGTCAGAGTATCTGATGTTTTTTAAAATTCATTTCGCACCCATAGTTCTTTGATAATAGGGTGCTCTCTGCTTCGTCTAATGGCACTAATGTCATATGAAGTCATTAGAATATAGTTCAGCTTTAAAAAAAATTAATGTTGTGGAGGAACCTGAATTGTCCTTGGTGTAGGAATACGTAATAGTGTGAGGAGGGCGGAATGATTTCACATGGGCCTCCGGAGTGATTCATATTTGCTTTGACCCATTCGAAATCATCCCACCCACCCATTGAGACTGGCGTATCCTTACAAGTAGGTAAATCTGACGTCTTTCGACAGTTCAGATTTCTTCAATTCAGCTGCCTGACGGTACTTATTTCATCACATGACAGCCAGTGCATTATGTTCCTGACAGCTGCTACTGTTCCCAGCTCCAGATGGTAAATGATGACCTTACCGGTTATCATCTTGCCTACACAAGGTTTTGACCTGTTGGATTGCTAATGGCTACGTCATAATACCTCGTGGTCTCCCAGGAGACCGATAACGATGGAAGAAAAAAAGATCTTTTTTTCTTTTCAGTAGCAGGAACCGCCCCCGACCACGCCTTTTTGTTGTTGCTGTTGCTGTTGTTGTTTACTTCTGATTCACGTGGTTTATGGAAGTTCCTGCTCACATTCTCTAACACCAACCCTTGCCTTTCTTAAAATCCAGGCTATATTCCAAGTAAAAGCACCGTACCTGCAAACACTTCTACTTTAGACACAAATACAACAAAATATCAATTTACAAAATTCACTTTAGATACAGAAAGTATCCCTCCCCTACATGCCCCCCCCCCGCCTTCCCAGTCGGTTCTATATGAAAGGGCACCATGCCTCATACCCTCACATGTATACAGTGTCACATCCCCCCCCCCCCCTCTCCGTACCTACCTCACATGTATAAGTAGTCCATATGTCTAGTAGGACAAGTTCCTTTGCAACATTCACACAACACCCTATCCTACTACTACACCAATTTAAACCCCAAAGTTGCATGTGTAGTATCACATTAACTCCTTCACGCAATGCTTCTACATGATGTCCGACATAGGACCACGCCCTGTCCACAAACAAATATGTACGGAGTCTGGCCTCTGCCACAATCGGCTGTTCTCTCTGCCATGCCCCACTTCAATCCCATCTGTAGGTTCCATTTGCCATGTCCCACTCTATGCCCATCTTGTGTTCCGTCTGCCATCTGGTATTCCGTCTGCCATCCCCTGGTGTTCCATCTGCTATCTCGGTATTCCATCTGCCATGCTCCATCTTGTTTTCCATTTGCCATGTCCCACTTGATATCCTGTCTTGCATTCTATGTGTCATGCCCCACTTCCTGACCCATGTTGTGTTCCAATCTGCCATACCCCACTTCCTGACACATGTTGTGTTCCAATCTGCCATGCCCCACTTCCTGGCTCACATTGTGTTCCAATCTGCTGTACCCCACTTCCTGACCCATGGGCCGTATTCAATTAACAAGACCCGGGTGACTCGGGTCACCCGAGTTGCTAGAATTTAGAATCGAACACCGCGAGTGGAGTCGACAAATACACGTGCTGTGTACAGAAAGTCCTGACCGCAGTAACCCATGTCTTGGCTGGGGTTCGCTAGGAGCGATGACGTCACATTTGTGCTGGTACCTGTAGGATAACAGCTACCAGTCCAAGTCCTACATGTTGTTTTAATGCTTTTTAAAAAATAACCCAGCTTGTCAGCTTATACAATCATAAAATACTTAAATGCTATTTTGCTGAAATTGTATCGGTTCTTTAAAAAAAAAAAGTTTTGGATTAAACCACCATGTTTTCCACCCCGAGCGTGGAGAAGCATATTCGTTTATTCAACCCAAGTCTGTAGGATGTGTGTATGTGCCAAAGTGGCTCGGGGGACCCGAGTTGATTAATTGATTACGCCCATGTTGTGTTCCAATCTACCGTACCCCACTTCCTGTTGTGTTCCAATCTGCCATGCCCCACTTCCTGACCCACATTGTGTTCCAATCTGCCATACCCCACTTCCTAACTCATGTTGTGTTCCAATCTGCCATGCCCCACCTCCTGACCCATGTTGTCTTCCAATCTGCCATACCCCACTTCCTGCCCCACATTGTGTTCCAATCTACCATGCCCCACTTCCTGCCCCACATGTTGTTCCATCTGCCATGCCCCACTTCCTGCCCCACATTTTGTTCCATCTGCCATGCCCCACTTCCTGACCCACATTGTGTTCCATCTGCAATGCCCCACTTCCTGACTCACGTGTTCCACCTGCCATGCTCCACTTCCTGACCCATGTTGTGTTCCTTCGATCTTCCATGCCCCACTTCCTGACCCATGTTGTGTTCCATCATCCATGCCCCACCTCCTGACCCAAGTTGTGTTCCATCTTCCATGCCCCACTTCCTGACCCATGTTGTGTTCCATCTTCCATGCCCCACTTCCTGACCCATGTTGTGTTCCATCTGCCACACCCCACTTCCTGCTCCACCGTGTGTTTGGGTGTCCCCTTCAATAGACTACATCACGGTTCCGACTGCGCATGCGCTGAAAACGGCGTTGGGAGCAAAGCAAAGGCATACGCCCATTGAGTTTGCCAATACGCGTCGGGCAAAACTGGCATTTTATTCAAAATAAATAGAAATACATTACAATTTGGCATAAACATGGATGGAAGGATGCAATATAATAATATAATGAATATGTTTAAGACACAACTCTCCATAATTAAGCATTTTGAGCTAAGAAACATACAATTTCAGTCACTTTACAGGCTGATGTTTACATTGCCATTGATTAGCCAGAAGTAATTCTTGTTCTAAATATTAAAATGTCAAATGTGTCAACAAAAACTTGTTTCAAAGAAATATATAACCAATATCTGATTAACCCTACTTATTTTCTATTTCTACATATGTCATTAACCATAGAATATAAATAAAACTGACTCTGGCTATGGCTCTAACACTAGTCTGGGTGCCTAGATTTGTCTAAATCTAAATGCAGAAGGCATAAGATGTGCTGGTTATATTGATGTAAATGCAATGCTGGATAAAAGATTAATATCTTAATTTATTATATATATTTATTTAGTTGGTATTCTATGTTTCAAACAAGAGCTGAGATGAGCTGAAACTAGCACATTTCATAGCTGCACCCAGTGTATTAGCATGTGCCATGTGCTTCTCACGGCTTTGTTTTGCTCTGATGCATCCCACAATGCACCGCGACGCTGGAACCGTGATGTAGTCTATCGGTCTCCCATCTCTTAGTGCTTCTTTATTTGATTGTGGTATGGATAGTGTCCTGTGAACATAGTTGCTGCATCGGTACACACTCATTCTGTTCTCAAATATAAATTGGTGCACTCTGAGGTACTGACAAAAATCACGCACTGCTCCTTTCTTAACCTCTTTGAACTCTTTGTGGATTTAAATTCCAACTTAGCAAAAGTTAGTGTGTGATATATCAATATTTGTTGTGGTTTTTTTGTGTGTGGGGGGGGGGGCGTCTTTTGACGGGGAAGGTTTCCAAATCTAGATAGTTATCACGTGAGCACCCACCGTTTGGGTGTGAGAGGAATGCAGATTGACTGCATTAACTGGTTACGTTCACTCCTTCTCTACTAGTTATCATATACCATGCCAGTCTTAGTAAAACCAGGCGTGATAGCCGAGTGGTTACAGGACCAGCTTTCCGTGCGGTAGGTTGTGGGATCGATCCCCGACCGTGTCAAGCCAAAAGTCTTCCAAAGGTGATCTGTGGTGCTGTCTTGCTTGATGCTTGGTATTACTAGGATAGCGCAAGGATGGTTGGCTGAGTTTCAGGAGAATGTGATTGGGGTATAAAGTCTCAGGATAGTGACTGAGTAGGATATCATATGGTTGCTGGTAGATACCCAGAGATGGGGTGAATGCCGACCATTTCTAAATCTGACCCAAAATAACTTCGTGTTAAACACAATCTGTAGAATCACTCATTCCAGCGCACAGTGATTATCTCTATTGGTGTAGAGTTGAAGAACTGTGAGAGAATACGAAATAGAAGATGATGGCGACTGGATATTCTCGGTTTACGTTTTAAAGTCAATTAGTCTACATTAAATAAATTCTTCAACGCAAACGTACTAGGCTATGAGTATGATAGATAAGTATTTGAACAATATATGTAACCTATTAGATTGCAAATTCATGTGGTTATGTCCATAACCCAGCCGTCCAACACTTTTTGCTATAGGGTTGTTTAGCAGCCCTGTACACAATGCAGGGGTTTGGGAGTAACTAGATGGCGATGGCATGATAATCCGGTTGGGCAGCACTATATATCCACCACGGGGGTGCCCTGTCACTAGTCGGCACCCCGTCCTGACATGACCTTAGCTGTTGCTAGGACGTAAAACCCCAATCAGCCAATCAATCAATGAAATATTGGAGTGAAGCTCTTGCTTTCCTTCTCATCCTTTGTTTACCCTTGACCCCATGACCTTTTGACCCTTCGCCTCCCTATATACACACCATCCTTCCTCTGCAGCTTAGGTACGCGTCGTTGGTACTGCCTTGGGTCACCTGGGGTCACTTTCAGAACGCTCTCCCCGCTGTTAATATTAAGTAACCATGGTAACACGGAGGGCCTGTCTGTCTGTCTTTGCCAAAACAGTTTGTCTCCGCGTCTGTACCGGAAGTGCTCTCCCGACGCTCAGCGATTCTGTCGCGCCGACAACTGGGATTCTCGCTTTCCCCGCGAAGAAGACGATGTTCAG
Organism: Branchipolynoe longqiensis; assembly: GCA_030323885.1. Classification (NCBI taxonomy): domain Eukaryota; kingdom Metazoa; phylum Annelida; class Polychaeta; order Phyllodocida; family Polynoidae; genus Branchipolynoe; species Branchipolynoe longqiensis. Next base: position 62,085,450 of record CM059194.1, on the reverse strand, counting down.
CCAGACTCGTTTGTTTTTTCTTGTCTTTACCGAAATCTCAAGGAAGATAAGGTGCGCAGAAACCACCAGAGGACATGTTTTATTTAGTGTTAAATGTGTTTCTAATTTCAATGTTCTTTTATTTGTTTTCCCCTTTCTCCAATTATTACTCATCCTGGCTGACGAATCATGTGCTATTTTACTCCAAATTCAGATTGAAACTAAGTGCCAGTAAATTAATTCGCTTCTATATGCGGTTGCCCAACATTAGCAACAACAAAATCTAAATTGGAAATGGGTTGTAAAATAATGCTGTTTGTTTATTAATGGAGGTGTAGGGTTTTTTTGTGTGTGGTTTTCTCTTTCTACATATTATTTATTCTGGTCCATTCTCATAGAAAATTAGTCTCAGAATCAGTTAATATTTATTGCGCATGTTATTTGATACTAGCGGGGGGGGGGGCGTTCTACTGTCGAATGGCACTAGTGCCATCTTAAATATCTAGAATATAGTCCCATGGCGAATGATGAAATAAATAGAAAAATTAGTCGCAGCATCAGTTAGTTAATATTTATTGCGCATGTTATTTGATACTGGGGGGGGGGCGTTCTACTCCTGTCGAATGTCACTAGTGCCATCTTAAATATATAGAATATAGTCCCATGGCAAATAATGAAATAACTAAATACATGTGCAATAAAAAGTGAAAGATGTGATCATTTTACATATGCGTAGGCTTACATAACAGTGCGATTGGATAGGTAGAGTTATTTCAAATGCGTCATACAAAGGATGTGGCTCATTTGAAATCACTTCACCAATACACTTATACTCCTATGTCTGCCTGTGTGTATGTGTATGTATGTTATATTTTGGGGTTTTTTTTGGTATTTTCAGTTTTTATGTCATAATTAATGGCAGTTTACATTTCTAGGTAGGAGTGGGAAATATATTTACTTTTGTTGGTGGGTAGGGGTGGTAACAATTTGAAAACATTTCTGATGTTGAAAGACTGGTAATGATAGCTCAGCCACGGTGCATTGTTGGTTAGATAGTTTCTTGTTGTTTATATATTATTTTTGTTGTATTTGTGTATTCTGTTTGATGTGAAGGGTTTAGTAGGGTTTATCCAGTGTTGGGGGGTGTTTATTTAATTTTTTAATTCCTTGCCCTCTGCTTGCCAGCCTGCGACTTCCCTTTGTTGCCTTGCTTTTGCTATCATATTTCCTTTGCTTTCCTTTTTTAAATAGTTTTCTTTTGTTAAAAAAGAAAGAAATACTTCTTTTTTTTATATTAAATTACACACATACCTATCTGTCTGCTGATCTCATCGTAACCCAAAGCATGCGGCACAACAATTGCGTGGTCCCAGGCGATTCCATCTACTCTAAAATGTAACTATGTGAAACTATTACTCATTCCCCTGACCCCTGAGAAAAGAAATCCCCCCCCCCCCCCACAGCCCACCGAGTTAAACACTTTGTGGTCACCATGGCGAAAATTGGCGTTCTGAATAATTAATCGTCACTACAAACATATCCACTCCGAGTTGAGATGTCCCGAGGCACTCCTATTGGAAGTCCTGGAGGAATTGAAATCGACACTAATGAGCAAATGCCAACATTATTTGACCTCTTTGATCTTTGCCTTTCTTATATGGGAGTAGCCGATGAGAACAAGCCTATTTTCGCTGAAGCAACCACAGTTGTATCTTAAGTGTATAATGGCCATGCCTTACAGGTAGATTATTGTAATATATATCGTATGCAATCAGGACTGTTGTTACACTCTTCGGTGCTATTGGAAACAGTTGTCATGGCGACTGTTTTCTTATTAGTTGAGGTGGCCTTGCCCATGAGTACATTTCATATTTTGTTCGACTCTAACAATTTTATGTTTTTCATCCCAGAAATAACCAATGCTACTCCACACGTGGCTAGTATTATCTAAATTGAGGAAGATTTAAATTCCTCAAAGATGTATTTGTTGCTTTCGCAGTTTGTTTAGGCGCCTGCTCATGCGCCTGTGTGAGTAAGTCATGTTCAGCCCGACCACTCGCCGAGGGGTTTTGGTTCACAACACGTAGGTCCTGCAATGCATACAGTTGCATGAGTTGTGCTGGATATCGAGTGGATATGCAATATTGAGTTCAATGGTGTCAACTTTTGCATTTAAGTAATTTGTCGCCTTTGCTGCCTTGCTTGATGTGTACTTGTCTTTAAACCGACTTAAAGCAGAAGCCAGGGCAATTTGATAAATAAGTAAAAGCTTGCCGGTCAATTCTGCCACGCTTGGATCATGTACTGAATGGGGTTTTTGTTTATGTTTTTTAAATATCTTTTACTGGTTTTTTAAATATTATTTTTACTGTTTAAAAATTATTATTTTTTATAGATTTAAGTGATTTGCAAGATTATCCTTAGCGCTGCATAGTCTGATGTAAGCATCAACATTTCTAATCGAAAACAGTTATCTAGATCTGAGTCTACATATCCAATTTAGCTACTTCTGCACCCATTAAGCATTTATTGTTGCATAAAAGAAAATACTAGTGAATTTATTAGAACCCATCACTGCTGAAGGCTATAGGGTTGCACTTTTGACACCTGCGCTTAAATTAATGTTTGTTTTCACTCCACTCATATCACTTTCCTATCTCCACTCCGTCCGATTATGACGTCAGATGTGGCAAGGACGTAACCCCCATCAGTTAATCACTGCAGTAGAAAGTTTTTGTTCCAGTGGAAGGAATGATTGATATGCAGAATATGATCATCTTTTTAATATGGCATTCATAGTTTAAGAACAAGACCCAAATCATTGTACAGTTGAGTCTAGAGAGTAGGTTACCTCCACACATCTCGGGGCCACCCTGGTGGATTTAATGTGAACTAAATTCCCTCCCTACTCAGTACACGATCTAATAATAGCGCAGTGGATTGTACTTGTAAAAATGGACAAGCTCACATTTTGACGAAATGATATCCTGCATGCCTAATACTACCTGTCCTATGTCTTTTATTTATGTTAAGGTGAATGACCGGCAATCATATGTTATCATAAACTCGTTAAAATTATTTGAGTAATTACTGTTGGTAACTCCATTGGATGATGAGCATTACTAAGTCACGAATTGAAGCAGTTTTCATTTGTTCCCTGTGGCTCATTTGATCAGTTTTATTTTTTGCTGATGAAAAAAACCCCACACTTTTTGTTAATATGTTCAAATCAAACCAAACTTTGTTTAAATATTTAGAAAATTTAGAGAAAAAAAGGGGAGATTTGTATCAAGATTAGTAAAAAAAAATTGGATTTGTTTTCCAAAACCTAATTGTTGAGTGAGTTATGTTTTCCTTAAACGGACCGGGTATAGACCGCTGAGACTGGAAGTGTATGCCGACAAATGCTCTCCAAGCACACCTTTTTAGTTTGTCTAACTGAATATGTGGAGGAGAGTGCCACAATGGCTAGTTGGCTTGGGCAACCTAAAGGGGTTCTCTGGTATTCCCCGGTCTGTGGCGAACAATAATTATTTGGTCATGTGGAGAACAACCATTAAAGTCATTCATATATTACATTCGGAGTTTGTTTGCCGTCTCAGTGGTCTATAGACCTATTTCATATGACGTCAGCTTGGCTGCAGGACGACTCACTGTCACACTGCAAACTCAATGGCTATGAGTAATATTCATAGAGAAAAGGTGAAATATCTCTAAAACCACACCACCTAGAAACAAACCGCTTGGAACACATATAGAAAACATGTTTAACAAACAGATTATATTAAATTTATATGGTTATGGTTCTGCATTTCTACTAATTTTGAATAAAACTCACGTTTTGCACTGTACATACTGGCAAACTCAATGCATTGTTAATGGTCGTGAGCCATCTTCATACAGAAATAGTTAAATATCTCTAAAACCACACCACCTAGAAATAAACTGCATGGAAGACGTATAGAAAACCTGTTTAACAAACAGATTATTAAATTTATACGGTTAGGGTTCTGCATTTCTATTAATTTTGAATAAAATTTGACGTTTTGCACTGTACGTACAGGCAAACTCAATGGCAGTGTGCATTCGTTCTGCAGACAAGCTGCGTGCGCATACACAATGTTTATAAACATTGAAAGGGGTCTATACCGGGTGACTGTAAGACTATTAAATATGTTTAAATGTAGAATGCCTCTGTCGGCATTGGCTTGTCTCTGACGTGTGTGTACTTGCAGTTAACTCGGCCATGCGCCTTTGAAGTGAAGCGGATCATGCACCAGCGTGCTGTGAGTGTCGAGCTGGAGCCGCGCATTGAGGAGCCCTGCCTCGCAGATCTGGGCACACTCTGTTCGAACAACATCGAGAAAGGAGATGTAAGCGCACTTGGTCCTTATCGCTCAGGAGTGCTAGCATTGTGGAGATGTTCCTTTTGTTTTCTATGATTTGGGTATGTGGCAGTAGCGCAGGCCTACCTATGAACATCAGCTCTCACTTTGTGAGGTCATTATCTTAACCCAATCACAGCTATAGAAAATCTGCTTCCTACAATAAAAGTGATATCAGACTGTCTCCCCCCCCCCCCCCTTTTATTGGACCTGCCTGGTTGCTAGGCATTACAACGGATATTACCATAACCCACGTGTTTATCTCTGCACGTCTTTCATTGATTTATTATGTTTGATTTGGTAACCATTGGTTTGTTTCAGGAGATGCGCTGTCTGACTAAAAACTTTAAGGAACTGGGTCAGGAGTGCAAGTGGGCAGTTGGAAACTATACGGAAGATGTAGATATGGATCCCACCTTGGACCGGATCCTCATGAAGAGCTGCACGCCCATGATCAAGTCCTTCTGCTCTGTAAGTTCACTCTACAGTATAGAAACAAATAGTACCTGCCCTCCCCAAATATGACCTACTCATCAGTTCATCCATACATATTGCATAGTGCCACTGTGCTCTAAACGAGTGAGCGAAGGCTGTGCAGCCTCGTTTTCAGTTAGCCTGGCTCACGTAGGAATAAGGGCACTGGGGCTAGGGTGCTTAATCTGATTCCACTGCTTTTTCTCTTTAAAATTTAGCTTTTTTTAATTGTACATTAGTTGATTAAGCAAGGGAAATTTCAATCACTGACAATTGGTCTATCCTAGTAATGCACAGTGCCAGGCTAGGTAGCGACACATATACATTTTTACATCTTTGATTTGCTCGGTCAGGGTTCGAACCCAGAGGTTCGAAATCCTGCGACCTACCAGAACAGGAGGCGGACGCTCAATTCATTCGGCCATCACGTCTGGTCTATTATTATTATTATTATTATTATTCCTTCAGGAGCAGGTGCATCGTGACAATGTGGAGCCGGGTGAGGTGATGGAATGTCTGATCAAGCACAAGCACAGCGCCGACATGAACCGCAAATGCGCCGTGGGCATCGAACACCACCAGCTGGTGAGTGCACCAAGCCCGCCCCGCCCTGCTCCGCTCCACCTAGTAGTTCCCAGATTTGAGAATGGCAAAATTATATCATACCTTTTTTGTTTAATGTAAGCATGGCTGAAATGTAAAACTAGTGACCTATTAATATATATTTGATCAAAGTTGAATAATCCGATGAAAACGTAACGTTTTCTAAACTAAAGCACTTACTTGCATTTGATTCTACATAGTCAATATTCAACTAGTCCACTTATTAAACATGTATGGCTGTATAGAAAGAAACTTAAGTCAATTTAATAGAAATGCGGCGCAAATTTAGCATATGTTCAGGACACACACGCACGCGCACACACACGCGCACATGCACGCACACACGGGCTCGCGCGTACACACGGACGCGCACACACACGGACACGGGCTCGCGCACACACACGGACACACACGGGCTCGTGCACACACACACATACACGGACACACACACAAACACACACGAAACCCTCCTTACTAAGGTCTTCTATTTGTTTTCAGGTGACCTTGACAGACTACCAGTTTTCTTTCAAGTTCAAGGACTCTTGTAAATCGGATGTGGTCCACCTATGTAAAGGCGTGCGGAGGAAGTAAGTAACAACGCCATATGTGCGTTACATCAACAGGTCACCGAGTGATGAAGCCCCGAATGTTGGTGTCTCTGACCTGAGGAAACTACCGCCATATGTTCTAGAGTACATCACATCTCTAAATATAACCAGCATCCTGGATGGCCTAGTCGGTAGGCTAGGCCTACCCGGTTCTCACGAAGGAGATCCAGGAATCAATCTCTGGCCGAGTCAAGGCAAAGTGTTATCAAATGTATACTTGTCGCTACCTTGCCTGGCACTCTGTCTTACTAGGATATAATAGGGTCTGGTTTTCTCAGTGTTAGGATAGTATGACTGAGTTTGATATCGGGTTATGACGCTAGTGACATGGTATGCCCGCGGAGTAGCACTATACATTGGGGCAGCACTGTCGGAAGTCGATTGTACCGTCTTGATTGATCTTATATATTGCTAGCCCGTTAAAAGTCCTAAATAAACTGGCACATTATCTTGAGTTATAGTATATAATTAGAATATATAGTTCGTACATGTCTAGGAAATTCTGGAAGGGCCTTGAATTTCATTATTTAAAAATCCGATTCTAAAGATTTCCCGGGAAAACAGCCAAATTATGTTCTGCAAAAATAATTGAATTTTAACCAATATCAATAACAATAATATTTCGCGGTTTTGTTCTTCGTTGGATCCAACATACAGATGTTTTACTAAATGTTTTTGAGTTCTTATCTTAAGTTCTTAACAATTAGATGTTGCTACGACATAACCAAAACAAACAAAGCTAAAATAAAATGACATGATGCCCTGGAAGAAGTCCTGGGATGTGATTGGTTCTGTTGATTGAGAAGCTTGCGCTACAAACCCCGGCCACCTTGTTTCTCTGTGCAGGGCTGAGGTGGTGAAGTGCCTGAGTGAGGTGCACCGTAACGACACGCTGCTTGACCAGGAGGCACGTTTGTCCCGCCAGTGCCGGAAGCAGCTGCGCTTTGAGCTGCTGCAGCGGTCGGAGAGCATCCGCCTCGACCCAGGCCTGCAGGAGGCGTGCCGTGAGGACACCGCCCAGTTCTGCTCCAACGTCAGTCCGGGAAACGCGCAGATCATCAACTGCCTCAAGAAGAACCAGAAGCGGCTCCACCAGCAGTGCGCCCGCAAGCTCTTCAAGCGAGAGGTGGGGCATTGTTTGTGTATGATTTGAGTTTTATCTAACTACAAACCATGTAGTAAGGTAACTTGTATGGCTTCCCCCGAGGGGCGATCTGATCTGTCTTCCAGCCGATCAAACAATGTTACATTAAATTAAAGTTCATGCTCATGCAAAATACGTTGTTGCAACAAATTGGCAATTGACATTTTTACCGAGAATCATGTATGTCCCTGTATGTATACATATATGTAAGCATTTCACATATATACAGGACAAGTGATGTCAAAGTTACATAATATTGATTCCATGAGTAGTCTTTGTTCAATTTGAACATTGCATTGAAAGAAAAGTAAGTTAATTTAATAGAAACTCACTGCTGCAAGTAATAAAAGGCTGTGATATTTAGTAATTTGTTATGGACACCAAATCTTTTCTTTCTTTTTTTTCATGTTTCCACGTCAAATATCTCCAAAGCTAGCTGTCTTTTAATCACGGTTATTCTAAGTTAAAACTCTAACCTAAACTAGATTATAACGACCAAACGAATATATTAATTTTTTTAATGTGGCAAACAACTCCAAAACCATCGGATTATGCAACTTTAAGCAAGAGGTGGAGGGGGGGGGGGGGGGCTCACTCGGCTGCAACCTGTCTTTCTCCGCCCGCTGCTCTACTTACATGGGTGGACAGAAAAGACGGCTAAGCCTTCACCGCTGACTGCTCCGAAGAAATGAATGGAATATAAATTATATAAACCGATCATTTAATTTTAATTGAGATGCAAGTAGATGTTTGAAATTAAAGCCCTCGAAACTTCATTTCAGAAACTGGAGAACCTGGATAATGCTGTAGATTTTGTCTTGATGTCAACGTGTAAATCCATGATCAAGGTAAGTTCCTTCGAAGATGGCAGTGTCAGTGAGATGTAATTTGGTAGTAACAAGTAGTGACCTGGTAGCTGTTGCTACATCTTTATATGCCGGTACATTTCTGTAAATCAGGGATATCTTTCCGGTTTTTTTCACATCCTGGGGGCATTTTTGATATAGGTGTAAACAAATTTGACTAGATGATAATCTCGGCTTGATTTCCGCTCTTTATGCTGCCTGAAACCACTATAATCCCTGGTAAGTTAATTGTAATCATACAAACAAATGTGGCATTCAGTGAGGAATTAATTGTGTTGTCGGTGGGGGTGATGAAAATGGGAAATACTGCGCCTAGAGCGGGAATTGAACCCACGTCTCTTGCATTTCGGGCCAGTGTGCTAATAATTACGGGACTTCGGCTCCCTGATGTCACCACCCTATCCATGCATACCTGTCTATGTGGGTCCTTGCCTGAGCGGTCAGTGCAGGCTACTACAGTATGTAGTGTGTAGGAACCTGCAAGGTGTGACAGTTGTATTGATTGAGCTGTTGCTGGCTTTGCTTTCAGTGAAATGGGCACTTCACTGAAGGCACTGAACCTTTAAGCCCCTGTCACACATCACCGGATTGGGGGAAACGGACAGAAACCGAACAAAGTCCGTTATGTGTCCGTACAAGTTTTGAACATGCACACACGGATGCGGAACTGATGTCTACGGTTCTTGGCCGTTTTGAGTTTGTTTCGTCCGTTGGCTATCCGTTCATGTTCGTTTCATGTCCCTTTCATGTCCGTTCGTCCAGCAGCCTTTGACCCGATATCGCAACATTTTGACACATTTTAACACATTTTGATACTTATGACGTCCGGACTAGACAATTCTGTCTGTTGCTCAATCCGGTGATGTGTACTGGGGCTTTAATTTGTGAGCGCAGGAAGAAGTCACTCGGGCAGAAACGTTGCACAGTATATATCTATCTAATTCTGTTCACAACTGTCAGCCAATTATTTGTCTTGTTTGTCTGTACATAGCTTTGAAGAGTCAGTTTTGGGTAGACTGTACATAAAACGTTGTGCACAATTATCTACGAATGTCTAAGGCACGAAGACCAGTGCTTCAGTATTGAGAAGACTTGTTCGGAACAATAACCATTTACTCATACAAATTCTGTTTAAAGATGTGAACAAATTAGTTTGCGTGGGTTTTTTAACGCTAAAGTGGTTGGATCTATTCTTTTTTTCTTTTTCTTTCATTTCTTTCCTTTTTTTCTTTCTGTCATTTTCTTTCTCTTTCTCTACCTCCTTTCCTCTTCTGTAGTTTTAATGATATCTACGGTGGCTCCTTTCTTTTCTTTTGTTTTCTCTTACACTCTCATCCTTCCTTTCACCCATCCCTCTCTCCTTCCTCCCCTCTCTCCTTCCTTCCTTCCTTCCTCCCTCCCTCCCTCCCTCCCTCCTCCCTCCTCCCTCCCTCCCTCCCTCCCTCCCTCCTCCCTCCCTCCCTCCCTCCCTCCCTCCCTCCCTCCCTCCTCTCCCTCTCTCCCTCTCTCCCTCTCTCCCTCCCTCCTTCCCTCCTTCCCCTCCCCTCCTCCCTCCTTCCCTCCTTCCCCCCCCCCTCCCTCCCTCCTTCCCCCCCTCCCCTCCCTCCTTTCTTCCTCCCTTCCTTTGTTTCCTTTATTCAGTTAAAACAACTTATATATCCAGTATAAAAGCTGATGAGCTGTCTTTCTGCCCTTCCAGATGCACTGCGCTGAGGAGCGTAAGACTACAGTGGACGTGTGTCTCCGCCGTCACATTCACGAGGACGACTTTGACGACCGGTGTAAAAAGGTGCTCCGAGTGAAGCACATCAGGCGCAACAAAGGTTCGTCACTTCTCCGCCAGGGGGAAGCACCGCGCTGTGGGATAGTTCATTAGATCGCTACCAGGGGGCAGGGGTAGTATCTTTTTTTTCTCTTTTTAAAAAAAATCACGTATTTATTCATCGAATAATATCTCTTGTCAGCGCCAGAGCACTTCCGGCCGTACAGTACAACTCCTTAATACATAAATAATACTACTATCAGTTGTAATAGTGACTGCATGCAAGTCCTGTACTAAAATATTGTACATTTTATAAATGAAGTATCAGCTGTAGTAGTAACTGTGTACAAATTCAGTCCAGTAAAGAGTATCATGCATAAATGAAACTGCTATCAGTTGTAATAGTGACTGCATGCAAATCCTGTTTGTTACTAAAAGTTACTAAAAGTACCATACATTTTATAAATGAAATATCAGCTGTCGTAGTAACTGTGTACAAATTCAGTCCAATTAAAGTATCATGCATTCAGTGAATATGTATTACATGGGTTTAGAATTGTCTATAAACACTTCTTCTTTTTTTTTAAAGAAATATATCAAAATATATATACCTATTTTCAAATACATGCACAGTATATATGCAAATCAGTGGATCCAATCACAATTAATATGCTGGTATCCAGCAAGTACCTACACTGATTTGCCCATAAATGTAAGTCATTATATTCTGAAGGATATGGTATGATGGTGACAAGGCAAGAACACTAGATGTCAATGTATGTGATGTTAATTTTTGCAATACTGTCGTTTAATTAGTAATTGTTAGTTCTTGGTATTGTATGATTTGATGAATGGAATGGGGGTCTGTGATTTTAATGGGAAAAAGGTACATACTAGACGTTGTAACAGGGGTGGGAAGGGGCTTAGCGCACTGGGCCATGTAGTGCATTTGAGACCATTTGTATGTATGTGTGTACACGGGTCAGGGTAAGGGTGGCCTTTAGAATACCTGCAACTGTGTAGGGGTCTGACAGGCCTGTTGTATTTTTATTAAGTTTTTGAATTCAAGGAGACTTGTGGACCGTCTTGTCCTCACTGGGAGTTTATTCCATAACATACCACCTCTGTAAATCGGTGCTTTAGTCAGCTTGTTTGTTTGTGGTTTCGACATTTTTAGGAGTGTAGCATCACTCTGTCTGGTGACTCTTGTTTGTATGGTCAACATATTGCTCATCATTCGATCTTTTATACATCTAGGGTTAAGATACCTAACTCTTCTCTATCCATGCCACTAATGAGGATGAGGCCTCTGTCGGACACCATGCTGTAAATAAATACCCTTGCTGGAAGTGTTTTACTTATTTTTGTGTCAAATTTAGAGCAATTTAATTTGTTTTTCAGAATTGGATGGGATGGCCTAGCGATTGTGTGTACAGGTTTCGTACAAAAGGGCGTGGGTTCAAACCTTGACAGTCAGAATAAAGTCTAACAACCTCGGCAGTCAGTATATTGCCTAGTATTGGGCATCATCAGTAAGATAGGGACAAGACCAAACCAGTACCACAGCTGTCCAGCGTTGAAAACAAGCCCCTCGCGGGAGGTTATACGTTATTGGCAGAATAAATACTTTGTCAATAACAAAATTTTCAAAAAGGGAAAGGACTTGCCGGCTCAATCAATTTAATAGACTTACTGGGTGGGATATTATATATCATATCGTGTTGCGGTGCAAGCCATACGGTCACAGCAACACAATGGGACAGCACGATAAAACCACATAGGGTGAACCCTATTAGAAGTTGGTGTAACTCCTGGTATAACCTACAGCCAATTTGATGTTTGTCTTTTGACATCAATCTAACCGTTTTACACATTTAACCATTTTCAATCTGCATGTGAGTGTTTATATTAATATTTAGCTGACGGATGCATTTAAAAAGCCAAACCCAAATTGGCAATAACTTCTACTTGCTTTTTGAATTGAATATGCCTTTTTTGTTGTTGACATGGTTTAAAATCATAATCTGTCAGTCAATCAATCAATTGGTGTTCAGACCTAAAAGACGAGTGTCTCGCTGTCGGTGCCTGATACAGTTTTGTCTGTCCGTGTAGACTACCGGCTGAACCCTGGGCTGGCGTCTGGCTGCAAGCTCGACATTCCCAAGTTCTGTAAGAGCGAAGTGGAACATGGGGACGCCGACCACCTGCTCGAAGGCAAGGTCATCAACTGTCTTAAAATCAAGTTTGTTGCGAGGGTAAGTACCTTTACTTTGCACTTGCATCAAGTGGTACTCTTGGTTGTTTAGTTGTTTTTTTTTTGGGGGGGGGGGTGTTTCAAAGTATTATTCTTATTCTTATTATTCATTCCCGTTATCATCATCGTCACCATCATCATCATCATCATCATCATCATCACAGGGTGTAGGTGGTCTGAAAAGTCTTGAACGGTCTTGAACTTCATTTGACCCATTTTAAGGCCTTGAAAAGCCTTTAATTTAACCTATTTTGCCTTGAATTCCATTAAACTGTCCCCACTGATCTAAATTAGTCCCAAACCGCTGTTTCTCCTGAAATCCAAATGAAAATAGCCCTGAATTCCTATCAAAAACAGCCTTGAAAAGCCATCATCATCATTATAATTATCACCAGGTTAGCTCAGTATCAGGATAATGTGACCGAGTGGGATATCGGGTCTAAGGTGCATGCATTCACAAGTCGGTATTCTTCCTGATATGACCTTATATGTTGCTCAGACGCAAACCCCTAACAAACAAACCAAACGATGCAAATTTATTAATATTTTAAAATTCTGTCCTTATTTTAATTTTCTAATTCTGCAACTACCAGCAAAGGAAATGAATATTTCCTAAACTGCCATGTACCATGACTTTCTTAATCCCAGTACGACAGCACTATAGTCGCTATGAATGCCCAATGTCACAAGTCGATAACCATCCTGATATGTTTATAGGACGTAAAACCCCAACAAAGAAAACAATCAAAACAAACTTGTGGCCCTATTTTGTGGGGTTTTGTTTAGTTTTTAATTTCTTTTGTGTGTGTAGAGTACCTTAAAGAGTCACTCTGAATTGCCCATTCACTCGACGAATATAATTTCAGGGTGGCAGGTGGAGGAAGGTAGAGTACTTACCAGTTGGTGTTCGCGCACAACATAATTTGACAGTCGAAACGCTTTATTCCAATGTTATCTAGATCTTGTTTGGTTTGTTTACCAAGTGCTGACCTACAAACATATCAGCTGTTTTTTACAAACACACCACAGCAAGCAAAACTGATAGTTGTTGCTACCTCGCCTTTTTGCTGGGAATTGGTGTGATGGGGCAAAGACTTGTTGGCTCGGTGTCACGATAATGTGACTTTCGAGTGGAATATGATGCTGTAATGCCACTGACACGGCATGTCAATGAGGCAGCACTATAATGGTGTCAGAAGTACGCACGGTCATAAGACGGCAATCAATTATTCATCACAAACACCGGGGGTGGGGGGGTGGGGTAGGACTAGGCATATTGTTTACTAAACAAATAAACGGCGGCTTTAATAAATTGAGTACGGGATAGGAATACTTTCAAAAATAGCATCTTATTATTCCATATTTTCTAAATATATGCTGTGCCATACCACACAATTTAAGGCGAGTCCACTTGTGCAGTTTGACCGCATGGCTGTTATTGTTTATTATGGTCTGATAATAAAATTAATCAAATATAAAAATTAACACGGTCGCGCTTGCAAAATAATAATGGTGTCAAGCTTTTTTATTCTACAGCTCAGCATATAGTGTAACTTCACCTTATTAGAAACTGAAAGGTTTTGATCAATTTTGTGGTTTCTGATTGTGGAGTACTTACCTTTCATAGAAAAAAAGTAGATCAGAGCTACAGAATAAAAAAAAAATATATGTAATGGCCCACGGCCCTCCGACTCTCACTCGCATGCTCACACACGGAAGAACACCAAGATTCAATTAGTGTACGCTTCAAACCTGGTTTATTGAACCATCTGCTTTCCGCGGAGTCAGTAGTTGTCTGACCCGCCCCCTGACTCGCCAGATCCCACATCGACTCTATAGGTGGGGGGGGGGGGGGGGGGGTCAGCCACACGCAGTAGAGGGCAGCCCAGTAGGGGTCTGCCCGGTGGCTACCCGTACCGCCACCTGGCACAGTGTAGTGGTACTGCGCTGGTGTAGAGCTCATGTACAGCCTACTACATATATATATTAGAAAAAAATATATATAATATAATAATATCTATAATATATTTAAGGAATAAATTGTGGAGTCTGAACTCTCGAGAAATTCAACCAACAAAAAAAACCTGCCTATCTCATGTATACTCTTAATTTTTTATTCAGTACAATAATTAACCCGTCCTGATTATAAGCTTAATAAATATTTCTGGATTATAAAACAACAATCACTCACTCAACTACAATTGCATAATCCGATGGTTTTTAGTTTGTCCCTTTTTTTTTTAGATTTATAGATTTTTATATATTATATATCTGCTTTACTTTAATTTGATGTTTTTATTTTAAATGCTTTAGAGATTTTTGAAGTGAACATATTCCAAACTAATTATGGCATGCACATCAAAGTGCTAGACAGCATAGACTTCGCCAGTGATAGGTTGTATTAAAGCAGAGACGGTGAACTGTTTCAAGTCCCGACTGGATGCATACGGGTCAACCATTACGTATATCTTGGAGCCAGTGAGAGTTGCTACAATCCACCACATCTGAAGAACTGTCTCGATTAAGAGCGGCTAACAGGTCCAAGGACTATTATAGCTGTAGCCTATTGATTGATATTGATTGATATTGATTGATATTGATTGATTGAAATTGACTTTTTGTTCTCTTCTATGCTGCAAAACATTGCTTATCGAGAATGTCAGTATCCAAGTTGGGTATGTAGAATCAAATCTCGGTAAGTGTTTGTTGATGCTTTCATCGGATTATGCAGCTTGTTATATATATTGCGGTGTGCGTTGAATGGTGGTGGTGGCCCAGGTGGGACCGGGGCTGGCTGCAGGGCGCTGTTGAGACACTTGTAAGTTGAACACGCAGTGTTTTCCTGTTGGCCACTGACAGCGCCTTTCCCGGGACTGCGAGGACCACATGCGTCTCATCATGAAGGATGCGGCCCTCAACTACAAGCAGGACCCCGTGCTGGCTACCAACTGCCGAACTGAGGTGAGGTGCCCGTATGGTCACGTGACTCGTGGCGGCCATTGTTTATTATCCGGGTCTTAGTCATTTTTAATGCTTTTAAAGAGTGATTTTCCAAATTTGAGGGAAATCCAAAATGGTGGTACACCATCCCTCGTTCCCCGTTCCCCATCTCCATCCACACCCCTCCTGCTGCCAAATGGCCGGCGATGGAGGATCAACATTATTATACCCCAAAAGTAACAACAATAAAATAATTTGTACTCGCATTTCTGATGAATAGATGTATTTAGTGGGTAAGGAGAGAGAAAAAAAACCTCAATAAAGTAGCTCTTTCTCACATCTTGAGGCACCTTCCCTGGCTCTTGGTCTCCCAGTGGGGCAGCACTATAAAGTTACCATGAGTGTGCACTGTCACAAGTCGATACCCGTCCTGATATGAACATAGCTGTTATCAGGACTTAAAACATCAACCCAATAAACAAAGTTACTGTTAGTACCTTTGCTTTCTAATCGTGACGTCTCCATCCAGATCCACGAGTACTGCCTGCAGTCGCGAACGGCAGCCGACGACGATGACGGCAACGGAGGTGTGGAGGAGTGCCTTAAGACGAAGTTCCGGGATAATAAGATCGCCAGCTTTTCCTGCAGGAGGGTAGGCAGATTCAGATGTGGATTTTTGTGTCAGCTTCCCGGGTCCTAGGTGAAGCTTTATAAAGATAGTGTAGTGAGTTGCACTCATCGCTCCAGGTGAAAAATGCCGCATACACAGGTATGTGGGTGTAGGTAGGTTTATTGGATCAAAGGGTCCTAGATAGACTAATGGTTAGGACGCTCTCCCCGGAATGGCAGAAATGTGGGTTTGAATAACGCGCTATGTTGAGTGTGCAGTTTGTAGCAGCTCCTCCCATGATAATAGCAAATCCCAAATATGTCTGATAGTTTCTGATCGCAGCAGAATTTTGGATACACTGTATAGACATTTTTGAACTGGCTACAGTTCCCCCCCCCCCCCTCCCAAGCCAGGTTTAGTTTAAACTGAAGTGTTTGCTTTTCAATGCAATGCAATGTATGTGTTTTGATATTAAGACTTAATGCATGATCTATAAATATAAATTTGACCTTCATAGATTAAGAAAACATGCACACAAACAGATATATAAGCAGAAAATTCAAATTAAGTCAGTAAATGGAATACTTATTCCTCGCTATGAATGTGATCTTTGTTGCCAACATGGTGTAACGTCGCCATGCTACTCACTCAGTCAGTCACTCACCTATTCTACCTACTCACTCACTCATACCTCCTTTTTAACTCACCCACCCTCATTCATTCACTCACTCACTCACTCAGCCACTCACCCACGCTCAATCACTGACACCGACTCACATTCACTCACTCATTGCCACACCCACTCTCACCCCTCACTCTCACCCTTCACTCTCATCCCTAACTCTCACTCTCACCCCTCACTCTCACTCTCATCCCTCACTCTAACTCCTCACTCTCACCCCTCACTCTCACTCACTCATAAATACTGGAATTGAAGTTTGATTCTGCTCTTCTCTTTCGCGTGCAGGAAATCATGCGGATTATAAACGAGACCCATGCCGATGTGCATGTGGACCCACTGCTGCATCGCGCATGCGCACAGGACATTAAGCACTACTGTTTTGATGTTCAGCCTGGTCAGGGCAGACGTAAGTGAACTACGCCGCAGGGTGAATAACACATGTGTTACCGACTAGTGATACTGGTATTAAGCCTGTATTGCCTGATATTGGGGTTTGTTTTGTTTTGTTGTTGTTTTACGTCCTAGCAACCTCTAAGGTCATATTGGGGTTCATGGGACTCTAGGAAGAGTATTCACCGGATGAAGATGTGGTCAATACAAATTACAGTGACTTGAAGGGGTTAAGCTGTCGTAGTCTGGTGATGTTCCGATAATCATATGACTAGTTGTAAATCGTCGCTGTTTTCATCAGTAGAAACTAGAATTTTAAATGTACCGTTACCAGCGATAGGAAAAATATCAAATTATTATTTTGGACTGGATCAGTTTGATATCAGGCTTTATCGAACGATGTACGCACTGGGCATCACCATTTAATGGATATAAATATGTATTATTAATAACATATGTAGCGGGTATTTTATTTTAATTTCTTGGAGAAAACCAGGAGGCCCCCCCCCACATTTTTATTTTATTTTTAAGTGTTTATTTACGGATGTACAATTTAAGTAATAATAAATGGAGATATTGGTAAATCCGCAAGACACACAATAGAAACTGTATACTGTCCTTTTTACTATTATTACCTATTATCAAATATTTGCTTTTACTAAGTTTTAGAGCTGTTTATAGTCTGTCACATAAAATCACTGCCGCCGTGGTGTTCGAACATAGTGACACTCATGATCTAAGTATAGAGTGTAATGAGTTAATACATTTTTCACTTCAGAAATGTCTTGCTTGTTACACGCATTAGAAGATAAAACAGTCCGGTTAAGGGGGGACTGTCGAAAAATGCTGCGTGACCGGGTTACTATGTGGGAGTACGCAGCAAAGGTAAATGCGTGTTAAGCTCTATGTAATTCCACTTCTATTTAACATATACAATTACTGAAGAGGTATGTAGAAATGACTAATTGCACGATATGGGTTTTAGGCATGAGGTGGGTGTAGCCATGGCAGTATCAAAATGAATTTCCTAATTGCGATATCAAGGCTTGCTTGCAAGTTTTTAAGTCTGCAACGGCTATAGCCCTCTGAGTGCCTAAGACCCATATAAATATGGGCATTTCTTCCATCCTTTGAACTCTGTGCATTGCTCTGCATCTACTCTGTCAGGGTCATGTTGTGCGCGTGTTTAATGTCAGTTTTGATTTGCACACCTACACTAACTATTCATTCTTTGTGGATTGAACCAATTAGTATTTAGTAAATGTACTATATATACTATGTATGCATCATCATATGCTATCATAAAGCATTTAAACATACATTTACAGTAAGACGTATTGCTTAATTTATTTTGCTTTGCCTTACATTTGTTTCTGATGTGGATTAAGGTGGGATTGTTCAAGAAAATATTCTACTTTAGATAAAGCACTGCTTCATGTACATGTACGAGTGTGCGGTGAGCTGCTTTTCCACCCCACCCCAGCACGGCTAGCGGCCGAAGTATGGCTGGGCGGACACCGGCTTTAGCATCTCGGAAGTGATGCATCGCCTGGATCTGAATTGCAAGCGTTGCAATACATTCGGTGAAGCGGTGCTGTTTTTTGCCTACTCAAACTTGCGTGCCTTCTCACTAGGTGGCGCCACCGGAGTCGTTGGGGGAGCTGGCGAGCCAGATTCAGCAGTCCAAGGCGCGCAACTACTTCTTCCTGGTGATCCTCGCCGCGCTCGGCATCATCTTCTTTGGCGGTCTTTTCTGTGGCCGGGTCACGAAGCGGGTGCGAGCCGAGCTGAAGAACAAATGATGGACAGTTCGGCGCGCCGCCGCGAGCACCAGGAAGGGAAACAGCTGTAGATATAAATATGTATATTTTGGGGGAAAACGCCCGACTGGTATTGAACTTTAGGGACTTTTTCACTTAAGCCAATTACTATTTAAACTGGGATTACTTCGCTACTATCTAGAGTCTGCAACGACTAACCATATGGGCGAATACGATGCCTCGGGCTTCTTTATCGTAATTAAAAAATATATATATAAATTAAAGGGGGAAAATCTCCCCCCCCCCCCCCCCCCGTGAGGTGATAAGTCTAACAATAATTCGATATAATAACGATGAATTTAATACTAATTAAGAATTGCAGGGAGCTTTGGTCGGCTTCATCTCGGTAGATAAAGATGCATTTGATGGCAGTCCTTGTGTGATTATGCTTTATACTTACAGGAATGATATTGATGCTAATGTCATTAAGAACTGTCACTAGAGGAGTTGTACCCACAGATTTCTCCTCTCCTCCCCAATCTACACCACCCCTCGATCCGCCACCCCTGAAGGTCATTGCAGAGTTCTGCGTAACTAGCATCTGTCTTTATCATCAGCGCATAGTAAGCATCTCATGGTCGTTGGTTTGTGTGTATATGTGTGGCATCCCTACTTCATGACACCTGGAGACATGTGTACTACACTACTAAAGGCGGCTGTCGCTACAAGCTGGCAGCATCCCACCTGCTTCTAGATTGTCGGGTAATTTTCTGAGCGAGAGGGAAGGTGAGGGATGGTGGAGAGGGGTGTTGTATAAAGCCATGCCTCGTAATTTCCCTATATATCAGTTATGTACAGATACATTGCACCCCACGTGACACTAGTTGGCGACAGCCTCCTGAATCCCATGTCTGTTTCTATTTTAATATCCTACAGTCAATCTAGCCTCGGATGCCATATTATCATTATCAAAGGAAATTTTTTTTTTTTACTTCTGTAAACGTAGAAATTCAAATAGAATGCACTGGGTAGAAAGTTCACTTTGAAATCACACCACCCTTGCTGGATGAAGATTATGCATGTAAAAATTGTTTTTTTGGTGTGCGTGATTTTTTTTTTTGAGGGGGCGGGATTATGATTGCACATGTACTGAGTTATGACTAGGAAATGACTCCATACGACCAAAAAACGCCCCTTGTATCAGGTGTGCAGTAAAATATTCTAACTAAAGGCACCTATGTGGTGGTATCGGCTTATCATGCGCTACAGTGTGCAGAAATGAAAGATCTACGCGATTTCGCAGATTTCCGCTTTTTATATTTGCTGCTTAACGTTCACAAAATGCAAAGGAATGTGAATATATATGACAGCAATTGATTTGTCCAAATCCCATTCTTATAGGACCTTAAATGTTGCTAGAACATAAACCCAAACAAAAATGTTAGACATGGGCGATAATGTAGTCACAACAAGGACAGTTGAAACCTCACTCCCAGCATTTTTCTGCGATTGTTCCTTGCCAGTGCTAATTCTATAGGAGAATATCCCCATTTTCGCGGAAATTCTTGGCTTGGCTTGCTTCTGCTGGAACCCACTAGGTGGCGCCAGGGTCTGAGCCTGGTTTCCGCGTTTTTTGCCGGAGACAACTTTCATTCCTGAGTGATAAAGGCAGTGCACGTGTGCACGCGCACAGAATTTGTGGACTTGCCACTATGACCTATGAAATTTTACGTTGGTACTATGCCTCAGGCTACTCGTAGTCCAGGGAGAAGGAAGTACATCTGGGTCCAGCAATTAGCATAACCTACTCGCAACGGGAGGATGTTTGTTGAGTAGCTCCGGCAGTTTTTCTACTTTAACTACTAAACCAACAGGTTAGTACCATTTTAACTGGTGACGTTATAGTTCATGTTGACCGGGCACGGTGGCCGAATCGGTAGAGCACAGGCCTCATGTGCGGAAGATCGGTCGAGTCAAACCAATGACTTAAACATTGATACTTGTCACTTCCTAGCCTGGTGTTCGGCATTATTAAAGTATTTACTGTTTTACAGTTAATTACGATGTGTCGTAACATCGTTAGAACAATACAGCCATTGTTTTAATGCCGCCCATTGCAGAATGGAGAGATGTTTGGCAGGAGGCACTTACATTGCCCAATTGTTTTTTAGGCATACCTCCAAGTCCGGTAGTATTTTCTTCACCTTGTTGGCAATAAAAGCCACAGGTGGAAGAAGTTTATGGGATAGAGAGTGTGGGAGGGGCCACTACACTGGTCCCTACCCCTTGTTTGGGTTCGGTTGGTTGTCCATATCGCTTACCTACGACAGTCAAATTCCCATACGCCTGTGTTAAAAACGGTTTAAATACGGATTTAACACCATGGTGCACACATTTGGTATTTTATTGTTAATTACCTGTGTGATTTTCACCTTGAATAATGCCAAACCTTTGGTTTCAGTGTTTTGCAGACTTCCAGCTATGGCTACTAAGCGGAGTAAAGCTGATACACCTCGAGAGTTCAGTGAAGACGAAGACCAGTCACCACCAGTACGGATTCAAAGGTCACCAGAACAAAGGGATTCTGAGGAGGCGGGGGGCTCGGAGCCCTGCCTGGCTGACCTAGATGCGCGATTGACGGGTGTTGTGCAACTCAAGTTGGAAAAGATGCTCCCCTCTAGACCACAGGCTACTAATGCTGGTAAGCCTGCGCACATTTTGGAAGACTCCGATTGGGAGGATCTTTCCGAATATCAGGACTCCTCGGACTATGAGTCCCCTGACGATGTGGTTGTGGTTGCGCGCAAACGCAGGCATAAGAAGATAATACAATCTTCGGAGGGGGATGGAGTTCACCAGGGCTCGTAAGAAGAAGCCTCTGGTGAAGAAAAGTAAGAAAAAGAAGTCCAAGAAGAGCAAGTCTTCTTCATCAGACTCGAGGGGCCAGAGGCAGTCATTCGGCTGGAACGATGGTAACAGACCCTTCAAGAGGGAGTTCAACGCCCAGAAACTGTTCCCCCGCCCAGGGAACAAGTAGAAGTGGCAACGCAGACTCCAGTAAACAAATTTAAAGCTGGTAATCTAAATAATTGCCTACCGGAATGGAATAACATTACGGAGAATTTAGCTATACTTAGCTTAGCGGAAGGAGTGAGAATACCACTTTTGGAGGAGCCTATTCAAGATAGCATACCCTTTCCTTATCGTTTTGATACTTCAGAACGCGAGGCCGTGAATTTTCAGGTTCACCAATTTTGTGAAAAGGGCATTATAGAACCAGCACTTCATGAGCCTAGGGAATTTATTTCTAATATTTTCATGAGACCCAAGCCAAATGGAGATGTCAGACTAATTTTGGACTTAACAAGGTTAAACAAAATAGTTGAGTTTAAACATTTCAAAATGTTTTCGCTAGAAACAGCTAGAGACTTAGTAACACAAGACTCTTGGCTAACCAGTGTGGATCTTAGAGATGCATACTATACAGTACCAATTTATAAATCTAATCGTAAATATCTCAGGTTTTTTTGGAATGATAGATAACCTTTATGAGTTTACCTGTATGCCTAACAGACTAGCTTGCGCTCCATGCATTTTCTCAAGGTTACTTAAACGGTTTTTTTCCCACATGGCTAGGAAATGACATGTTATGTTTCCGTATATTGATGAATCATTTAGTGTGGCACAAACACAACACCATTGTCAGACAGCAGTAGACGAATTAGGTTTCTACATACATGAAACTAAATCAGTATTAACACCAACAAAGAAGTTAAAATTTCTGAGATTTTTTTTTATTGACACCACAGAAATGACCATTTCATTAACAGAACTAAAATTTCCAACAACAGCAAACCAATTATTACAATTGAATAAACCAAAGATAAGGCAAGTGGCAATACTGATAGGAATCATGATACCCTATGCCCCTGCTATTCTATACGGCAAGGCCCATATTAAATCACTAGAAATAGATAAGAACTTAGCGTTGGCTCACACTAAAGGGAATTTTGAACGACCCATGACATCACCAGAAGGCCTAAATGATATTATGTGGTGGCTATCACACATTACAAATTCACCCAACCCCATTAGAATGGGAGAACCCAATACTACAGTTACAACAGACGCTTCGCTAGAAGGTTAGGGGGATCACACAGACCAACAGGCAACAAGTGGTCAGTGGATGGAAGATGAAATCTCTGATTGCATTAACAGATAACACGACAACTATGGCTTATATACGTAATATGGGAGGGACTCGTTCCAAACCATGTAACCATTTAGCCAAACTAATTTTGGACTGAGCAGAGGAACACAACATATGGCTAACAGTAGCACATATTCCAGGCAGTTAAAATACTTTGGCTGACAAGAAAGGTCTACATTTTCACGACCATCTAGAATGATCATTAAACCAAGCTATTTTCAACCATATTTGTGGAAAATGGCGCAAACCAGAAATTTACTTATTTGCATCACACAACAAGAAAAGTTACCCACGTATGTGTCTTGGCATCCAGAGCCAGAAGCCTGGAGAGTAGATGCATTTTCTTTGATTTGGAATAACATTACATGTTCCCACCATTCAGCATTATCAGCAGAGTGGCCAGGAAGATCAAGATGGATCACTCACGTGCAGTACTGAAAGTACCAGCATGGGACATGCAACCATGGCTAGCGGCAGTAACCTTAGAAGCAAAGGACATTCTTAGGTTTCCACTAGAAAGGAACAACCTACAACATCATGGACCACTAACAGTTCACGGAGACGTGTCAATGACACCCCTTTTGGCATTCCTTTTTTAAGAAAACACTTAGGACAATATGGTTTAGACAAGATTACACAATAAAGACTTATTTCACATACCTGGAGGAAAGGAACGGTGAAATTATACACAAGGTATTTGAAATGGGGACTTCATTGTCTGATTAAAGGAGTCAAGACATTTTTTTTAAATTGTTGTTGTTGTTGATGGGATGTTTATGCTGTCCATAGCATATAAGCTTGGATGATCGAGCTTGTTTTCAATGCTGGGCAGTTATCGGTCTGTTTCTTAAGATTATGGTTTGTGGTTAGTGATCTATGTTAGTTTTTTTGGATTTTCTTGGTAAGAGTCTTCCTCTTTTTATTTTTTCCTACACTTAATTCTAGACTAGCCTACTCTATTTACATATTATAGGCTTGTACGTAATAGGTAGTTGGTTTATGTTTGGATTTGATGTTATCTGGCAGAGGGTTACCTCTCATGGGCTGTCCAGCTGGTGGGCCATGACATATCACATGCCCCCTAGTGGAACAGCATAGAGGGGGGTTTCCTGGTTTTATTTTGCACAGATATTTTTTGTATGTTTTTAGGTCAGGAATTTGTCGTTCCTTTACCGTTTGTGCCTACAATACCTACAATAGCCCAAATTGTAAGATTTCTAAGAATTTTAGAAGAGGAGGGATTAGGATTTGGTGCAATTAATGCAGCAAGATGTGCACTTTCAATTATTCTACCGAGGATAGCTGGACAAACGATTGAAAAACATCAGTTAGTACACTAGTTTTTTAGATCAGTGTATGAAAGAAACCCACCCAAACCCAAATATAATAGGTTTTGGGATGTGTCAGTAGTATTTAAGTTATTCAAGTCATGGCCTTGTTATAGACATTTATCAATGAAGGAATTAGGATTTAAGTTGGCAGTGTTATTAATGCTAGTGACGGGACACAGAAGCCAATCAATTGTGGCGTTATCTCTGGATGGACTAGAGATAGATAAGGATGAGGCAACATTCGATTTGGAGACATTAGTGAAGTCGAATCGTACAGGGGACCCACTGTCCACGGTACATGTAACTAGTTTTCCGGATGGTAAACGGATTTGTGTAGTGTCAGCCATTAGGGCGTATATATCCAAGTCACGTGGAATCCCAGACAGCTTCTGATAAGCTTTATTAAACCACATGAAGCCATCTCGAGAGACACACTCGCAAGATGGACCATTAAGGTGCTTAAACAGGCAGGTGTCAATACTGGATGCTACGCATCTCACTTGACCTGTGGAGCCATGGTCTCCAAGTTAAGACAGTTAGGAATCTCAGTTAAGAGAATCCTGGCACACATGGGCTGGAAGACGGCTAGATCGTTTGCAAAACAAACGACTAGAAAAGTCAAGCGGCCTGGCGATTCGCCTACTCACTGACTAAAGACGGGTGAGAAACACTAAATTCTATTTTGTACTAAAATATTGTATGATGCTTAAATATTAAGAATAAAAGGATAAAAAAATGAGATTACATAATATTCTCCCTGGACTACGACTAGCCAGAGGTGTAGTACCAAGATAAAATAGTATAGTTATACAAGTCTGACCTGGTACAGATGATGGATAACTGGTGTTTTCCCGAGGTACTAGCCTCACATAGTCGTGGGTCAGGGCCCGCCCACCCTACCCTACCACGAGTATTACGTTGGCTTGTGCCGAAATGAAAACATAAGAGTATTCATAGAGTAGAGATAATTTTTTATTCTATAAAGTATGTAAAAGATTGCTGGACCCGGATGTGCTTCCTTCTCCCTGACCCACGACTATCCGAGGCTAGTACCTCGGGAAAACACCAGTTATCCATCATCTGTACCAGGTAAGACTCGTATAACTATACTATATTGGGAGTCAATTCAGGTAAGTGAGAATCGTGCCCTGCTATTGATGAGTTGGTGGTAGACAAAGCAAAATGATGTTATCTGCTAATAGAACAAAAACGAAAATCTTGTCTCTACAGGGGAAGGTGTAGTCCTTGCTAGCGGTCAATACACAGGTACTATACGACACATTCAGGTTTACTAAGTATTCCTATTACATATGAATCTCGCTTGTGAATGTGCAATGTGGGATTTAGGAAAACCACAGGGTCTAGTATGGCCTGTAGGGGTGTTGTGGTCATCTGGACATGGGGGTGGGGGGCGTAGGGGAGGGGAGAGCGGGTTCTCAAGTATGATTAAACAAAACGTCTTGGACGTGTCTGGCCTGTAGGGGTTGTTGTTATCTGGGGGTGGTGGGGGGGGGGGAGGGGAGGAGGGCGACTTCTGGAGTATGATTAAACAAAATGGCTCTGATAGTCGATTACCTTCGGGTATCCGCTACCAATTTTTGACTTAAGCAAAATATTTCTGACATGAGAATACTTTCCAGTTGGCCCCTTTTATTGTGTGTCCGCTAAGATTTAAACCAGTGTTTGGGTCATATTATTATAGTAATACAAATGTACAGAATCTAAGCGAAGACCTCCACACGAGGTGCCTGTGTTAACCATGACAAGTAAAACGTATGCTGTCTACTTATTTTGTGTGGGAAGGGCTGTCACAGCGATGTGAGTGTTCGGTGTTGCATTGTGAATGAAGTAACTCTGTGTGAGGTGGAGCCTGCCGCACCAGAGCCCAGTGAAAGAAATGCTGCCCACCTCTGTGTGTATTGTTGCAAAATTAGCATTGAACTGTTAGTTCTTTGAATGAGGGCCTCCCTCTTGTGCTTCTCTTTCTCGTCAGCGCCCACATAGAAAATATTCTAGTTGAGTTGATTTTTTATATTTCCTCTGTTGTCACCTTAAAGCAGATCTGAAGCTATTTCTGTGTTGGACACTTTTCACTTTCTTATAATATGTACATAGATATAGCAATCACCCGTCACTCGTTACCCTCTATATTTGAAAGTGTGGAAGTATGTTAGAGGGCCTTTACCGCAGGTAGAGTGGACAGATTGTTGGCTGGTCAGTTGTGCAGTTCTATATATGATAAAAGCGCACTCACCCGACCTCGATTCCTGGTGTTTTACTGAGTGTTGACTGCTTGTAACTAATTAGGCCTGGCACAGGTGTCCACTAACAGGTGAAGGCTTCTAGTTTCTATTGTCCTCATACTGTTTGGATGAAAATGAAACTCCAGATTTACTTGAAATGTATCATCTTAATATTTGTTTCACAGATCAGCTGGAGAGACCGGCGTCGAATGAACAAGCCGTTTTAATGCGGCTGGGTTAGCTTCTGTGGTGTGTTGTTTTAAATTTCAAAAAGGTGCATATTCAACTGAAAGGAATATATAATGTGATACATGAGGGGGATTTGGAATCAAATGAGGATTTGAATTATGAATAGAGTTGGAACTCCCAACAATCTGAGTGGAGGAGTTTGTGAGGCTTGGACTCGGAGTTATGTGTAGAGGTAGTTGTAGATCAACATGACTCATGCCAAATGTGTACCATATTATTGCTCTTTAGTTTGCTATTAGATGTTTTGTTTTAGTTGTCGATGCGCTTCCTTGTCCTGTCCTCGTATATCGGTAAGCGCAGTTATACGGTGAGAATACTACCATTATGTAGGATCGCCCCCCCCCCCCCCCACCACCACCACCACCAACAACACACGCACATGGCTTCAATTATACATCCCAACTCTGGTAGTCCCTGCCCTGCTCCTCCCTCGGTACCGACTATATGACCAGTCTGAAGATTTCTATCAAGTCATATAGCGGGTCTGTATGCGACAAAGCACCACACTACAGCTGAGTGAGTAGGAGTAGCCCGCTGGTGTCACTCAGTCTGGTTATGGTTGGAATCGGTGGATGAAGCGATCGCTTACTTATCACGGCAAGGCGATTGTGTGTGTGCGCGCGTGTGTCTCCGAGTGAATAATGAACACGCGTCGCGGGCAGGGCTCGCGCACGGGATTCTGAACAATATAAAAGCATGAGGGTAATGACCTTTAAAAGGTTCAAAATGTCATTTCTTTTCTCTTTTATTTCTTTTAGTGTTATTTTAATCTTTGTTAAAAAAAGGAAGAGAAAAATAATGTAAATGAAACTCATTCGCGTCAGGTACTGCCCTCTAATATAATGTGTTTATATTGGCTTTAATTGGGCACACACCGTGCCTGTAAGTTTTACTTGTAAGTCAATCTGGAAGTGTTACAAACGAGGCTTAGGGCATTGTAACTAGCACTAGTAGCAGTCTGTCCTGCTACTAGAATAACCCGGAATCGTTGAGATTATGGGTAATAGCAGTGTGCTCATTGATAAATCATTAAACAATCAAAAATTAAATATCTAAACCCGCCGATGTTGAATTAATCGCCTGATTCAACAATGATAATTTATTTAATGTAAATCCACCTACTACTTGGTATCGTGGCGGTGTAACTGAAATATAGTGTAATAATTGACGTAAATCGCGATTTATTTACAATCCTAGGAGTCGACGCAGTCAGTTAATGTACATTGATTTTAATTACAGAGCCATTTATTTTTTGTTTTAAATACACAAAATAACACCACACAAATGGCATCGATGATTGGTGTAAATATATATATATATATACGCGTTCGGGAGGGATTCCCCCCGTATTTGTATAGTATGACGGGAGACGGCAAATTAGGACGTTGTAACCGTTGCTGCCCTTTTACGTCACCAATACTGAAAGCACAATGTAAACAGCAGATAACTGTTCTTTTTCTTTTTTCTCTCCATATTTTCCTATGTACTGAGGGTTTGTTTAAATGTTTGAGCATCAATCTTTTTCAAAGAAAAATAACCCACTCACCAAATATGAATACCGGTACATGGTGTAACTCAGTGGGGAAGATGCCAGTCTGTTTTAGTGGTTCCACTTCATGCCTTGTTCAAATGACGAATTGCTATTGCACATTTCAATACAACACACACTTTCAGCACACCACACCTTTCTGCTTGGGCACTGATTGTTATGACGATAGTACAATCACAGGGCTCACCCCTTTAAGTTTCGTACTATATACTTTAGTTTTTTTACATTAATTTGATTATATCTGTTGTAGATATAATCTATATCGATACGTGGGTTGCATATTGATACTGCAATGTGATGATTCGGGCTTACTACTACGTGTGGATTTAAATGCAATGTGCAGGGCGGCGAGACCTCGCCAGTCATTGGTATATTAACACTGGGTGATGGGTTGACTAAAACTGGGCGATGGGTTGTAACGCCTTCTAGGCTACATCATAATTTTCCATTGAACAAGATCACTGATTCTTAATAAAAGGTAATTCCTATAAACCGCATTTTTGCTTTGTCTTTTATTTATTCGTATTTTCTTGTATTAGCATAATTCTGGGATTCCGTTTCGTGGTGACATTGGTATGACAAGCCTTGAGCGGAATTTGTGCCCTTAAATTTAAAGGCTCCTCTCGCCTTAAAAGGTCAATAACACCTTGGAAACACCGGTTCATGCCGGCGCACAAGGTTATTACGTGGGTAAATCTCGGGTCTACCCTGCCCGCCTCTTTAGTTTAAAGAAAATGCATATGTACTGAAATTTAGTTTCACATGGCATTAGTACTATTTAATGGAGCAGAAAATAGAAATTAGTATCAGTGTAACATATGTAATAACGTGTTACACTACGCTTGTGATAGTCATAACCACAACCACCCCCTTTTTAACAAGAACAAGTTCTACCCTCCCTGGCTTTGTCCCAACCAGAATTATTCACTACTCCTATGCTAACCTACAACTGAAAGTGATAAAAAGAAGGGAAGTCACAGGACTTCTCCGGTACGTTCAACTATGTCCCCTAACGTGTATGTGACTGGGCCTTTAATGTCTAGCGGCGAAAACAAGTCATAATCTTAACCGTTATGGGCACCATAAATACACCCATCACACACAAAAACGTCCATGAAGAACCGCATCTAACTCAGGTCCATAAACTATTCGAAAATCACTGCGTCTGGACAAATAAGCAGGATGTCTAACGTGGATAACTAGATAAGTGGCTTTATTCAGTAAGTGGACTTTTCGATGTTTGTTGGGGAATAAACTGTTTTTGGCGGAACTATTTCCTAGTTCAGGCAATATTCCATTTTTGCTGGGATGGATAAGCTATGTTGAATTTAAAACTGATTATTCTTACCCTTTTGGAACATAATCATGTATGATTTAAACCAATGACATGGCGCTAAAAAGAGAACATTCTCAAAGCAAGGAATAATCATAATGCTGGACATCCGGGCATTTTATCGCGCTCACAATGCGCGAAGGGTAAAAAAAAATGGCACTGTCATAGAGACAACACTAAAACTACCATAACTATCACAGTAATTTGTGCTTTTTGGTGCTTTGAAAGCAAATTTCTCTTATTTCTATTAAATATTTCAGATCTTTCTCTACATTTTCGAATTCAGCTTTTTTTTAAATCAGTCAATTGGAAGTTCTTGAATTTATTTTGCGAAAATAGTTTTTGAGGCCATGATCCGGTATGGCTACCACTGGCACTGACACTCAGAATATCCCAACTTTCACTATTGTCTCTGTTTTTAATCCTTTCAGAGAAAATTGCTCTGCATAGACATAGCATTGATGCAGCACAAATTACTGCATTGTTTTACCCTTCGCGAGTAGTGGGCTGTGACGTCAGGCCGACATAGAGAATCGAAAATAACCAGGCTCGTCTGACGAGTAAATCCCCTCCCAATTCCTTAGCAACAGGTATGTTTCTGGTTGACCGAGGTAGTCTGTTTGTTTAATGACCCCCCAGCACCAAAAAAAGGTAAACATCGGGTATTGGGGGTTACCGGGGTAGAGTGTGCGTGAAGTAGAGTTGTAGCTGTGGCTGATATATACATCGGTCATAGCTTGATCTGAAACGTGGCGCGAATCTGTGTTGTAACGGTTCTGCAATGCAACTTTTACACACAACCGTCGCTGATTACCAACGACTGAATGTCCCTCGCACATAACCAGTGGAAATTCACTTCCGGGAAGCAACCATGGCTGGGGCGCCGTTACTCATAACTTTTGCTTCTGGTATTGTTTTGAGAACATGGCTTGCTACGCCTGGAGTGACCGAGTGGTTGTCTGACAGAACAGAACTGTCCACACCACTGACATCATGGAAGAGAGGTATACACCAATGGTCGCTATAGTGACGGGGTCGGTTTTGCCGTTGAGCAGTGGTTTCCCTTTACTCTTTAGTCTGCTCACCCAATGACCATGGCCATGCCATGGACATGGTGTAGGTATGTGTGAATACCGCCGATCGCCGCTAAGCGGTTCGGCAACAACGCTTACGCTAGCTCCATACCGCTGCGTGGAGCTGCTTTGCAGTAGGCGTTACCAATTAGGTCGCCAAAAGGAGAGTTTTCTAGCTACAAATTAACTCTTGGTTTTATGACATAGAGCACATATTTATCTAGTAATCTACATCTTCATTGTTTAATTGTTTCAATTGGACCAGTATTAGTTTCAAAAGTTGATGGTTGAATTTCAAGTTTTACTTTTTTCCACAAAATCTTCATCAAATCACTCAAAGTTGATTAAAATGTCCCATCAAACTATGCACATATTGTTCCTTTATTAGTTCTCTACATGTTGTGAAATTTTAAGGATGTTTGATAGATGGCCAAGAGAGTTATTTAATCCGCAGGATTTGCTTACAATGTCCCCTCTGTCTCCCACCAATTGGCAGTTGGCATTCACGCCTCAGCGTTGCTCATAAAACTAGTAATATGGGTCACAACTTTTGGCTGGTTTACTATGGAACAAAGGGCCCATAACTAGGCATATTTTTCAAGTTCAAATCGATGTAACTTTCTTGATATTTACATTAGAAAAATTATATGACTACTAAGTTTAAGGTCTCTTCAAGCTCTTTCCATTGGAATATGTTCCATTGAGATAAAATGCTTTTAAAATAAATACTCACATAGCTACATGGTGTCGGTGTCATTCGCGGTGATTGTCGATCATTGTGTCTACGTACTACGATCAAAGACCCTATAAAACTAAGACGGCTCACTCCCTGTCTCTCCCATGGTAATGTAAATTTCGCAGTGCCACCTTGTGGTGGGTTTGATCAGCCCAGCTGCTGATGGGTGTTTCACATGTAAACACATACAATTATATTATACATGAGATAGGTAAGTATGAATACACATCAATATGAAATTGCTATGAACAAATACACATCATCCTCAGCATCGCCATCATCACACATCTTTCACATTCATATATACATTTATATATATAATATAGCACCTGTTTAACCAAGAGAACAGCCAGCACACCAAGTGGTAGGTTTGATAATTTTGATTACATACTACAGGCTGAGTGAGCCGTCTTAGTATTATAGATATAGGGTCTTTGCTACGGTCAACCAGCACTTAGATTTACTACCCACACAATATCTTTCCCACTCCCTCTTCATTCGCAAATGTCAGATTGATAATACTAATTGTATTTCTATTTAATTAATTGAACAGGTTAGACGAAGGACAATTCATGGAGATATGACAATCAACAATATATCATTTACACGTAGTCTAGTGTAGTGAGACAAGTCTAGACTGGGCCGCGTTCAGGGGACTGGGCCGCGTTCAGGGTCCGTCTTGGAGGCGCCACGGAAACGTCTCAGCGATGCTTTTTGGCCTATTTGCGTTCAGGGTGCGTCTCGGAGACGCCTCCCTTTTCAGACTGGAGATGAAAAGCGCCTCGAAAATGGCCACCGTATTCAGTGGTTTCAGCCAATCACAGCACAGCTTTTCCATTGCAAATGGCCACCGCCTATGGGGGCGGCCATTTTCGAGACCACAAACTGCCTTTGCAGTTCAGACTAGCATGACGTCACGGCCATCTCCGAGGCACCCCGTAGACAGACCCTGAATGCGGCCCAGGTGTGGTGACATAGACTACACTTTAATTTTAGACAAGTTAGTCCAGTTATATGAGTATAGATACAAGATTCACCCCTACCCAGTCCCAAAGTTGTCTGGGTGGGGTGTGAATATTTTTTCTAACTATAGACTACTCCTGCAGTTCTACTTCGAAGCCAAGAGTTTAATACATTATTTATTTTACAGGTACATTACGATGATTATGAATAATATGAATAAGCAATGCTTAGGACCTGCCCCCGCTAAATGCTCGGAGAATTATTTATTCATTTATCAACACGAGTATATTATTAACCAATCGCTGTCATCCACCCTGTTTGCTGAGCAGCGAAGTTCGACGAGCTAGTTCTGTTTCCATTAAATGGCAGCCCCCATATATGGCTATTTCTGTTTCCGTTTGCTGGATCTTGGTGATTTCATTTTCCACCTCTATGAGTACCAGTAACATGTTGATGTACATATATACATGTTAGTCCTTAGCCTCCCTGCATGGTGGGTCTGTTTAATTCTAAGTAATACTGGGTCTTAATTTTAATAATATCAGTATATTAGTAATATTATTCAGTAATAGTGTAAGATAAGCGATCTTAAGTCCCCCCCCCCCCCTCCCGAAATGTCGAAATGTCGAGAAAGCTATGATGGCATGGAACGTACAACAAAATAGTATGAGAACTATAATTAGTCATGAACCATGAAGGAGAGTGGGTCCCTTGTATGCCCCATTACTTTGAACATTTCTAAGATAAAATTAAATTTACGCTACTTTACTACTCCAAAGAAATCGGTTAAATGGGCATAGATAAAATCAGTTATACTATATATGTACAGTTACTTTTCATTTGCAAAAATAGTTATTTTACAAGAAACTTGAAACCGGTTCTAATGTTTGTGTTTCTGTTTGCTTATTCATGTAAAAGATTCATAGCTGATATCAACATAAAGGCATGGGAATGCCACATTATAGTTACTAAAGAACTGTATGTACCGGCTAAGCCGTACTTCAATATTAGCATCCTTTTGTTACTCTACTCGTACTAAGCAATTGCATTCTTTGCTTAGCACTTTTGCTTACTCTCAGTTCTCTATGGGTATGCAAATAGAAATCTGTACTTTTGAGAATGGACAGAAAGGTCGCAAATTGTCATTGTGTGTTTATTTGGTGATCTATCTTGAATCATTTTTGCAGTTACGGAAGGAATAGCTCTGCGGAAGGCCGGCATCTCACCATATTCTGGAGACATTTTTCACGAGGTGATTATTTCACAATGCGGCATGAAGAAGTGTGCAGTTTGGAATCGCGTTATTATTAGCTTTCCCGAGTATACTGCCGATCTTGAAGGTGGAACCTAAATTCTGACCTGTCAATCGTCGTCGCCACCGGGCACAGTGGCTGAATCGATAGAACGCAGGTCTCCCGTGCGGGAGATCGGGAGTTCAATTCCTGGTCGGGTCAAACCAATGACTTACAAAATTGATACTTGTCGCTTCCTAGCTTGGCGCTCAGCATTAATAGGATAATGCATGGACTGGTTAACTCAGTGTCAGGATAATGTGACAGTGGGATATCGGGTCATGGTGCTCGCAGTCTGATTTCCCAGTGAGTGCACACTATCACATGTCAGTACCTGTCCTGATATGACCTTAGATATTGCCGGGACGTAGAACTCCAACAACCAACCAGCCATCGTTGTCGCTAACTTTCAGAGCTCGCACATATCCCTCCAGGCATGCATGGCTCTATCGGGGCCTTTTATATATCCATTTAGGTCCTCTGTGAAGCTGTCTACTCGTAGATCCTACTTTTTTACATGATTCTGTTTTAGACTTTATAATTCGCTGTTATTAATTAACATCAGCATATTGCATTATAGAATATGCTTCATTGCCTATTACTACAAGCTTCTTAATTACATATGAATAACACTTCTGAAAGCTGGGCATAACAATTTGTACATTGACAGTATTACTCACCTGGGTCAGGAATGTTTGTGTGCTATGTGCTTTCCTCATCAATATGCAGCAACCGTCATTTACCATTAGTTTGATCTAAAGATGATGCAAATATTTGTAGAAAACCGTACAACTTTTAGTTGTAATCTTCCTCTCTCGAATAAACCCTTACTTAGTTATGTAGCGGCAACTGAATTAATTTTCCTTTTTTTTCCAGATGCCACTGCTTATGGGTTTCTTAAACTACGTGAGCAACATA
This sequence comes from Branchipolynoe longqiensis, assembly GCA_030323885.1. Taxonomy (NCBI): domain Eukaryota; kingdom Metazoa; phylum Annelida; class Polychaeta; order Phyllodocida; family Polynoidae; genus Branchipolynoe; species Branchipolynoe longqiensis. The sequence goes on along the minus strand of CM059194.1, from coordinate 62,051,096 downwards.
ATGGGGAACAACAGAATGCACTTATTTTTCCTGGTGAGTTAAATCTTTACATTATATTTCTGGTAATAGAGATGGTGTTTAATTCAAGTTCCACATATATGCCCAGTTACATTGCTATGTAATATAATGGATTATATAGTTGGGTTTATCGCCAGGAAGAGCCTCTACCCCCCCCCCCCCCTCTCACAAAGCCCCCATCCCCTAAAAGAAAACAACAAAAGGGTGCCCATCTATATACTCTACCAATTTTCCGGTTTAATAAAATTCACTTCAATGTACTAGGTGTCGATCACCTTGTATAGTCCTTTGAAAATAAGCCCATAGATGTTGCTAGGACGTAAAACCCCAACGAACAAACTGAATAAAAAAAGTGTTTCCTTCCCTATCATTTAAAAAGATTTTATCATCGTGTTTATGATTGCCTTTTTGCAAAGTTATCATAATAATGTAGCTCTGTGTTTAAAATATTACTGATATATATATTCACCCCCCCCCTCCCCGTTTTGTTTTATTATTAATACGATTAAAAACACTAAAAATTTAAAGTATTATTAGTGCTAATTTAACAATCAAATATACTCCCGAGCCTGTGCTGAATGTCTTGATTAAATTACACGCATCGTTGCCACCGACTATGCTAATGTATCTTGTGACAGTGAACGGACGCCAGATGATCATGAGGGATATATGGTGTGGAACAGATATATTTGTTATCGAACTATTACGGTCTGCTTTTAATATCGCATTAACAATATTATTTTAGTTTTTGTTAACTATCACTTAAAGTGATATATAGGAAATTTAGGTTTGTTGTGTCGTAATAGTTGGATAAACCTTTATTCTGCCTTATACTTAGTGTATTACTAGTTAATTATAAATTTAAAATAACTTGCAAACCTACCCCATCTGGCTGTTGCCATCTGAATTACTCTCTAGCTATTAAAGTCAGTGACTCAAAACTTGCAATGTTAGTTCGGAACTGGGAAGAGATTAGTTTATTTATATCCAATGCTAAGTTTGACAAAGACCGAAGTAGAATTTGAATTACCTGGCGCTGTTATTGTTACTTTTGTTTTATGCAGCTCTTGGACCTCATCACAGCCATAGCATTAGAGAGGCTTGCCAAGAACTTCATCAAACATATGGTAAGTCTTCTGTTTCAAATGCCAGATAGCTATTCGAATTTTATTTTGGTTACAGTTTGTTTATTCACCGAGAAGACGGATCAATTTAGATATATTTCGGGGAGCGGCTGTTTCCAAAATGGGACAGTCTAGTCTCAATCTCAGGAGGGAGAGTTGGGGGGGGGGGGGGATTCACCCCGGCCCCCCGCCCCCTCCCTCCCTCCCTCGGCACCTTTGGGACAAGGGCCCTGCTGACTATGAGTCAGTTTGTAGCCGTCTGAGACTGGACATTATAGAAGACCATTTGAACGTTGGAAATACATTTGTGTCTGTTAAATATATTATTATTAGTGGAGGATTCCCCCACCCCCTTCCCCACATATAATGAGCTCTACATTTACTAAAATTCCTTCAAACACAGACACTGTGAGGGAGACTACATGCACCCAAAACATTGTTGCTAATTTAATTTTTACTATTTTCTATATATATTTCTTTCCTTCTCTTTATTTTACTCTAAAATCACTTAATCTATAGCGTAGCTTCATGTTTTGTATTAGAGAATATGTCTGGACGATCTGATAATATGGATTGTAACCGCGCCCCTATATTAATATTGATACAGATAGGTTAATACAGAAGGTTTGGTTACAATAGCCTTTCATGTGCTCCGAAGCTCAAGTATTTATAAGTTCTTTAGCGAAAAATAGGGTGTTAACGGCAGTTTTTTGTTTTGTTTGACAGTTGATGAAGCAAGCAGCCGCTGTGAAGACCTACCACCCCGATGCGCAGAGCGTGTGTCTTAAGGGCGAACATCTGTTTCCACTGCGCATCTACGTCATAGCAGCGTGTGTATCAACTTTACCCACCCCCATACCTGGCATGGTGGCCTAATCGGCAGAGCGCGGGCCTCGCGTGCGGCAGGTCGGGAATTTGTTCCCGGTCGAGTCAAACCAATTACTAAAATTTCACACTTATTGTTTCCTAGCCTGGTGCTCAGCATTAATAGGATAGAGCAAGGACTGGTTAGTTCAGTGTCAGGATAATGTGCCTGAGTGGGATATTGGGTCATGGTGCTGGCGGCCTGATTTCCCAGTGGGGCAGCACTATAACGTCGTAATGTGTGCGCACTGTCGTAAGTCAGTACTCGTCCTGATATGACCTTTGATGTTAATAGGATGTATATTCTGCTCACTGCCCCCTCTAAAAAAACTAAAAGAAACTATCTATGTGCTTACAGCTCATTATACAGCATTGTGTACCTAGCGGCGTCAGAAATTTGTCACAGCATTTGGTTCATCCCAGCGTGCTACCACTGAAACTCCCCACGGGGTCTAATTAACCTGAATGCGCTACCAAACCGTATCGATCTGGCAGGACCCGAATCGACGTTTTATCACTGTACCTCACAATGACCAGCTGATAGCCCAAGCAGGTACAGGTAGTTCTTCTAATAGTTACTTTTCTGTTTCAGCTATATGTTGAATCCGTACGCCATCGCATGTTGTCTCGCAAAGTCGACGGCTGTATTCAACAACCTGGCTGTTATATTAGCCATTCTGTACACAATCAAAGGTATTTCATTTCTCCCTTTCTTCTTTCTCAAGAGGATGGAATTAACGTGTTGTGTTTTGAATTGTTAGTTATGTCGGGGGGGGGGGGGGGGCTGATGAAAATGGGAAATATTGCGCCTAGAGCGGGACTCGAAACCACATCTCTTTGCATTCCGGGCAAGTTTGCTAACCATTAAACCACCCAGGCTCCCTGATATCACCACACTACCCATGCCTACCTGTCTATGTGGTTACTTGCCTGATAGGTCAGTGCAGACTACTACAGTTATATTTAATTAGTTCAGTGTTTATTCAAATGTATAATGCGCTAGTCACAGAATGGGTTTAAATTATATAGTTTTATTTCAGCATTTTTGCTTTATTATTGTGTTTAACAAATTTAATTATAGTGCAATTCTGTGTTTTCAATTTAATCGATTAGTCCGATTTCAGACAGTCCGACAGATCTATATGTTGGTGGCATGGAATCTTGGAAGAGATGAAATAAAATAACTTTGAAGAGGCGAGGTTATCAGTTTAGTCATTGTAGGTGTAATGGAGGTAATATTTACCACAATGCATTGTATTATGGTTAATTTTTAATTTGAATCCCAAGCTTTGACAATTTCTCTTCTTGCAGGCTCTAGAGTTATGGCTTGTTTCTTCATCGCGGTGGCAGCGTACCTCTCCTTGTATCCCATAATGCTTGTGGTGCCGGCCGCCATATTCTTGGCCAAGGTGAGTGATGATAGCAGGAGTCAAGGAAGGGGGTTGTACCATGGTCAGGGCTTAAAGTAGAGTCCCTGAACATATACTCATCTGTCAAGCCGCTACAGAACTACAGAAATAGTTCCCTTATTAACTTGATGGTTAAAAGTCTTCTGTGAGTCATAAGAGTTTTGTAGTGACCATTGAGGTACCTTTTCTTTTTCTTTTTTTCAACACCAGGTGGCACCATATCAGTTGGCGTTGCCTAGATACAGAGTTGTGCTTTGAAGACATGTATTACTGTACACCCATTTAACAACTTAAACAAGTGTTGAATATTTTAATGTGGCATCGAATAGACCATCTTCATGACAACATTTGTGGGCTTAATTACATGCGTGGCAGTTAAACAAAAATATAGATGAATATATTTATTTATTAATAAAATTCGATGTTCATAAATAAATAACTAATAACAAATATTACTCCTCTTTCTTTGAAGATTTATACTCCTATCATGGATAAGTCTGAATGGACTTGTTTTCACCATTAGACAGTTTGTCGATAGAAAGCCCGAGCCTACACTTTTACCGACCCAAGGGATTTTTAACCTCCCACACCACATAGACATGGTATGAGAGCAACTGGACTTTGATGACGCTGTAAGTTATACACAGCGGTGGAAATCCAGGGTGGCAGAGGTGGGGGGCATGGGGAATCGAACCACTGACCTTCAGATTAGGAGTCCGACCTAGAAAAAAGTCAGACACTCTAAAGACTCCGCCACAGAGAACACACACATTTGTAACCTCGGTGCTGGAGTGGCTTCTTCCCCATTGAATACCAAATTAAATCTCTTCCCCTGGCAGTTGGACCTGCGGAGCCCAGTCCCTATGTGCGCACGCAGCGTGTTGCCGACGGTGGCGCTGACCGGGTGCTTCCTGGGCAGCCTTCTGTGGGCGTCCTTCCTGCTCACCGGATCCTGGGCCTTCCTACGGGGCACCTACGGATTCATGTGAGCGCAGCCTTTCCTACTTTGTGAATTGCAGGGTCCGTACGGGGCCCGGAAAGTCTTGAACTTCATTTTCCCTATTTCAAGGCCTTAAAAAGCCTTGAATTTATCCTATTTTGGGTAATTAGTCTTGAAAAGCCTTGAATTCCATTAAACTGTAAATTAGTCTGAAATCACCATTCACCATTGTTGTTTTCCCCTGAAATCCAAATGAGTATAGTCTTGTGTGTAATATATCAAAACAGCTTTGAAAAAGCCTTGCATTCCATGTCTTCATATGTGTGCGGACTCTGGAATTGGAATGGCAGATGGTGGTCATCACAGTGGGTGTTTTTAGGCAAAGTAAATTTTGGTTATTTGAAAGTAGCATAGAAGGTAGCAATACAACACACAACAGTAGGCTGTGATATTTTTATTTAGACGAGCTTTTCTTTTTTCCCTTTTAGTAATTGTGTCTTAGGTACAATACAAAACGTTTTTAAACAATTATAGTTATGTTTAATAAATAATTTATGTTCAAATAATTTATGTTTAGTCATGATTTATCCATTTCATTATTATTTTAATTATACCTTTATCTATATTTATAACATAACAGCCGAATTTCATAACCAAAAATAATTCTTAAAATCTTAACCTAAATCATGTCCAATGGTTTTGAGTTTCTGCCATTTTCTTAGATAATTACATTAGGTTGATCGTTATAATCTACCTTACTTTAGTTTGAAGAAACATATTTGAAACAGCTGCCTTTTGAGATGTTTGAAGTGCAAAATTAATTTTGGCAAGAATGTCAGTGCCATAATCTTTCGGTTTGTCCGTGTCAGGATTTTTTTTGTTATCCCCTCCCCGAAATTGGTTTTTATTTTTATTATTATTATTATTATTATTTATCATCATTTTTTAAATTATTATTGCGTTTCTTTTTTAAGCACGTGCAATTTCAATCGTGTACATTTAATTAGACTTCCTGGTCCTACAAGGAACATAACACTGCCCTGCGCTATGAATAAATATATGAGATTACTTAAATATCAGAAATGATTTTCCTACAGATTGACAGTGCCCGACCTGACCCCGAATATGGGCATCTTCTGGTACTTCTTCACCGAGATGTTCGACCACTTCAGGACATTCTTCATTGCTGTCTTCCAGATCAACGTCTTCATCTACACTGTTCCACTCGCCATCAGACTCAGGTATGTGTATGGGTTGAATTGTGCCTTGCGCTCACTCCGCTTCGCTAGTGTTTATTTCACGTGGTATGTGGGCCAGTGAGGCTGCCGCTTGTTTTTGTTGTAACCAGTTGCCAGCTCGCTTCCCATGCGGCAGGCCGTGGGTTCGACCCATGACCGAGTCCAATCAATGACATAAAATTGATACTTGTCGCTACCTGGTTTGGTTCTATGCATTACTTACTAGGATAGCGCAAGCAGCAGTGGAATGAAGAAGACCATTTGTCTGCAATTAAAATTTACCCCGCTTAATCAATGAGTGTAATAAACGAACAAAAATAGACACATGGCTGTAAATATGGTGATTTTATAGTGCTGCCCCACTGGGAGATCAGGTCACCGGCACCATGACTTGATGTCTCACCCAATCAAATTATCCTGATACTGAGCTAACAAATCCTTCCCCTATCCTAGAAATACTGAGCATCACTGAATATCACTTTATGTACACCACAATTACCGAGATCAGTATCGTTATCAGATATGTAGGGTCAAGATTAGGTGTTTTGGTTTTGAACATAGTATGCATTCATCGGATTATGCAATATTAATGACCTAACTGATTGCCCTATACAGAGACCACCCGCTGTTCCTGATGTACATGCTGATCGGCCTCATGTCCATCTTCAAGTCGTACCCGTCCTACGGAGATGTCGCCCTCTACTTAGCCCTGCTTCCCCTCTGGAGCCACACCTTTGTCTGTAAGTCCAGTCTCTTATATTTCGTCACACCCAAAGATTTACAAACCGATATCTTTAGCAGGGTTTGTGCGCGTCTGAAAAACCCTTGGAAATCATGGAAAATACCCTTAATCATCTTTCTGTCGGGAAAGCCCTTGAAAATTATAATTGTATGTGTGATAAAATATGAAAGCCTAAGATGTATAAAAAGAAGAAAAAAAATCGCACGATGTCAGAATCATGTGGCCACACAATCTAAGCGATAGCATCGCCATATTCATAAGCATCGCCATATTGGCCCAGTAAGGTACTGGAACTTTGGTATAAAGTTGACCTGAAAAGTGCTTGAAAGATCCGTGAATTCTGACTTCCTTCAAGTGTATGAACCCTGCTTTCGCACGTGCTACTTTTGTCTAGCTATCGTTGAGATGAATAGATATGCTGATGGTGTTGTTTGGTTTGTATAAAATAATATGGGAATCTATTAATATTAAAGTTGTATAGTGTGATGGTTTTGAGGCTCTGCCATATTTCTCTTAGGTAAATGTATTAGATCGATCATTATAATGTACTGTACTTTTGTTTGAAGTCGCTTTTATTAGAAATGGCCGACTTAGGAGATATTTGAAGTGAAAATATGCCGAATTTTCGAAACCCAAACACTTTGGTACCTTGTCTTCTAACTACAAATTTGCGCTTTGGTCTGGACTGTGTACATGCATATTACGTAAGTGTTTTCAGACATTTCTTCTTTTCAAGTTAGAAAGCTAATCAATCTCTCCGTGAGAAGTGCATTGTGGGTAGATAACCGATTGTTTGCGTATTGTCTCCGGCAGACATGCGCAACCTCTTCGTGGTGACGTGCATGTACGTGGTGTGCACGGTGCTCGGGCCCATCCTCTACCACCTGTGGATCTACGCCGGCAGCGCAAACGCAAACTTCTACTTCTCCATCTCTCTCGTCTACTGCACCGCGCAGGTAAGTCCATACACGCCATGTGACGGCGTAATTCTTACCTATACGTCACGTGACGGGGAAATACCTAACTACATGTCCTATGACAAGGGGATGCTTCTCTACACGTCACGTGATGGTAGAATGCCTATGTCCACGTCACGTGACGGTACAACACTTGCCTAACTGCTCGGTATGACAAGGGAATGCACGGCATGTGACGGCGCAATGCCTACTTACACGTGACGTAATTGGGGAATGCTAACCTACACGTCACGTGACGGTGGAATTGTTAACCTGCACAATACATTTAGTTAATTAATAATTCCATGTTCTTGATTCTTGAGAGAGAGAAAAACTAAACCAGAAAGCTGGCTAACTGATAGGATGCGGCTGCCTTCTTGTTCTTGTAGATCTTCCTGTTGACTGACCTCCTGTACGGCTTCCTCCGGCGGGAGTACGACCTGCTGCACGGGCCCAAGGTGCACATCGTCGACGGAAAGGAGATCGAAGTGATTCTCGAATAACACTCGGCGAAGCTGGACATTGTGCCGGAGGGCCGCAGCAGGCTACAATCAGGTTGACCTTCAGTTATCACCAACTTCTGAGGCAAATGTCACCCCCATATCCCTCTCCCACCATCAACACTATCATTGAAAACAGAATATTCAGGAGCAACCTCATTTTCCCTTTCTTCTTTCTTTCTTTCATCCCTCCCTCCCTCCCTCCCTCCCTCCCTCCCTCCCTCCCTCCCTCCCTCCCTCCCTCCCTCCCTCCCTCCTCCCTCCCTCCCTCCCTCCCTCCCTCCCTCCCTCCCTGAGCTGCCCCCCGCCCCCTTCTCTTCCTCACCTGGAGTGGCCTCCTTCCTTATGAGGTGTTCATTACTTCATCCATCAATCGTACACACTGCACTGTTGGCGAACATCTCAGGTGGATAGGACCATATGGACACATGTCTTATTGTTTGGTAATAAGGACGTCTCTCGGTTGTCTCGAAGATGCGAAATTTGTATGTTTCTGGCAACATTTTGAGATTGTGACAACTCACGAGAACCCTATCACACCAAACATTCCCCCTCCAGACTACATTTAATTCTTAGGGTTTCCACGTAATTGTATGATGGTAGTTAGATTTCTTTTGGTACATTAGTTTATTAAGCAGAGGAATTTTCAATCGCAGACAATTGGACTTGCTCATTCCATTGTTCCTTGCCCTATCCTAGTAATTCTGAAATAATTTTTTATTTAACTTAATGCATGAGTGTTGCTTTTGAAACTGTCGCAAATATTGTTTACGTCAGGTTAGTGTGTGTATTTGTGTGTATATTATATTATTACACGGCGGTCGTAGATGATGACGGAGGTTTTGTCCATATTTTTGACAGTGAACAGGGATCTCTTGGTATGGGTGTCAGGAGGGACAGGTTTTACTCTAACCAACCATACTTTAAACATAGATCCCTAAAGACAATTAAGAGCGCGGTTTTTGTACACATATTTATGATGATGTTAGTAGAAGGCAGTTTCGCATATGATACTGTGATACGCCCCCCCCTCCCCCCCTCTAGCCCGACATGGTCAGATGACTAAATATCAGAACCAATAATGAATACCCAATTTGTAAATGAAATGGGCAACTAATTCATCTAGCTAATCCCAAATATATTTCATTGCTGAAACCAACAACCGATACGCACCACTGACTCCGCGCAGATGCGATATGTATATGAATACATAAATACATGAATACATACGTGTACGGTGTGTGTGGTTAGAAGCTGTAAAGTTTGTTAATCTGCTGAGGAATCTTTTTTAATGCATGAATAGGCTCAGTGCCAGAGGGCCAGATGCATGGAGTCCTATTGCACAAATAGGGGCCCTTTTACTTAATACGTCATTTCCGGGTTGGTCACTTTACCGCTGGTACCCGGGCCTGGCCACAGGCTGTGGTGCGGTTAGTCACAACACATTACCCTGCTATATCTGAATAATACCTGGTTTAAAGTGGTATATAGCTTCATTCCATGCAATAAGCTACCATAATGCCCAAAGAGTTTTGGTAGTGTCAATGTGTACACTATCACGAGAGGTAACCTGACCTTCGGCTTCGACCCAAATTCACCTGGACTATTATATCTGCCTACATGTATGTGGAATCGTGTGTTTCGGTTGTGATAAAGCATGCATGCTTAATGGCTCCGTCACATCGTAGGAATCCTGGCAGTCTGAAAGGGTAAATGGTTCTGAGAGCTAAAACTGATTTATTTCTCATAACTGTTTGACTTAACCACATACCACAGTGCATAAATAAATGAAAGGCCCACCGTGATATGACCTTAGATGTTGCCAGGACGTAAAACACAAATGAAAGGCAATAGCCTGTGACACAGTACTGTGTCACTGAGATCCCATTTAGCTATTACCACAGACGGGGATGTTATGTGTGTTTCAATGACAGCAGACGACATTGGGAACTGCAGACACTTGATGGAATAAATGTGATGCATGAAGGCATATTAAACGACTAGATTAAAATATGGCTATGTCCTCATTTCACCCTACCGGGAATAAATACAATCAGGTTATGGCGACTTTCATGTCTGACTAACAGTGTTATTCACGGTCATGTTTTAAATTTATTTAATGACTGAGAGCCAATAAAGTGTGTTCTTTAGATGTGGTGTCATAGATGATTATAACAACTAGACTGTGTACAGAGATGTTAAATGTATGTGTACATTATGTGTGTATTTTGATGGAAATCTTTTTTCACGTTATAATTATAATACTTCACTTCTATTTAAGAATACATTATGTTCTTTTACCTGATTACGCTCAACTTAGCAAAAACGATGAATTGCGAGGGGAAAAAAATGTCATTCTTGATTATAGCAATTTTACATTTAACTTATAGCTATAATTATTGTGCAATTACACATTATTGTACAATAACAAAATAAGTGTTTTGTATTGATTACTATACTATATTCTTTTAAATAATGGAAATTTCTCAAATCTGATCATTGAGATCCCAAACCTGAAATTTCACGGGCTTTCTCTCCGTGTGCTTGGAACCCACCAACCTTGAACCAACTACTGATCAAATCGAGAATTTTGTTCTCGAATCGATCATTACTCGTTGGAATTCAATAAATACTTTCCAAGATTAACAAACCATCTAGGGATGAAATAACTTTGTCATCCTGTCGGTCGCTACCTTTTCTCACCTAAACCTGTTTAATATTTATAGGTCAAATCGGATTCTATGAGACGTTTTTATGAAAAATAGAACGCCGGGAAAATAGATTATCAACATCTATTTCCTGTTATGGAAGTGAATGTATTCTCTTCTAAATGGCAGTCGTGTGGTAATATAGGAAAATCCATTCATTTTGGATACGAAGTCATTCCACACCATTCATTGGCATACATTCCTCTCATGCAATACACATATGTGGATGAAAGCAATGCTGAGAGTGAGAACTATATGAATAAATCCAGAAGAATAAAACAATGGAGCGTTTGTTATATTTAAATCAAATGAAATAAGGGCATGGAATAGCTTTCTTTCTGATAACAGCAGTTGGCCACCATGCGTTATTATTTTTATACTTTAAATCAGATTAAACCGATAAATTAAGTTTGTTGTATTGGTGACGTCAAAATGGCCTTGTTTATACATCGATATTGTATACATGGAATTTACATTGCTAGCAACAGTACCAAGCAGTTCATAAAACCCTAGTTTCATATATCATAGAAATATGTCATTATTTGCTTTTGGTCTAACAAAAGAAAGGAACTGGATAAACTATACTGATTTACATTTCAAGCATGCATTGCCTGTTGTGCCATCTCATCTGGCAATATTTAAAGTCACCCGATGTAGTGTACTCGGAATATTTTACAACGTATTACTCTTCACCCCCCCCCCCCCCCCACACACTTCTTTAAAGTTGCATAATTTAATTGTTTTGAATTTCTGCCACATTATTTTTAATAAGTTGATTATTATAATCGAGGTTGCTTCAGTTTGAAGTAACTTTTATTTTGGAATGGTTTACTTAGAAGTGAGTACGCCGGTGAGTTGGATATGTAGAATCAAATCTAGTTGAGTCTTAGTTTAAAAACTCATGCCGTCATCGCATTATACAGCTTTAATAATTCAATTAGAAAGTCTTGCCTTCGTATGTGGATAATACCCAACTACTCAGCAAACTCTGCTTTTGTCACTGGTTTCTATCTACGAACGATTTCTATAGAAATAATATACTGTGCGACAGATATCTCATCGATGTCGTGTTTATTTAGACTGACTCCCTGATTTGGTCCTAAAAGATCACCCACACACACTGTGAACATAAACGGTCTTTGAACGTAGCCGGTTTAAAACGGGCATAGTGTAACCTTATCTACAGCTCCAGTATGGGGAAGGATTTACCTACCAACATGTCCCCAAATCCGTTAAAATCACCTCATTTCTACGAGTAGATTACCGTCGTGATATGACCTTAGATGTTGTCAGGACGTAAAACTCCAACAACCAACCAACGATTAGATTATAGTTTCAATAAACCAAGAGCAGATTGTGTGTATCTTATTGCTAGTGCGATAATTTGATACAAGGAGTTCCCTTTATGCCTGTTACACAAAATCTCTTTAAAAAAAAGTTAATATTGGCTGTGAAGCTGTTAGTAAATCAAGCTGGCCACACAGCGTGACAGGACAAACATCATGTATGATTGATGTGAAGGGTGGGGGAACTTCTCTGATCTGTTTGTGGTGAACGTGAGAGCACCATGTATACGTATGTACACAAGTGTCTCAGGTAGATCACGTGACGACATTCGCTCACACACAAAAAATTATGTATATGTGTGATATATAAGGTATTATACGAGTATACAGGGGCGGAGCTGTAATTCCTCTATATTATATTTATTGTGCATGCTATTTATTTTACTCCAATGATCGGATGATATCATTATTTCCTGTGGGCTAGTCCCCCCGACCGAGGCTGGCGCCACCACTATCGAGGTCACATGCCAGTCCAACTGCCTCGCAGGCATTCGAGCTTCGGATTAGTGGTTTCAGATCAGAGTGAGGGATCAGACACAGTTCAAGATCACAGTTCAGGGCCTTCTTCGCAGCCCGATCAGCTTGTTGGTTTCCTTGTATGTTGGCATTGCCAGGCACCCAGCACAGGTGGATGTCATACCCATCCTTTGCCAGTTGGTTCATTGTATAAATGACCGTTGCGAGAATAGGGTGATTCATTTTGAGTCCAGCAACAGCCAGGAGACAAGAGAACGAATCACTGTATATAACATAGTTAGTGTGGTTGGATATCTCGATACACTCCAACGCGAGAAGGAGTGCTCGGGCTTCCGCAGTGAAAATCGAGCTGTGATTGGGCAAGTGTATGCCAAATTTTTCCCGTCAGCAGACTGCCGCAGCAGCTACCCGGCTTTGGTCTTTCGAACCATCAGTGTATATGGAGAGGTGGTCTGCAAACTGGCCTTGAATCTCTGCATGCAGTCCTTGGTACTCAAGTGGATGTGTCCCAGACTTCCTGAGTTCCGTGAGTCGGAGGATAACTGATGGCTTCCTCAACGACCATAGGACTTTGGCCAACATGTCCAAATCCACGCCCAAGGCCTCCAAATGAGGTTTCATTCGGAGCCTCAGAGGCCGGATGTAATTCGGCCTGGATTTGTCATGTTGCTCAAATAGACAATTGTGTGCAGGATTCAATGCATTAGTTTTTATCTTGACTACATATTGCATGGCCAGTTTGATTCTCCTGTTGTTAAGTGATGGTTCATTGGCTTCGACATAGAGGCTCTGAACCAGTGAGGTGCGGAAGGCCCCAAGGGCCAGGGCAGTCCCTGGTGGTGGATCGTGTCTAGCAGCCCAATATATGATTTCCTTGCGGAACCGTATACTATGCTGCCGTAATCCACTCGTGAACGAACCAAGGTTCTGTACACGGAGAGCAGAACATCTCTGTCCGCTCCCCACTCTGAGCTGGACAGCACCCTCAGAATATCTAGCACTTTCAGGCATCTTGTTTTCAGGTACTTTATATGTGGCACAAAAGACAGTTTTGCGTCGAGAATGAGGCCCAGAAATTTGGTTTTCTCAACGACTTTAACGGGATCCCCATCAAGGGTCAGCTCCGGTTCCGCATGCATTCTATGCAGCAGGCAGAAGTGCATGCAGACTGTTTTGGTCTTGGAAAATTTGAAACCTTTCAGAACTGACCATCGATGGATCCCATTCATGCTTAGTTGTAGCTGTCTCTCTATGACATTCATGTTAGCACCGCTGTAATATAAAACAAAGTCGTCCGCGAAAAGACTACAGCAGCAATACCATTGACCTTGACCCCAAAAAGGGTCAGGGCCAGAAGTATGCTGCCTTGAGGTACTCCTAGTTCCTGTGAGTATAGGCTGGAATAGGTAGTCTTGGCACGGACGCGGAAATGCCTGAAGGCTAGAAAGTTCCTGATGAAAATTGGCAGGTGGCCACAAAGGCCAATCTCATGAAGATCCTTCATGATGCCATGCTGCCACGTTGTGTCATAGGCTTCTTTGAGGTCGAAAAAGACAGCTACAACGCGCTCCTTCTTAAGGAAAGCATCTTTTATGAAGGTCTCCATGCGCACCACATGGTCAAGGGTGCTGCGGCCCCGTCTGAAGCCTCCTTCACCCATCTGTGGTGGGTGAAGAGGGGACGTAGGAGTGTTGGGGCCTTGGGCCACCTTAGTCGTCTGCCGGGTTTGGCTTGTATTCGCTAGGCCACAGGCCTCTGCTAAAATAAATTAGGCTTCCCACCACTCCTTGTCTCGGTCTCCATTTCCTCCTTCTCTAGCCTAGCCTAATTTATGTGATATATAAGGTATTATATGAGTATAAATGGACGGAGCTGTATTTTCTCTATATTAGATTTATTGTGCATGATATTTATTTTACTCCAATGATCGCATGATATCATCATTTGCTGCAGGCTGGTCCCGCCAACTGAGGCTGGTGCCACCACTATCGAGGTCACGTGCCAGTCCAACTGCCTTGCAGGCATTCGAGCTCCGGATTTAAAACTTTTTCTATAGGTAGGACTTGTATTCGCTCGGCCACGGCCTCTGCTAAAATAAATGAGGCTTCCCACCACTCCTCGTCTTGGTGTCCATTTCCTCCTTCTCTACCCTAGCCTAATATATATACATATATAATATATATATATATATGAAAAGTTCAAGCGCAAACTCATTATAATCTACCTTACATTCATTTGAAGTAACTTGTGTTTTAAATGGCTAACTTTTGAGATATTTGAAGTGCAAACATGCTAAATAAATTTTGGCAAGCATGCAAAACCCTGACACCCTAGGTTTCTGCAGTACTTGTAACAGGTTCTGTTAAATTGCCCAGTATGCCCTTATGTGATGACAAATGCTTAATAAGTGCATAAGTATCTAACTTAGATATATGTAGAATGAAATCTAGATAATTATTTTGGTTTTGAAAATTTTATGTTTTCACCGGATTATGCAGCTTTAAACTAATTAAATGCCTTATTTGTCAACTTTACCATTTCATTTGCAATCTCCATTGGAAATGAACAGGTAGTAAAGGTGCATAATAAACATAAATAAAATTATATTGAACACCGATGCAACATAAGGATGACAGCATGTGTACATAAAAATGGAGACTGCACAATGAATTGTTTGAGATAATATGAAGGACTCTGGGATAGCCAATTTTGGGGTTATAGAAAATGTTCATTTTAAAAACATTTAGTTGTACATGAGTTGATTAAGCAGGGGAAATTTTAATCGTGGACGATTGGTCTTCCTCATTCTACTGCTCCTTATCCTATCCTAATATTAGTAATAATGCCGACCGCCTGGCCAGGTTTGACTCGACCAGGTATAAAGTCCACGGCTCGAATCTGTGGTTGTTAGGCAGGCTATGGTGAAATCAATACAGGCAAAAAGAGAAAGACAGAGTATAAAAAATGAAAAAAGAGAGAGCCAAGCCCTCAGGTTTATTATTTATATGGTACATGGATCCAGTATGGTATATCACCTGACCACATTCTCCCAATGAGAATCAAGCATTTCTAGCTCTACCAATGAGAAACAAGCATTTCCGGTCCCCATGGTTACAGTGATCTGCTCACCACCACTGCGGTGTGGCTCCCTTGGCCACCACCTGCCCTGAGCTGAGTGTGTGGTGATCCCTGACTAGCAGAGAGGGAAGGGGGTAATGGGTGTGAAAGTACATCTGAACACTTTGACTTCTGGATACTGAATGGTTTATTCCTGTCCAGGGCTCACTGAACCGCTGGCTAAACTTTCCATGACGTCATCTCATTTACATACTCCTTTGTCTCACTCACTGTCTAGAACAGTATGCATCTCATTAGCATATATTACAGACGTGTCTGGACATCTATTACGCATATATCACAGTGGTAGAGCTCCAAGTGCCCCTTACACACTATCTTACTAGCACCACAATGTCTATTTACCAATGAATCAAGCACCACCAGGAACTACATAAACACATATATGCACCTGGCCCTATATACCTGTTTCACAAATAAAACATTTGCATTCCCCCACCAATGCATCATTATCGGAATATTTTACACAGGCTTCGAATCCCATAACCTAGTAAAACGGGAGACGGGCGCTCAACTCATTCGGCCACCCTGTCTGATTTTGATATCGGCATAGCTTTAACACCACGTATCTAAAACCCACACTGTGCAATAAATAAACTGTAGGTAGTTAATGATGCACTAGTAGTAATATTCCGACAAATATGCTTCTAGTAGAGTTCGCATACTGACACTTCTATGTACTTCAAGTAAGTAAATACTCGTTAACGGCTGGGTGCGAACTACTGCTAATTCTAGCTAGACGACAAACACTAAATAGGGTAGATTCTAATCAATGTTATGATACAATACGGACGAGAACAGTGACAATTAAAACATTTATACATTTCGAGCCAGCCTTGTATCAAAGTAGTCCCAGTCTCTTTGTGGAGAATTGCAAATCAAATCACGACCGTGATGCAAATATAACGAAACTAAAGTGAACAAACAGCAAAGTGCACCCGGCCGCCCCCTCCCTCATTCTTCAGAGCCGGGCACCCGTCTAACTAATTATTAACATGGCCGTTTTTTGCAAATGCATCGTCGAATAAGTACTAAAGTGTGCCGGAACGCGCGCACAAGTTTGGTCAGTGTTTTCACCAAACACATAGCGATTAAAACAAAGAAATTGTGAGAATGAGTTTTGAGATATGAAGACATTCTTGCTTATTGAATTGACGAATTTTGTGACGGCCGCTTGGTGACGTCTTAGTGTGACGTTCTCGCCCATCAAGACAGGTGAACAAGAACAAACAGGTCTGAACGGTCTGTCTAGCCTTGTCCCCAGTTTAACTAAACAAACCACAGGATGGAAACGTAATCACCCAAACATGCCATCAGTGGTGAAGATGGGAGGGGCCATACCTGGGCATGTCCACTGGCAAGTGCCTCTTTGAGATCGGGACGATGGTTGGTGGAGCGACGAGTGCCGCGGTAAAGTGGGAGTAGAGAGTGTTTTATCAGGGGCGGAGCCAGAATAGTTGGGGTTTCCCCATCACTACTACTAGTACCAAGACTAAGATTCCACATGCATGGCATACAACATATCACTAGATGGGATGGCCGAATGAGTTGAGCCTCCGTCTCCTGTTTTGGTAGATCGCCGGATTCAAGTCCACAGGTTCGAACCCTGTGTACAAATATACGGATTTTCGGTTCGGAATTATATATTGGCAGAGAGCTTTATTATTCTTGGGTGACGGAGTGGGGAGAAGGTTATGTAATCTAAAAGCAATGCTGCCCCACTCACATTATGACATGATATAAGCTATGTGAAATATGTGTTCATACTTGATGCCTAAGATTAATGAAGAGATCTTCTTATATAAGAGACAGTTCATGCTTGATGAAATGTTCCTCTATGCATTCATAAAGAATGCAATTGGAGAAAAGGGACATTTTTAATATATATATATATATATATTTTACCTCGGTATATAGCCTCAGGCTAGGGAGAAGGAAGCACATCCGGGTCCAGCAATTAGCATAGACAACTCACGACTGGATTACGTTCGTTGAGTTGCTCCGGCAAATTTAGTCTATAAACAAGCTAATACGCAGTAAGTATATTAATAACTGTGGTTAGCTTACTTATGCATTATAGCATCAAATTGGAAAGTTCAGAACTTTCGTTGGTCCTTTTTGGACTAGTTTAATCGGTTAAAAAAAACCGAGGATAGAACGCTCTAGATTCCTTTGTCTAACGAACGAAACCGATACTTAGCGGTTCTATCAACACCCGTGTGACATGGGTAGAGATGTGGGCTCTGCCTCATCTCCTGTGGAGATTCTCTCGGACTCTAATAGAGAGTGTTGTTGGAGATGCTCCTGGGTTTCTTTTATAGACTCCCCACAACTTTTTTCAGGCATTTCTCCGAGTTTCGTAGCATTTTCTCCAACTTGCTGGCGCAGTAGTCGCAGGAGGGAGAAAAGTGTGTGGAACAGAGGGATGGGCGAGCCGATACACTGGTCCCGACCCCGCGTTAGGTTTGGGCTTGACCCAACCACGCAAAAATTTAGCTTATTACGCCTGTGTTAGAACGGTATGAACACGTTCTCTAACACCACTAGATGTCCAATTAAGTTATAACAACGAGATTGTGACGTTTAGAAATACTGGGACTGACCAATATTATTGTTTCAGATCCCAATGGCCACGAAGCGGAGTAGGAGAGTTGCAGCGGGAGCTGAGGGACGCGCTCCGAGTATATATATATATATATATAAAATGTCCCTTTTCTTCAATTGCAACTCCCCATATTAGGGCATTGCACTGACCAGTCTGTAGGGGGGTGTCTGATTGGCTGGCTGTGGGAGGTCCAGTGACCTGACCCCCTTGGCCTATCATGACCACACTAGTCTCATTCTAATTAATTATTCAAGAAACTTCTCCAGACACACTGGAGAGATCACTCTACTCCTAGCTCTTGAGTGAGACACACCTACTCTAGAGCAGGACCCCAGACACTCTGTCTGATGTTACCAAAATTGAGTTGAGTGTAACAACCACGGGACTCCGGTTCAATGGGCTGTAGGCACTGACTCCTAGATCTAAGAGAGGCAATGAGACTCTGTACGCAACAGGCAAGGCGTGGAGGTGATAGGTCACTAATGGGTTAACAGGAGTTGATGCCAATAAAGCACAACTTCTTCACTGTTAATCTTGTGTAACTTGTCTTACCTTTCTTCCTCATGAGTTTGCTATGTGGGTTGATTAAGGGTTGATTAAGGGAGGCATCATAGGTGATATGAAGGAGAAGAGTTTTATGGTATTCTCTGGGGCTCTGAGTGGCCAAGTAACCCAGTAATACTATACCTGGTCCAGTCAAACCAATGACGTACATAGTTATACTTGGTCACTTCCTAGCCAGGCTCTCGGCATCATTAGGATAGGGCAAGGACTGCTTGGCTCATTGTCAGGATAATGTAACTGAGTTGGATGTCAGGTAATTGTGCTGGTGGTTTGGTCTCCCAGTGGGGCAGCACTATAACATTGCCATGAGTGTGTACTGTCACACGTTGGTACCCATCCTGATATGACCTTAGATATTACTAGGACTTAAAACAAGAACAAACAAAGAAAACGAGTGTAGTGGTCTGCACTGACCCGGAAAGCATAGAGACGTGGGTTCGAGTCCTGCTCTCGGCACAATATTTCCCATTCTCATCACCCCCACAACAAGTCCATGTAGCAATCAGTGCAGCATCCGAACACAAAATTGCATACCGCATCTGTATATATAGAATCTTAGGATTTAAGGGAAAATTAGAGTTCCTTCATTGTATTGCTTTCATTCGATTTTAACTTTAATTCACAGAAATGTGAAAAATGATTTAGACTTGTTGGGTTTGCTGGCTGTGCACATGATACAGTGGCATAGCCAGACATCTAACCAAAAAAATTGTAAGCACAAAACAGGTTGGTTGGTTGTTGGAGCTTTACGTCCTGGCAACATCTAAAGTCATAGCAAGATGGGTACTGACTTGTGACTGCACACTCATGGCGACTTTATAGCGCTGCCCCACTCAGAGACCATGCCACCAGCACCATGACCTGATATCCCACTCAGTCATATTATCCTGACACTGAGCCAACCAGTCTTTGCCCTATCTTGATAATGTCGAGTGCCTGACTAGGGAGCTACAAGTATCAATGTTTAAGTCATTGGTTTGACTCAACCAGGGTTCGAACCCATGGGTGGGAATCCCACGATCTAGCAAAATGGAGACGGACGCTTAGCTCATTCGGCCATCCCGTCTGGTAGGCCTACTGTAAGCACAACATTTAAAAAGTACATATTATAAAAGATTTAGTATGATAAAAAGCTGATAGAGAAATCGTTTGCATGTGCTTACAGTGCAACAATGTAGCTCTCCACCCCTCCCCCCCCCCCCCCCCCCCCCCATGTGATGGTAGCGCACTTATAGCCCTGTCACACTACGACGTTTCTCTCCAACGCACGTCAGTGCGTGCCGACATGTCGCCCTTTTTGTCAAAACATCGGGACGGGTTACCGGCGCGTTATGAACGCGTTACCGGCACGTCGGTACATTTTGAGTGACAGCAGCATTCTGGGCGGAACACTGGCATGCGTCGGCTCGCATCGATCGTTTTGTGCTTGCTCAAAACTTTTGACGCGCCACAACGCACATCAACGTGTTGATTGGCGCGTTACGCGGTGTTACCAGCACGTCGATACCCGTTATCAGCGCATTGGCGGAATGCTGGTAGAACGTTGATCAACATCGATTAACGTTGGCACTTTTTCGCCAAACTGCGAGCATTCCATCAACGCGTCGGCAATGTTCCATCGACGTTTGCGTAACGGGTAGCGGGTGCGCTATTGGCGTTTCTCCAGTGTTTCTTGACGTGTTGCTGGCGCATCTGCCACACGTGTAATGTTACCCGGCGTGCTGCGAACGTTTCGTCAGCGTTTTGGGCTGGAGTATATAATGGTAGGGATTTCCATCTTTGGCCAGAACAGCTCAGGTCTTGGGCCTTATCTCGAAACCCGTTAGTGACGCGCCACCGCCATGCCGACAGCGCGCCAATAAGACACTGATAACCCGCTGGCGGAATCTCGAGATATCAAGTAACAGTCGCCGACACTCATTAACGCGCTGTCGACACGCTGATAACCCGCTGGCGGAACGTTGAGATGCGCTGACAGACACAGGAGGAATTCGGTCAAGCGGGCATTTTTTTTTTTTTTGTTCCGCCACGCGTCGAAACCCGTTGGCCGCGCGCTACTAACACGCTACTAACTCGCTGCGCTCCGTCGAATTTTCTCCCAAAACGCCGAAAAGTTGGACATGTCTCAACGCGTTGACAATATTTTGCGCGTTGGCAGCACGGCGGTAAGAAACGTTGTAATGTGACAGCACCATTAGAAAATAACCTATTTTGATTTGCATTGAATTGACCGTGGGCCTATTTACGTGTGATCTCGATGGCCAGGTGGTAATCAGTGTTGAGGGAAGGTAGGCTACATGAGGAGGGGTTATAATATCGATCAGTTAATTAAATTAAATTAGAACCGATATACACTTAATTTCTTTTTATCCATAAACCCTATCCATGCGATAACCACCTGCACCCTTCCAGATTTGCGAGCCTAAGCAATAGGGCTTACCGTGCTCTTTTTTATAAATCCTCTATATATACAGAAATAGACCTCCCCCTTACCCTATAGCCACACACATCAATCCAAATACACGTAGGCGGTCTATGGTTCCCAAACAAATAGTCCTACAGAGTTTACCCGAAAGGAAATAAACTGTTTCCCTTGTGAGTTACACTTCACAATGTTGTCGAACATTATTTGTTATCTATTTGCTCCTTTCAAAATTCTACCCGGCATGCTCTGTCGAATGGCAGCTTTCCGGTGGAAGGCAAACATTGTCTCTGCCAACGCAGACGACAGTGCACCAAATCGACCCTAGTCGCTACTTCAGAACGCCGGCCGACGTCTGGGAAATAACCGCCAATGTTATGTGAAGGTCACATTGACAATCATAGTTAAGACAGGTCCAGCTAGTAGAAGTCTAAAGCCGTGTTCACACCCACAACTTTAGGCCGAACTAGATAAGGCGAACTAGAGGAGGCAAACTAGGCGTGAAAGGGTGTCATGTCCACACATGCAGTACTTGGGGCAGTTTAAGCCGGAAATCGATATCTGCGCATGAGCAAGTCCATACTAACCAGCGCCAGTTTCAGTTAGTTGACGTCGCCATGAGAGAGTGTGGGTTCGACCTAGATATGTATGGACTGAATCGTATTGGTTTTGAACGGTCAAAACTTCTGCTGGGCAGTGAAAACCTTAAAATAAATCATGAAAAGAATATCTGTGCACCTCTAGCCAGTTCATAGACCAAATTATATAATATGCGCTTTTGATCGACCGGAAAATAAACAAACTCAGGTCTCGACTGCGCATGCGTGTGACGTGCTTAAGCCGCTTCAAGTAAACCGCTACCATCCACACAAGCAAGATGCGCCGACTTAAGCTAGTTCGCCTCATGTATACTACCTCGTGATGTGGTTTATTTGAAGCGAACTAGATGAGGCGAATCAGCCCTAATCCGCCTCAGCGTCGCCTCCACACAGCGAATGTGAGCCGAACTATAGAAGGCGAACTAGTTGAGGCGACTTAACGCCCAGGTGTGAACACGGCTTAAGCCTCTCTGGCCGGCTGCAAAGTTTGGCGCCAATGTATGCCGGCCATCAACCGGGGCTTGAGAGCAGACGACATTTGTCATCATCGGTGTCATTTTGACACCATTTTATCAGCAACGCACAAAAAAAAAGACCCCCACCAAATGAATATATTGGGCCGGATATCAATATATAACCTATAATCCAAAAACTATATATATATATATATATATATATATATTATATATATATATTACCCAACTTGACTTTACCCTACCTCACTCTACCCGACCTCACTCTCCCCGACCTGAATTTACACGACTTGACTTTACATGACTTGACTTTACATGACTTGACTTTACGCGACCTGACTTTACCCGACCTGACTTTACACCACTTGACTTTACCCGACCGGACTTTACCGAGCAACACCAAAAAGTTGTTGTGTAAAGTCAATTTGTGTAAAGTCAATTTGTGTAAAGTCAAGTCATGTAAAGTCAGGTCGGGTAAATTCAGGTCGTGTAAATTCTGGTTGTGTAAATTCAGTTTGGGTAAAGTGAGGTTGGGTAAAGTGAGGTCGGGTAAAGTGAGGTGGGGTAAAGTTCCTTTGTTTGTTGTTGTTTTACATCCTAGCAACATCTAAGGTCATATCAGGTCGGGTAAAGTGAGGTCGGGTAAAGTGAGGTCGGGTAAAGTGAGGTTGGGAAAGTGAGGTCGTGTAAAGTCAGGTCTTGTAAAGTCAAGTCGGGTAAAGTCCAAGTCAGGTAAAGTCAAGTCGGGCATAGTCGGGAAAAATCAGTCAAAACCCAAGTGGCACCACGCGTCAAGAGGCAAAAATCGCTCCAAAAGCGATCCTATCCTGCCGAGTGACGCCCGCGTGAGAACTGCCCGCGCCAGTGTGTTCGGCTTCTCTTTGTTACATACATTTCGATATTTGCCGCATGACGTCTGCGCAAGAACCGCGTGACATCTGCGTCCAGTGTGTTCACAGCTTAAAGCCGACGGAGCAGGTCGGGTTTAGCTAAGCTTCTATATACACGGTATGCGGCATGAATACCCATGCGATTGTGTCTTTCTTGCTACAAATTTGTGAAGGAAAGTCAAAGTTCTTGTTTGCCCTATGGCAAATGGAACAGCATTCACATTCGAATTCGCACCGATTTGTCCATGGAGCAATCCACTTTCCGCATTCGTATTCACATTCGCATCAAGACATATGGAACTTCAAGCGCCACCATGTGTATACATGCCTTTCCTTTATTTTCGCATTCGCATAGCGGATATATGGAATCCCAGCTTTAGTGTGGTGTAGTAATAATGCACACTTGGGAGAAAAGGGGTAGTGGGAATGGGGTTGATTCGTGTGTCGTGAGAAAGGGGTGGGGCGGACACAATCGCCTGCTTATGTGATTTGCATGTAAAGGTACCGGGTAGAAAGAACACTAAAACATCTGGCGCTGAAATCCTAGTCTTGCCACTTGTATTACTTTAAATCTCAAATTATGGCAGCATACAGAATATTTAATAGCAGCTCTCGGAGCTTAAGATCCGTATTAGCCTACTTTGATTGAATTTCATTTGCATTTATTGACTCACTCGCGCACTTCCGGATTTTCTTTTCTCGTTTATGAATTCGTGTGTAAATATTTACCTCAAATGCCTATATTATTATTAATAATAGTTCGGCATCACCAATTACAACATTATGTACATATATTCATAGATAGTTTGATTGTTGAGGTTTTCTGTTCTAGCAACATCTAAGATAGTAAGATACCAGGACAGGTACCGACATCTGGCAGTGTGCACTCCTGCAATTTTATAGTGCTGCCACATGGAGATACCAGACCCCCAGGCACTATGGTCTGAAATATCCTTGTCACATTATCCTGATAGTGATACTGAGTCAACCAGTCCTTTCCCTATCGTAATAATGCCGAGTGCATGGCTAGGAATCAACAAGTATAATTTTTGAAGTGATTGGTTTGACTCGACCAGGGTTCGAAACCCACAAACTACCAAAACGAGAGACGGACGCTCAACTCATTCGGCCATCCCATCTGGTCCTCTAAACAATGACAAATACTGAAATATGTAGCCTATGTGTCTATATATAGATCGTGTATATATCTTTTTTTTAAATGATACAAATATCTGTGTGTATATATATATATATATATATATATACACATATACACACACACACATATATACACACACACACACATATACACACACACGCAAACAATCGGATATATTCACATCACATCGGATTCAGTGACCACAAGCATTGCTGCAGATCAAGTATGCATAACAGGGAAAGCACTGCCGACATGCGGTTCAGTCGTTGAGTGGGCCCTATTCTAGTTAACATCTGGGATCATCGGGTGCAATTGTATACAGTGACAACCGGCCTGTTGTAGTTTGCTGTCACGTGAGAGCATGCGTCGGTACGAATACCGGGACTATTTACACTAAAACTTTACATACATCTGGCACATTGATATTGACATCCGTCGGAGACTATGGAGTGGGCGACATCCGGGGGATTAAACCATTAATCACTCATTTTAATCTTAAAACGCTACGTCGCGATTTGATTTGATTTTTCCCTTCGGAATTTTACCTATGTATTTTCCTTATTAAACAACAACAAAAAGTACGATCTATACAATATATGAGCACCCATGTGAATTTGTTACCCCCGCACGGGAAATTTGCTTGTAATTTTAGTCAAGCGTATACAAAAAAAAAGTGCGTGATTAGTGGCGGGAAAGCGCGTGTTTGGTCTTGAGGGAGTCGTCTGCGTCTGTATCTAAACTGTCGAGTGTTGACCCCGGTGTTGTCGCCGGTCTGCAATGGGACGAGTCGGGGGAGCGCAGGAATACAAAACACGGAGGTAAATCGGCGCAAAGAAAATAGTCTCAAATTGCTGTCCGCCGCGGCGTAGTCAAGAACCCTGTTGATGGCGCCGGATGAGACAGAGCAGACGACAGGAACGCTGTGTACGAAACAAAACAAAATGGCGGGAGTTTGTTACAAAATTTGGTTATTCCGCGTGGGTCGCGGTCACATGACTCCGAGGGGTGAAGGGAGATTAAAGGGTCGGACTTTACAGTCCCGACAATGGCAGGTGCTCTTTCTCACCCCTATCAAAGTATCAGGTCATGGTGCTGGCTAGATAAAGGATTCACCCTGTACTCGCAGTACACGGGTCAATACCAGCCCTATATAAAAGCTGTCGAAAAAGCGGGGAAATGAAATGAGAGCAACAATTATTCTTTATATAGGACTTCATATTTCCCCGCTACCTTTCAGTTGACAAATATAATAAAACATACAGTTTAATAGAATTTAAAGGTGAAATCGACAGGGTTCTATGGCCGCCATCTTGTCTTTTTGCATTCTCTCCCATTTCACAAACTCTGTGCCAATATAAGTAGCCATTTGATACTGGAGGCAGGCATTCTACTTCCTGTTCCATACTAAAGCTATTTTGCCCGTATTTACACTACGTTGTCGTTCACCCATGTACTACAAGTACAGGGTGAATCTTTTATCAAGGTGGTGGCGGCCTGTCCCAGTGGGACAGCACTATAAAGTTGCCATGAGTGTGCACTGTCACATATGACCTTAGATGTTGCCAGGACGTAACACAACAACAAACAAACAAACACACCTATCAAAGTATATATTTAACGAGGGCTTTGATATTTTGGTTTTATTGGTGTTATTCATTTGCTTTAAAAAAATATACATATATCTAATTGAATGAGCCGAATTCTTTTCTTCTTTTTTTTACCAGCAAATACAAGTTTCATGTTACTTTAAATTTTGTATTTGAAAGAACATTGATTTAAGGGATTTTTTAACAAACCTAGCTTTAAGACACATCTAATGCGATTTACCCTATTACTACTACACTTATTAGCTCCGGGCAATGATTACTTACCTGACCAAAAGTAGTATCTCTTGTGTTTTGTAATTGGTGGAAAGGAACGGAAGAGGGTGTGTGTGATGCCTGTGCATTATTTCTGAAGGTAAGAGATGGTTGAAGAGACTAATAGGGTAAATCTACTCTAGTTTTGTAAACCGTTTCACTGATAGTAGTAATAGTAATACAGACCTTGGCAATGAACTTGGGGCCCCCCTGCCAAAATATTTCCCAATTGGGCTCCGCAGCTGCTAACTTAAGGCCGGCCATCGGTACAGTTCTGATATATTACCTCAGATTTTGCTTCCACGAAAAACATCCATTACTTGCACTAGCACTATGAGAGAGCTTCATTTATAATATATATTTCTGAAATGATGATAATACGACTAATAAGAACAGACAAGTATATGCATATACATGGATGTATTCTAATTAAATTTAAAAATTGCATATCTGCTGAACAGATTAATCTTCTTTAAAAAAAAATCGTTAATTTATTAGATCAAATTCAATTCCAATGCTCCCTGGGCTTTCTATCCTAATAATCCCGAGTGTATGTTTTAGTTTGACTCGGCCGGGGATTGTACCCATGCCCTTCCGAAGCGTCGCAGTGCTCTCTAGATGAAATGTATGCTATTATTATGCGATTACACACAAGTGGAACTATAACCTGCCCGGATCTCCAGTCATAGAGTAAAAACACGCATGTGATTAACATTTAATACAATAATTTCACGAGTTACTCTGCAGCTGAAAGCAAGTTTAGAAGCGAAAGTACCCGTTATTTTTCTTCTGATATGCAAAGTGACAATTTTAACAACCCCCCCACCCCCCCGATTCACAGTCTTCATATTTCTTCACTGACAGCTACGTTGCAATGGGTGTGGGCATGGAATGAGTGCGTGGGCGCGTGTAACTATAAGGGCGTCCATTCCCACCCCCTCCCCACCATATTGGCTAATTACTAGTTAAACCACCCCATTACCCTATCAAGCACATCACACACATCGAGACTGCAACAACAACAAAAATCATTTCGGTATTATCTTTACAACTGTCTTCACCTGAAAACCGTGCTGTAGTGTAACATTAGGCTTCTTGAACTAAATATTTTCGTTCGCAATTGAGGATGGAGTGGCGGGAAGGTAGGGGGGGGGGGGAATTTACAATTGTAGAGTGTGTTTTTTTTAAAGGGAAGGGGGGGGGGGGAGTCTACTTTTGTGCATATACACCGAGACGGGGTAGATCTATTTCTTCAAAACCTAGTGGGAAACCGTTATCATTTTATATATTGACTATATATTTATCCCAAGAATCGTTGCTTCTTTTAAGTTGCCAAAACTGACATTAAAGCTGCATAGTCCAATGAAATATCCAATTTTCAAAACCAAATCAATTATCTAGATTTGATTTTACATATCTAACTTAGATACTGATGCACTTATTAAGCATTTGTTTCTGCGTAGAAGGCAATACTGAGTCAATTTAACAGAACCTGTTCCTGCAGAAGTCTATGGAGTCAGAGTTTTGGCAAGCTTGCCAAAACTAATTCTCCATGTTTGCACTCAAAATATCTATAAAAAAAGTTTACCATTTAAAATAAAAGTAACTTTGAACTAATGTAAAACAGATACTAGTGATCAATCTAATATATTTACCTCAGAAAAAATACAGAAATTCAAAACCATCGGACTATGCAACTTTAACCACAAAAACATAAAATGGTGCATGTAAGAAATGTACATTGCCAGTCAACAGCGAGCTTCCAGGAATTGTGGAGTTAAAATAGTGTCACTCTCCAAACGCATATTCATATTATTACATTCTTTCTGTTATAACTACTGGATGAGACAAGTGAATATCTGTTCAGAGCCGCCATGCAGGAGAGTGGCCATGCCAACAACATAATGGGCGGGGAACAAAATGGTTATTTTTGTGTATACATGGCTATGAGGAGGGTGGGCTGTGGCGGTGGGTGTGGGTGTGTGTGTGTGGGGGGGGGGTGTATGTGTGTGTGTGTGGGGGGGGGGTATGAGTGTTGTCTGCGGGGTGGGACGGGGTGAATGGAGTGAGTGGCAGGGTGCTTCACTATTGACTCTCCGTAAGAGGGGTTGGGCATGGGGGAGGGGAGAAGGCCTTCCCTATCGGTCCCGCCCCCTTTTTTGGGGTTATCAACCCTCCCCTCTGCTGATGTCCTCACCCGCTACACCGGGACACACCCCTCTTGGAGGATACTGCCCACAAGTATCAACCCCCGCCCACCCTGCAGGTGGAGACATAACCTAGCAACACCCCATTTCACACGGGCGATATAACCAGCCGTCTTCAGTCAGCAGTTGCTAGAAGACTAAAGGAAAACTACACGTGCATATGTCTATGGGGATACTTACCACACGTGTTGGATACCAAGCGGAAACTGTCTTTTTCTTTCAAGCATCCATCTACATTACCCAGGTCGAGGTTCCTGATTGGATCAACTCAACTTGTACTGTATGGGGCAAGTGTTATGTAGCAGTTGAGTGAAGGACAGTAAGCTTTCATTTTATTCTTAGTGGATCTACTACCCTTAGTACCAGCAGTCACACCCTGAACGCCGCTAGCCAATATAATAGATGACACTTTTAGTGTTAGCGTCTAGGGAACTGGGAGTTGAGACGCAGCGTCCCATCATAGAGGAACACGCCTCCTCAGCTGCACTCCAGCACGTGGAGGAGTCTGACTGCCTCCGCCAGGTCGGAAGGGGTGAACACCCACGCAAAGAAGGTAGATGCGTACAGCGGTCACCTCAAGACAACGCACACGGCCGGCCAGACAGGAACGTCGGCTCCAGTTACAAAGGTTCCAACCGAGAACAAGCACCGCCGGGAAACACAGGGTTTGACTTGCCACTAAAGGAAATCAACCATCGGCGCCGGATAATGGAAGCCACTGCCGAAGATGTGGATTGTCGACACAACGATGGCGATGTGCTGGATGTCATGGAAGAGAACGGTGCGAAAGTAACATCACCGACGTTGTCCGGTCCAGCCATGGTTACAGCATCGGCGGCAATCCGCGGCCGGAACTACCAGCGACATAACAAGCCGCCTCATTCGTACATCACGCTGATCGCCATGGCGATCCGCGACTCGCCGACGGGCCGCGTTACATTGGCGCAGATCAACGACTATCTCCGCGCACGCTGGACCTTCTTCCGTGGGCCATACACGGGGTGGCGTAATTCGGTGCGGCACAACCTGTCGCTGAACGAGTGCTTTGTCAAGGTGCTGCGGGACCCTGCGCGCCCCTGGGGAAAGGACAACTACTGGACTATCAACCCGCACTCCGAGTACGTTTTCCTTGACGGCTCCTTCCGTCGCCGTCGCCGCCGCTCCGCTCGCCGCCCGAACCGTGGCGACGAACTTCCAGCCATGTCTACACCGCCGCCATCGTTGTCAACGATGGTGGAAGAGAAGGCGAGCAGTGATTTCAGGCACCCGCAGCTCGCGCCGGGGCACTTGGGTATCGACTCGTCGCTGCGGTTTGCCGCCGGAAGTCGTGCGGCAAGTGTCAGGGAGCAGCTACTGGCATGTGGCGTCATCAGTGACTTCCGGGCCTACAACGTCCTTACCATGGTGCCGGCGACCCCTGGCAGGACCCTCACATACCCACCGCTGCCACCCCACCGCCACCAAGGCACCCCGCCGCCTGGTAACCCCACCGCCATCACCGGTGGAGCGGGGCGGATAAAGCTGGCACAGGAAGAAGACCGAAACCAGGAGAGACGCCGCTTCTCCAGCAGCTTCTCAATAGACAATATCCTTGCGCATCGGCAAGCTGATGATGTCATATCCGGCACGCCTACCTCCGGCATTGTCAGAGCAGCCTCTTGTGGAGCGCTACCTACCACCATCTACCCATCATGCGTATCACTGGCGCCCTACCTCAGTCCTTACCTCCTGGCTACTTCCGGTTACAGGTCGTTGGGTTGGCCTGTCATGCCCCACATTTCGGGCATGCCTCATTATAGACTTCCGGCGGCTTTCTCCAGCTCCGCATCGGGGCGCCATCTGTCGGTCCCGATGTAAATAGAGGACACGTGGGGCAAACTGACTGCATTTCCAAATCTCCAGAAAAGTGGTCAAAATCGCTACTTAAGTAACTTTATCTGCCCAATTCCCAAAGCTGTCACTATAGTTCCAAAGCACGGTATTGTATACTTATTTGCATTCAAATCAATTGCAAACTGTGATTTTCAAAGTGGCTACAATGTGAAGACTTCATTGGGGAATGACGCATGCTTTGTAACAGTAATCGAAAATGTGAAAGGTACGGCTCCTCAGCTGCCATGAAAAATGGTGCACATTATACCATATAATTATGCAATATAATTACAAGTTTTATTCTATTTCATGCATTTATATTTAAAGCTTGCGCAACATATGATCAAGAAAATACCTATACATTAAAACCTCTCTCAATGTGACTTTATGTGGTCCATTTAGGGAGGTTGTCGGTTTAAGGAGTTAGAATATGGTTACAATGGTAGGGTTTGGACCCAAATAAAGCGATCGATATAGGGGAGTTGTCGATCTGTGGAGGTGGTCGGTTAGAGAGGTTTTTACTGTATATTATTTAATGTAGTTGATAACACTTCGTATTGCACACAATTATGGGAAACTATAAAGATTGACAGATTTAATAATTGTCAGACATAAAACTAGGAAAATTGTCAGAGAGAAATGAACTCGTTTGTACATGGATGTATGAGACTCAGACGTGTATTGGAGAGGTAGTTAGTAATTAGTAGTGATCAGTTGGCAATGCTACCTTAAAGCTGCATAGTCATGAAAACATAACATTTTCAAAACCAAAACAATTATCTAAATTTGATTCTACATATCTAACTTAGATGCTAGTGCACTTATTAGACATTTGGCATCACATATAAGGGGATACTGAGTCACTTAATAAAACCTGTTACTGCAGAAGCCTATGGTGATGGAGTTTTGGCAGGCTTGCTAAAATTAATTTAGCATGTTTCCATTTCAAATATCTCAAAAGTTAGCGATTTAAAATAAGAGTTACTTCAAAGTAAAGTAAGGTAGATTATAATGAACAACCTAATATGTTTATCTCAGAAAATGTGAGAAACTCAAAACCATCGGACTATACAACTTTAAATAACGTTATACAATCACGATTACCATAAAGCCTCAATAACAAGCCATGGGATGTATGGAGAATTAAAGACTTTTTAATGAGAATTCCCAAAGTTGGGATGCATCTCATGACCGGGATTTGATAAGGCTATTTATATATTTTTTTATTTGTCAGGAAATTTCCAACTCGGGGTATATTTCATAATGATGTTCGATTTATATTGAAAATTTAACGGTACCATGTGATATCCCAAATATATTTAATGGATATTTTAACAATTGCATTGAAGTTAATGTACACGAGACGCAAAATTATTTCATTATTTATATGTGGGATATCTAGATCCTGGGGAGACAAAACAATCAATAGTTGAAGTAAGATTTTAAATATAATTGAACTAATCATAGGAAGACAATGAAGATAATGTAGTAGTTTTCTGTATGTCCAGTTTATCAAAACGCAACATAATGCAATTCTATTTAGAGCTATAATTATTTCTATCACAACATATAGTTATACTAAAGCATGGTGTGTGGTAGCTTACACCATGCGTTTATTATTATTATTATTATTATTATCATCATATATGGCACAGGCGACATCTTTTCCGCCTCTTCCTCCGCACGCGCACACACGCCGCGTGCACGCGCACACACGCCGCCCATGTAAGATTATAGAGTACATTCACCCCGAAGCTGAGAAGTAATGGTGCTGTCACATTACGACGCTTCTCCCCAACGCGCGTCGACGTATGTGATTTTTTGGCGCAACATCGGGATACGTCAGGAAGCGTTAGGTGTTCGTTGATGGACAGCGATGGTCAGCGGTGTGCATTTTCGCACGTCGAAAGTTTTTGTGCTTGCACAAAACTTTCGACGTGCGACGACGCGCAGGTGCCAACATTATGGCAACGTTAGGGGGACGTCGAGATACGTTACACGCACTGGAATAACGTTATGCGAACGGTAGGCACACACAGCGCGTGCGTGAGGGTCGTTCCCACACATTGCGCCAAACTGTTGCTTTGTTTGTCTGTTGTTGTTTTACATCCTAGTAACATCTAAGGTTATATCAGGATGGTGCACCAAACCTTTTTTTTTCTTTCTTACAACGTCGGCCACACACTACCAATACGTTGCGCTGACGCCAAAAAGTTTGACGTCTCTCGACGATTAAAAGTGATTTTGCGCGTTGGCGGCGCGCCAGCGATAAGCGTTGTAATGTGACGGCACCATTAAACCCTGAATGCCTCAGCAACCACCGCAAATATATCGATCAATTTCAATAGGGCAAATTAACTAATTTTTGTATCTGTTATCATGACACAGCATAACTTTATACATATTGACATTTCAGTAGGCTCAAGATCAGCTTCAGTCTTATCGATGTATTTAAGATCGAATTTAAAGTCTTTTGAAGTCTTTTAAATTAAAGCTGCATAGTCCGATAAAAGCATCAAACGTTCAAAAGCAAAACACTTATCTCCATTTGAACCTACAGAAGCCTATAGGGTCAGAGTTTGCACAAACATGCCAAACTTAATTTGGCATATCTACACTAGAAATATCTGCGAAGATATTTCAACTTAAAACAGGTGTGGATTATTACGATTAATTTAATGTATTTATCTCAGAAAATAACAGAAACTCACAACTATCCGACTATGCAACATTAATTACAAACTGGTTAATCTTGATATTATTTTCTATAAGCCAACTCAATTAGCCTATTTAAATGAGATAGGACCAGACGGGATGGCCAAGAGTGTCCGTCTCCCGTGTTGGTAGATCGTGGGGTCGTGAGTTCTAACCCTGGGCGAGTAAAACCAATGACGTAAAAATTGATACTTGTCACTTCCTAGCCTGGCGCTCGGCATTATTAGGATAGGGCAAGGACTGGTCAGCTCAGTGTTAGGATAATGTGACTGAGTGGGGTATCAGGTCATGGTGCTGGTGGCCTGGTCTTCCAGTGAGGCAGCACTATAAAGTTGCCATGAGTGCGCACTGTCACAAGTCGGTACCCGTCCTGATATGGCCTTAGATGTTGTTAGGTCGTAAAACAACAATAAACAAACATCAAATGAGATCAAATGCGCAGAAGGGATTACCTTTAGAGTGGTTGAGTTTGTGGGGTTTTTTATTCACATTTTTGATTCCAGTTGAATAACATCTCTTTTCAGCACCGAGGCACTGGTCTTCTGGCCTTAACAATTATGGTGCATATGAACTATTTATGGATGAGATGATGAGATGATATGAACGATATAGACAGTAGTAGGTTGAAGTCAGGCATTACAAATATAGTGGGGGATCTTATTTTGTATATGTAGACTGGAGAATAACCATTTACCTTTAGCTATATTATTGATTTGATGATCATACATGTGAGGAGACATTAATATAATGAGAGTTGTTTGCTGTTCCTGGGCTCGCTATGTAAATGTCATTTCTAAATGTTTAAAATTCGCTACACTGCGCCTGCACTGTCAGGTAAATAAACTACATTAGCATCCGTTCACTCTCCCTTGTGGTTCTTTACCTCTCCTTACAGCAGCCCCCCGCCCCTCATCGAGCTGCTAGCACTGGACATGCACTATTGAATGGAATCTATTATCTCAAATTAAATAGTGACATCTTAGTCAAGGATCCGAATCCACCTAGACAGGCAAGCATGGATAGGGTGATCGCATCAGGGAGTCTAGGTAGTTAATGGCAAACACACTAGCCTCAGAATTACATTGATTGATTGATTGGTGGTTGCTTTACGCCGTGTCGGCAGCATAGGCCATATTCACGGCGAGAAATGTTTGTTTTTTGTTCAAACCATCGCTTTTACATGTAAAAGCAGACAATCAATTATGTGCCAATAGACACTAATTAAATTAGAAAGCTCACAATCATATATTTGTGGTCAAGGGAAACAAATTCCCATAGAAAAAGAAAAGTTTCATTAATAATTGATAGAATCCATTTAGTAAACTATATAAGGTGGTACAGTCCAGCTGCCCTCAAAAAGGCTAACATGTTTTCCTGTTTTACCTTAGTAAAAAGGTCATGCATACTGTCTGGGAATTACAAGAAGTGTGGGTTCGAATCCTGCTCTAGGCGCACTATTTTGTATTTTCATTACCCGCACGACACGGGTGTCAAGACCAGGATCATCTACAAACTATGCGATGTAAGGTTGGTGAACCTACCTTGTGTATGTATGGTAAATGCATTGCTTGTATATGTGTAAGCATTAAACAACTTGTGGACATAAACCATTTAAGACATACGATTCCAAGGGAAGGATTGGCCCATAATTTCCGAATTGTGGTTGATCCGGCGGGGAGCCCGAGACGGTCACATCTCCATGCACCGCACGCTCCCTCGCACCCCTCCCCCCCTCTGACCTGCATTCGGGCTACTGGTTCTCTCCGTATGGATTTACCAACAACAACTCCCGTCTCCACCCACGTATCACCCATGTCAAACGGAATCAAACGGATTAAAAGCGCCCCCACGTCACGCAACATTATGCAAAGAACGCGCAGAGCCGCAGCTACCAGGGGCCGACCCGGAAAACGCGCCACACGGAAGGCGACAACCCTGCCACCCGATGCGAGCGATTCCATCAACTCACAAGATGGCGGCGCATCCCCACGGCCACCCACGCCACCGGCAGCGCGGCAATCGACCCGCGCACGAAAGCCGTCGGCAAAAGCAAAGCAAGCCGACGGAATGAGTCGCATGCAGGCGTCCATCGACGCCATCGAGAGGAGGTGGAGCACCTTGGAGCAACACGCCGCAAACCAAAGGCGCGAGGCGGCCGAACAACGCGCGCAGATGTCGGCCCAGAGCAAGCTGCTCGCGGAAGCCACTGCGGCGATGGCGGCAGTCGCGGCAGGCATGCGCCACCCGGACCCGCCGGCGGCGGCCCCGGCTACGCCCCACAACCCGCCCAGCCGGCCCGCCAGGCCGCCACGCGTCCACCACCACCGCAGCCGGGCCAGATCCCTCTCCCCGGCCTCCCCTCGCCAGCTCCGGCGAGGAGCCGGAATGGCTCGCACCCGGGGCGCACCCCCGACGCAAGCTTCAGCGCCTGGTCGTCGCCCTCACCCAGCCCGCCCCGGCACAGACCCAGGCGGCCCGAGGCCGCGCCCGCCCTCGGGCGAATCGCCTCCAACCACCGACAACACGACAGCGACTACGGCGCCGCGCACGCCCCCGACCGGCGCGCCGCGCACCGCCGACAACATGGTGGTAACGACTACGAGAGGGGCGCCCGCTCCACGGCCGAGGAGGCGGTACGCCTCATCGTAGCAGCCGCGGACGGCAAAGGACACACCCGTAAAAAAGGTATTCCGAATAAATATATATTTCCTTATGACTTGGTTGAGCGGGGCGATGAGGGGAAGGCGGTGAAGAAGGGCGAGGCGACGAGGGAGGAGTATACCCTCGGTCTCAAACGCCTCGAGCACCAACGCGGGTTCCCCGAGGGGGCGTTGCTCGCCCTCTCTAACCATCAGGAGATGGTAGCGCAGGACAACTGCTCGTTGGCCTGGGCCGTCGTCCGCCGCTATTCGGAGGAGATATTCACGCGGATAGCCGACGGCAGGCTTCCGAGGGGTTGGGAGGACGAGGCGGCGATAAACGCGGTCCGGATTGAAATAATAGCGATGGCAGGCCACGTCCCCGCCACCTCCGCCGCCTCGGCCGAGCACCAACACACCGGGAAGCACCAGAAGCCCGGTACCGACTCCCGCGCCCAATACGACCGGGCGGCGATCGGCGCACCGTGCCCCGCATGGAACAAGGACCCAGGCTCGTGCGACAAGGCGTCGAAGGGCGGGTCACACGGCGCGGGCGCGCAAAAAAATGGCGCACGTTTGTGGCTACTGCGCGAACGTGCGCAAAATCACAACCAACCACTCCGAGGCCAGCTGCTTCTCGAAAAAGTCCCGAGACCGCCCTGGTAAGAACTCTCAGCGGGATTTTTAGCGCGGTGGCGGGAGGGCACACCACCCGCCCCGCCTCGCGCGATCCCGCCCCGACCCACGGAACGCCCACCGACAGCCGACGCGGAAGCCAGCCGCGCGCGCCACGAGGCTCGCCAGGCACTGGAGGCCGCCCCGACCCCGACTGGCTTCAGCCCCGGTGGCCGCGGGGCAGCCCCTCGTGACGTCACGGGCTGCCCTGCGGCAGGTGACACAGCCTCGGCACACCCCGCCCCCGCATCCGGCGAGGGGCCCCCCAGTGACGTCACGCCCCGCCTGCAGCACTGGCGCCGCCTGGAGGATACCCCCGGAGTCTCCGCCCCCGGCGGGGAACCCCCCCATGACGTCACCCCGCGCGCGCGACACTGGCGCCGCCTGGAGGATACCCCCGGAGTCTCCGCCCCGGGCGGGGAAGCCCCCGATGACGTCACGCCACTCGGACCCCGCCGGCGCCACCTGGAGGAGTCCCCCCCAACTATCAACATAAACACTGGCCGGCCGGCAGACACGCCCTCATATGACAGTTTCGCTCGCCGGGTCGGCGCCCCCGGTAAATCATCCACACCGTCGGCCCCCGACCCGACCCGCGCCTGTGTGCTATGTGACGTGACCGCACAGGCGCCCCACCCCGGCGGCGGCGCCGACGAGCCAGTCGACCAGGTCGTCGACCCCCTCCTGCAGAACACTCTTCCCGCAGCCGCCGCCTGCGGGCCCACCCCCGCCGAGTACAGAGCCACCCTTGACTCATTCTGGCCGGTCCTCTCGGGCGAGGGTTGGGCCGCCTACCCCCTATATGCCCGGGCATACGCGGCCGCCCGGTCCTCGGCCCTCCCGAACTTTTTGGCAGCCCGAGTCCCGGTCCCATCAGACCTCATCATCGACGAATGGCGCCGGGTGCTCCGCGGGCACGACGACCCAACGCTCCTCGACCATCTCGAATTCGGGTTCCCCGCCAACTACACCGCGCCCGGGCCCCCCACGCCAACCTACAAGAACCACCGCGAGGACCCCGACTTCGCCCGCCACGTCACAAGCTACGCCGAGGAGGAGCTGCGCCGGGGCGCGCTCCTCGGACCCTTCGCAGTCCCCCCCTTCACGCCCTGGGCCCAGTGCAGCCCCATCATGACCAGGCCGAAGTCCACCCCCGGCAAGCGCCGCGTCATCGTGGACCTCTCCTTCCCGCCCGGCCGCAGCGTCAACGCGGGCATCCCAAGGAGGGAGTACCTCGGCCGCCCCCACGCCTACACACTTCCCGCCGCCGCCGACCTCGGCCGGCGCGTCGTCCGGGAGGGCAGGGGCTCGTTCTGCTGGTCGGCCGATGTCTCTCGGGCCTACCGGCAGCTGCGCGCCGACCCCCTCTCCGCCCCACTCTTCGGCATCATCGTCGACGGCCTCACCTACGTCGACATTGCCCTGCCCTTCGGATGCCGGACCTCGGGCGCCGCCTGCGTCCGCGTCACCTCCGCGATCGTCTGGGCCCTCGCGCGACGAGGCTTCTACAGTGACGTCTACGTGGACGACTTCGTCGGGTGCGAGGCCACCTTCCTCGCAGCGATGCGCGCCTTCGACGCCATCCGCGCGCTCTGCGAGGCGCTTGGCCTCGCGCTCGCCCCCGACAAATGCTGCCCGCCCACGGTCCGCCTCGTCTGGCTTGGCATTGAGTGCGACACCGAGGCGATGACGCTCAGGATCCCCGACCGCAAGCTCCGCGAGGTCGTCGAGGAGTGTGAGCGCTGGCTCCTTCGGCCCACCCTCACCAGAAGGGCCCTCCAGCGGCTCCTCGGCCGACTCGCGCACATCACCACCTGCGTCCCCCCGGGCCGCACCTTTATGGCGCGAATCCTCCGCAGCCTCAGATCCGCCCCGCTGTCCGGCGAGGCGGGCGTCGACCCAGAACTGCGCAAGGACGTCCGCTGGTTCCGCGACTACGCGGCCGGCGGAAATGGCGTCTGCCTTCTTCCACCTCGGCGGCGCCCGCAATGGACGATCGAGTGCGACTCCTGCCTCTCCGGCGGGGGCGCCTTCTCAGACGCGGCCTGCTTTGCGGAGGCCTACGACGCGGACTTCTGCGCCGCATATCCGACGATCCACGAGCTCGAGGCCCTCAACCTCGTCCTCGCGGTCCGGGCCCTCGGCCCCCCCGCGCCGGGTGGGCACGTCATCGTCGTCAACACCGACAACGCCGCCTCCGCCCACGCCATCCAGACCGGCCGCGCCGTCGACCCCACCTTGGGCGCATGCGCCCGTGAGCTCTGGCTCATGGCCGCCCGCGGCTCATTCGACGTGGTCGTCCATCACAAGGCCGGCGCAGAGCTCGTGTTCGCGGACGCCCTCAGCCGCGCTCACCTCTCCCCTGCCGCCCTCGACCTCGTCCGCCATCATTGTGAAATACACCGCTTACCTCGCATTAGGGTGCATCATACACGGGCGATACTCACACTTGATCTCTAATCATTCCAGACTATGGGCCTGCGGCGCACCGGCACCTCATGGAGATGCACCGCGCCGCCCTCGCCCCCGGCACCTGGAAGAACCGCCACCGCCACGCCAAGCGCTACCTCGAGTTCGCCCTCGAGCGCGGCGTCGACCACCTCGCCCCCGCTCCCTACGACGTCGGACAGTTCGTCGCCCACCTGCACCGCCTCCTGCCGTCTCCCGCTTCGGTCGCCAACGCGTTCTCGGGCGCACGCGCCTGGGTCCGGGAGGCGGGGGGCGACGCGGCGCCCTTCGACGCTCCCTTTCCGGCCCACGTCCGGCGCGGGGGCGAGCGCCTCTTCGCCACCCCGGTGCGACGCGCCTCGGGGATCACCCCCGAGATGCTGCCCATCATACACACCTACATGCGCGGCCTCGGGCACCTCGGCGTTGCCCCCTGGGCGGCGACCGTGATGGGTTTCTTCAGTTTCCTGAGGCAATCGAATCTGTTGTCGCCCTCGCACGCCCCCTGGGGCGGCCCGCACACGCTCCGCCGAGACGACATCCGGCCCGTTCCCGGAGGCCTCCGCCTGCGCGTCGCCTCGTCCAAGACCATCCGGTCGGCCGCGCAGGCGGTGTCGATCTTCGTCCCCGCCATTCCCGGGTCGCCCATCTGCCCCATCCGGGCCTGGAGGCGCGCCCTCGACCTGACGCCCGCCCCGGCCGGCGCCCCCGCCTTCCTGGCACGCGCGGGCGTCCCCCTCACTCCTCGCGACGTGACCCCCCTTATCCGCGCCGCCCTGCGTGGAGCCGGTGTCCCCGGAGCTGACGCCTACACCATGCACGGCCTATGCAGGGGCGCGGCGCAGGCTTGCGCGTCGAGGGGGGTCGACCTCTCCGCGATAATGGCGCAGGGAACCTGGGAGTCCGACGCCGTCCACGCTTATGTTCCCAAGCTGGCGGCCCCTGACGCCCCGAGAGCCCTGGCACTTTGCTTTGGGTCGGCTCCCGGGCCTACCTCCTCCCAGAGTGCCCCCTCAGCGGACATGGACGAGGTTGATTGACACTTCACCGTTTGACTTTGTACCCTGTGCCGTTATCGCTAACTAATAAAAACCCTTTCTCCCACCTCCGTCTCGGGTTCCTCTGTCCGGATCGGCCCATAATTTCCGAATTGTGGTTGATCCGGCGGGGAGCCCGAGACGGTCACATCTCCATGCACCGCACGCTCCCTCGCACCCCTCCCCCCCTCTGACCTGCATTCGGGCTACTGGTTCTCTCCGTATGGATTTACCTCACCCACCCACCCTCTAACTTTACTTTTACTACCTTACATTATCACTCCAGGGGGTCGGCTCCCGGGCCTACCTCCTCCCAGAGTGCCCCCTCAGCGGACATGGACGAGGTTGATTGACACTTCACCGTTTGACTTTGTACCCTGTGCCGTTATCGCTAACTAATAAAAACCCTTTCTCCCACCTCCGTCTCGGGTTCCTCTGTCCGGATCGTAGTAATCTGGAATGACTTCTCAAGCAAGGTGCGACATAGGTTTGGATAAGGTAATTGCATCAGGGAGCCTAGATAGTGTAATGGATAACATGCTAGCCCCAGAATGGCAAGAAGTGTTTTCAATCAATTAATAGTTCTGTCCTCTAGTCGAGGGTTGGATGCAATGGTTCTCCACTTGTCCCGATGGTGTGCTGTTCTGATAGACTGTGAATAATTCAAGCCTGTCCACTGTGAAATATTTGTAAACCATGATGTTCTTGCTCTCCCTCTACTGCCATTCACCTTCCCTTCCAACAATGTATGGTATATTGAACTCTGACAAATGATGTGGCCAAAATAAATAAGTTTCTTTGTCTGTATAGTGGCAAACAAGCTTTTCTTATTTTTAATTTTTCTGAGAACTTCTTTGTTGGTGATCTTCTTTGTCCATGATATTTTCATCATCCTTCGATAAGTCCACATCTCAAATGCTGCTAAACGTTTGTACATTTTCTTAGAGATTGTCTATGTCTCAACCCCATACATTAGAGTAGACCACACATAACACTGAAGAATACGCTTCCTTGTTTGTATTAATATCTTACTTGATGTTAACACTCTATACATTTTGGAGAATGTTGTTCGGGCTATTGTTATCCTTCTTTTGATTTCTTCCTCATATCTCCTATCATTTGTAATCTTTTGTCCGAGATATATGAATTCGGATACTTGTTCTATGTTTGTGCCATCTATGGTTATATTAATATTTGGTTTATCTGTCTTTTTACTTATAACCATTGTTTTGGTCTTCCTGGCATTCATCTTCATGTTGAATAGTATTTCTGTTTTAGGTTTACAAAATTTTCATTTCAATCACCCCCATGATATTAGAGAAAAAAAGTTATACTTACAGCTGCATAGTCCGATGAAGCACCATATTTTCAAAACCAAACAAATTAGGTTTGATTCTCCATATCAAACTTAAATACAGAGGTACTTTTAAAGCATGTGTTGCCACATAGAAGGGGATACTGGGTCAATTTAATAGAAACTGTTACTGCTGAAGCCTCTGGT
Organism: Branchipolynoe longqiensis; assembly: GCA_030323885.1. NCBI lineage: Eukaryota > Metazoa > Annelida > Polychaeta > Phyllodocida > Polynoidae > Branchipolynoe > Branchipolynoe longqiensis. Next base: position 62,009,974 of record CM059194.1, on the reverse strand, counting down.
ATCAGAGTTTTGGCATGCTTGCCAAAATTAATTTGGTATGTTTGCACCTCAAATATCTCAATGGTTAATCAATTAGAATAAAGGTCACTTCAAACTAAAGTAAGGTAAATTATAACAATCGATTTAATAGATTTATCTAAGAAATTGACAGAAACTCAAAACCCATCGGACTATGCCAGTTCAAATAAAAGAAAAGAACTTGCCTATCCTTCCGCACCAGAGAAGGGACGCGCACCCATGCGGTCGGTCAGCACACTATGCTAACCTAGTCAAGAAGCACTTACAAGATGATCCGCACTCTCCACGGATATCTCCAACTCCACTCCGTCTAGCTACATCTGCCACCCCATAGAAAACCACCCAAGCACCCCAATTGTGCTTGCAGAGTAGATCAGATCATTCTCAACTTGAACAGCGCGCGCACCCGGATGATCCCCCACCACCAAGCAACCCCCCGCCCGCCTCGCTTCCGGTGGTGTCTCCCTCTGGCGCCACTAGGGGGCCAGGGGGAGCCGGTGGCGTTACCTAGTGTCGGGTTCGTGTACCAGCCGGCTCCAGCGCTCTGGCGGGCCATCGGATTTGGGCGCTATGAATTTTTGTGAATTGAAAATCGGCCCTAGAGAAGCGGAAAGTCAACAGAAGGACGATGGAGGGTGGGAGCAAATAAGGGTGCGTGGGGAGGAGGGGTGTGTGTTGGGGGGGGGGGGGGGGTAAGAGTAAAGTTTATGGGATAGTCGCCAAGTCTTGGTCGGCCCGAGGGATCTCCCGACACAGGAGCTGTGTGCGTACCATGCTAATGAAGCTCGGAGGCGCGGCTAATTTGCATACACCTTTTCCCGGGGTACCTGATCTGCACCCCCCCCCCCACCCCCACCTGGTGGGTGTTTTGAGCACACCACCGTGCAAGGATGAGCTGGTCTGTGCATGTATTAAGTGAAGGTTACACTGGGATGGCTTAGTCGTGCAACTAGTTGCTAAACATGTTGGATTTTCGCAGGGCTCGGTTGGTTGGTTGTTGGAGTTTTATCTCCTGGTAACATCTAAGGTCATATCAGGACGGGCACTAACTTGTGACAGTGCACACTCAGGGCGAGTTTATAGTGCTGCCCCACTGGGAAATCAGGTCAATGGCACCATGACCTGATATCCCACTCAGTCACATTATCCTGACACTGAGCTAACAAGTCCTCGCCCTATCCTATTTATGCCGAGTTCCAAGATAGGAAGCAACAAGTATCAATTTTATAAGTCATTGGTTTGACTCGACCGGGAACCGAACTCCCGCACGCAAGACCCGCGCTCTACCGATCGCGGGGCTCAGTCACACTGCCTTTGCAACTCGTCACCCCAGAAAGCTACATCGGGCAATTCGCTGCCTGGATTCTATCACGTACAACAAATTGCCTCAACGAATATAAAGCAGCAAACTAGGGGGCGAAAAAAGAGTAACTATAGTATTTGGATACGGTGGTAAACAAAGACGGGTTAGACCCTTTAATCTGTGTACTTTTAGCCCGTTGGCCCAGAGACTACTGGGTAAAGTTGACCTCCGGCGTTGGCCTGGCACTAATCTACCCAAAATGCAATGTGCGTCAAATGTCAGAGGGAGGCTGACAACCGACCATCAATCATTTTTGAGTGGCAGGTGGGTGACTGGGGATATCAGTGTCATCCCCCCACCTCCTACCCAGATCACTTCCAAGTATCCAGCACCCTCATTACAAATAAATGTAGTTTTTGTTTTTTAAATGAATATAGCGGAGGTAGAGGGCATGTGTTTGTTTGTTTTAAATCCTAGCAACGTCTAAGGTCATATCAGGACAGGTACTGACTTGTGACAGTGCGCACTCATGGTGACTTTATATTGCTGTCCGACTGGGAGACCAGGCCACCATCACCATGACATGATATCCCACTCAATCACATTATCCTGACACTGAGCCAACCAGTCCTTGCCCTATTCTAATAATGCTGAGTGCCTGGCTAGGAAGTGACAAGTATCAATTTTTAAGTCATTGGTTTGACTCGACCAGGATTCGAACCCACAAACCCATGGGTTTGGATCCCCCGGTCTCCCAAAGCAGGAGACGGATGCTCAACTCATTAAACCACCCCATATGGTGGAGGGTACGTGTGCTTGGTTTCATGATGAACTGATGTAGTCAAGTCAAAAGCGAAAGCTTATTAAATTATAGTTGTTAGCTCGGTATTGCTAGGACTGTTTGATTCATTGTTAGGATGATGTTATTGAGCGGGACATCGGGTCATGGTGTTGGCGGTATGGTACTACAGTGTGGCAGCACTATAAAACCTCCACCAGTGCTGAGCAACAGCACATGTTCAGATATGATCTTATGTGCTGTCATGATGCAAAACCCCAAATAAGCCAAACCAAATCTGACCCACGAGGCACAAGTGATGGGTGGCATTCCCATACACTGACGATGTTGCGTATTCCGCTAGGAGGCGTCTGGATATAGTTAACTACAGGACTGGTATCGCCTCATGAAGACTTTATAGTGCTGCCCCACTGGGAGATCGTGCCACCAGCACCATGACCTGATATCCCACTTAGTCACATTATCCTGACACTGAGCCAACCAGTTATCGCCTCTGAAATTCTGTGAGTACTGCTACACCAACACCCCAATGTTTCAACAGCTCAATAGTAGGCCGAGGGTAGATCCTTGTTGAGACTGGAAGTGTACTCCAACAAATGCTCTCCAAGCACACTTTTTCAGTTTGTGTAACTGAATGTGGAGGGAGAGTGCCACAATGGCTAGTGTGCAAGTGCAACTGAAAGAGGTTCCATGGTTTGTGGGTAACTGTATTAGGTCATGTGATGAGGGAATCCCACCCGTGAAGTTATTCATATATTACATTGCGAGTTTGTCTTAGTGGACTATGCTGGGTGAGTTTAAACATCAGCAAACACTAGCTTGTATTTATCTAGAAAAAGTTAATATATTTTAAATACCGATCTAGTAATTTGCTCCCAAAAATCTGGACACTGTCTCATCTTGTAGGGGTAAATCATTGGTCACAGACACTTGGGCTGCTGAACCTAGCGGGTTAAAGTTAACTAAGGCCGTATTCGATTAATACGACCCGGGGGACCAGGGTTACCCGGATTGCTAGAATTTCAAATCGAACACCGCGAGTGGAGTAGACAAAAACATGTGCCATGTGCAAAACGTCCTGACCCCAGTAACCCACGTCTTGGCTGGGGGTGGCTAGGAAAGGTGACGTCACATTTGCGCTAGTACCAACCGTCCTGTAGGATAACAGCTACCAGTACCAGTCCTGCATCGTTTTCTTTGGCAATAACCCAGATTAATGAAATGGAAATTTAACTAAACTATGGAATCATAAAATAGTTTAAATCCTATTTTGCTGTAGTTATATCGGTTATTAAAAAAAAAAAAGGTTTGGGATTAAGCCACCATTTTCCCCACCCGAGCGTGGAGAAGCGTGTTCGTTTATTCAACTCGAGTCTGTAGGCTGTGTGCATGCACCAAAAACTGACTCGGTTAACCCGAGTTGGTTAATCGAATACGCCCCTAGAGGTGCATCAGTACATAGGCATGTCAGAACAATGTCCTCCTGAGTTATGTACCAGGCTGCCAATGTAAACCATGTATATGCATTATGTTAAAGTTGCATAGTCCGATACTTTTGAGCTTCGGCCATTTTTCTGAGATAAATATATTAAATTGATTGTTATAATCTCTCTTACTTCATTTAGTTTGCAGTAACTTTAATTTTAAATGACTAACCTTGGATATATTTGAGGCACAAGCATGCAAGATTAATTTTGGCAAGCATGCCAAAACAGACACCATAGGCTTATGCAGAAACAGGTTCTATTAAATTGACTCAGCATGCCCTTCTATGTGGCAACAAATGCTTAATAAGTCCACCAGTATCTAAGTTAGATATGTAGAATCAAATATAGGTGAGTGATTTGGTTTTGAAAATTTTAAAGTTGCATAGTCCGATGGTTTTGAGTTCCTGTCATATTTTGTGATAAATATACTAGGTTGATCGTTATAATCTACCTTACATTAGTTTGAAATAACTTTCATTTAAAATGACTAACTTATGATATATTTGAAGTGCAAGCATGCTAAATTAATGTTGGCAAGCACACCAAAGCTAACACCAATGGCTTCTGCAGTAACACGTTCTATTAAATTGCCTATGTATTATTCCCTTCTATCTGGTGACAAATGTTTAATAAGTAAAGCAATATCTAAGTTAGATATGACAAATCAAGTCCAGATAATTACTTTGATTTTGAACATTTTATGTTTTCATCGTACTATGCAGCTTTAAAGGAGCAGTAAGTAAGGAGTCATCGGAAGTATTTTCAGTCCTACAAAGAGTACTACTTTTATAGACACTCCTCCACCTCCCTTCTATAAAAATAGAACTGGAAAAAAATCACTAATCATAGTGTTATAATGTAGGTTACTGCTTTAGAGGTCTCCAATGAAAGTATCATGAAGTCTACTTTGGTTAATAGTGAATTTGAAGCAATATACCTTCCAACTATCCCTTCCCTGCTTGATGTCAAATCCACCAGGCAGCAACTGATCTGTAGAGGAGCATTTGACCGACTACCTGGGCTGATGGTACTCGCAACTCAGGCAGTGGTCCGGGGCACCAAGTGCTAGGGGACATCAAATATAATTTCTGTAAATTCTATTTACGTCCTAATTGTACTTATAAGGGCGCTAAAGTCCAGCGTGCCCAGGGCGCCAGCAACCCTGGGACTGACACTGCGAGTACTCCATCGTTATTCTTAGCAGTTCTCCATGCAATAGAGTTGACATTTCTAGAACGAGAATAATTTGTTACGGAATAGAATCAGGTCTTTAAATGCAACGCCCCTGTACCGACTGTAGACACCAACCTCAGACATTCCTCGCCAACAAGTGGTCTTTCTTTGATGTGAATGCAAACAGGCCGCATAATCTGACGCGGTCAAGCAGTGCGCCAAGTTCGACGGAAACGCACGACGTAGACGGAGCGTGGAATACCAATAGGCTGTATTGTTGACAAAGTATAAGGTTGTTTATAAATAACCCATCTTCCTCACCGACACCAGCTGACAGTTGATAAACAGATTTCTTTTTGTTATTTTAATTCACCAAAGTTTTACAAACATAAAAGTTTCGGGCAGTGGATAAGACTAAATCTGTTGCTTTGACTTTTCGCTATTTAATTTGTTTCTTCACGGGAAGGTTCGCAAGCTCAGTTTGTACATGTATTAGTTTTGTAACTGATTACAGTTGTGCAATGCTGGCGAGATGGAGGATACCCAAAATGAGACCGAATGAAGATGCTTGCATTAGGAGTACATATATATTTATGCAGAATTCCTCTCTTGTGTATATATCTTCTTGTTATTGTCACAAACAATGTTGTGTCAGATATTCCTTTCGGAGACTGTAGCACATATTAGTTTCCCTGTTATCCAACAATACACAGTACTATTTATATTTCGATTAAAGTCTAACCCAATCCACAAATAGGATCATCAGTCCGAAATAGTGTCAAAGTTGTACTAAAGAACTGACCTGTAATATCTATAATAAGAATAATATAGATATATATAGTCTTAAAGGAAAAACATTCTTAATACATCAGACGACATGTCATATTCGGTACAATAGGAAATTTGGATTGCACTGGTGTGCAAAAAATACAGGCACAACTTTTACTTTTTAAACACATACAGGGGCCATATGCATGACGCGCTTTTGGTGTTGCAGCCGAACACCGTTTAGCTATTACTGAGGTCGGGAAATATGTCAAGCGGTATGCAGGAGCGCATAACACTTTCATTATAGCTAAACGTGAAGTTATTTATAGATTTGGGAAATCCCTCGATTTGAAAATATTAATATCGCCACCGTTGCGACGGCAGCATTAATCTTGTAACTCTGTTAAATATGATAGCATTGAATAGATTTGGGCCGAATATATTGCCGCCGATGCGGCGGCGGCTAACGACAGTATAGATATCAACGTTCATGCGGCGGCGGTGGCGATTTGTTTACTTACATTCGTCGATTCGAAAATATTAATATCGCCGCCATTGCGGCGGCAGCGTTAATCTCGCTTCGATTTTAGGGTTAATTTAATCAAATTTCACTATTTGACTATGTAACTCTGTTAAATATGACAGCATTGAATAGATTTGGCCCTAATCGGTACCTAACACCTGTAAACCAGCTATGGAACGGGTTTACCGTAACCTAGTTTAAGCTTGTGGTGTTAGCCCTAACACTGCTCCATGCACAGCGACTTTTCGGCGCTAAACCAGAAATCCCGTCTAAACGCGTTTTGGCTCGCTAACACTGCTTCATGCATATGGCCCCAGCTCTAGTAATCAACATGGAAATATTAATAGATCGGTGATATTTGTTAACATTATTTTAATGAATATATTTGTTTATTTTAATAAATATATTTTTACAATCCACAGATTCTCACGATTTCTAAAGTCCATCTTACATGCATCTTCATTTTCAGTCTGTCACTGTCCACAGATGTGTATCATATGGTTATCAGTGTTAAAAATGCCAGTTTGTCACTGTTTCTAGATGTGCGTAATAGGGTTATCAGTGTTAAAAATGTCAGTCTGTCACTGTCTCCAGATGTGCATCATACGGTTGTCAGTGTTAAACAATGTCACTGTGCCAGTTTTGCGTCACACAGATTCGCTCACTGTTTAATGTCAATTTGCTCCTGCTCTCTGGCCTTGTCGTAAAGTGCTCGCAGCTCTAGGAGCAGCTCCTCCAAGTTTATTTTCCGCTTCGCTGACACGGGGATGACTTTCAGGTCAGTCTGACGTCGGAGCTCTTCCAGATTTCTCTGCGCCAACTCCAAATCCACCTAACAAATGTAAGCAAGATGCATTTGGATCTATGAACACCAAATACAGACTCAGTGACAAGGCAAATTTAACCCGACATGTTTAATCAGAGTTTCTAGTCCTCACATAGCGGAACGATACGGATGTTATTCAAAGTTGCATAGTCCAATGGTTTTGAGTTTCTGTCATTTTTCTGAGATAATTGTATTGAATTGATTGTTATGATCTACTTTACTTTAGCTTGAAGTAACTTTTATTTTAAATAGCTAACTTTTGAGACATTTGAAGTGTAAATATGTCAAATTAATTTGGCAAGGACACAATAGCTTTGATAGCATAGTAACAGGTTCTATTAAATTGACTCGGTATTTCCTTCTATGTGGCAACAAATGCTTAATAAGTGCCTCAGTATCTAAGTTAGCTATGTAGAATCATATCTAGAGCATTGTTTCGGTTTTGAAAATTTGGCATAATATCTTAGATTTTAATATAATACGCATGTTACTAGAAGCGCCTAGTCAACATACTGGAATATATCAATGCGGTAATGAAGGTGTGGATGATGAGGATGATGGTGGCGATGATGAGGTTGGTGGTGGCCGAAGAGGAGGATGAGGATGTGGATGAGGATGACATGGTCCATACACATGTGAAGATGTGGATTTCAAGGCTATTTCAAGGCTGTTTTCAAAGGTATTCAAGACCATTTTCATTTGATTTCAGGAAAAAAACAGCAATGGCAAATGGCGATTTCACACTAATTTAGATCAGTAGGCATAGTTTAATGGAATTCAAGGATTTTCAAGACTAATTACCCAAAACAGGTTAAATTCCAGGCCTTTCAAGGCCTTGAAATGCGGAAAATGAAGTTCAAGAGTTTTAAAGACCGTTAAAGACTTTTCAAGATATTTCAGGCCCCCTACGGACCATGGGATGAGGATGAATAATAATTAGTATTCTACAAAAGCCTATGGCTCTCCGTATGTACATAGCCACACACAACTGACCTTGTTGGCGACGATGGCGTGTGGTCTGGAAGCGAGGCCGGGGCGGTACTGGTCGAGCTCATACCGCAGACTCTCCAGTTGGTTCCACGGCTGGGCCTCCGACATGTCGAGCACGTACAGCAGACACACGCACCGCTCCACGTGGCGCAGGAAGGCAAAGCCCAGCCCCCGGTTCTGGTGCGCGCCGGGGATCAGCCCCGGGATGTCGGCCACTGGCGGGCAGAGAGAGGCGTTCAGGACCGAGAGGATTCAGCAATCACAGAGGCACCATTACTGTCAGGAGACATGGTGTCACCTCATGCACTGCCATGTGCCAGGGATGATAGTGGTTTCAGGTAAAAAATTAAAGCGGAAACCAAGCCGAGATTATTATCCCGATGGTAAATTTCTTTTTACACCTATATCAAAAATGCCCGCAGGCTGTGAAAAGAACCCTGGAAATCCGCTTAAAAACGGAAAAAGAAACATCCCTGTGTGCATAAATATGATTATACAAGCTGGTGACAATTTCTGCAGCCAGCCGACAAATCATTAGGGAGACAGGCACAAGACACCCCCCCCCCCCCAAATAGCAAGTAATTAATTACTGACATTTTAGGTTTGATTAGTGTTTTTTTGGTGTGGTGTTTGTGTGTGGGGGGGGGGGGGCGGTGGAGGGAGGGCAAATGAAAGTGGGGTAGACGGTCTTAAAATCCTAGTAACAAGGTAATTTTAGGACAAGTACCATCTTGTGACAGTGCTCACTGATGGCATCATGATCCAATATCCTACTCAGTCACATTATCCTGAGACTGGTCTAAGCAGTCATTGCCTTGCCCTAGTAATGCCAAGCATCAGCCAAAGTAGAGAGAATTAACAATTTTGTAATTATTTGGTTTAACTCGGTCAGGGAATAATCCCACGACTATAATATATAAACGTTAAGATATATAATGCATATAAGATCTATATGAAATCTCTATATATAATATTTATATACTATTTGTATAAACAGGATAATTATTATCATTATATAAAAAGGCGGAGCGGCTTATTCGTATTATTGTGCTGATTATTACTGCCCAGTAATGTGTCGGGTATTTAATGACGATTAATATGTATATTGGCCTATCACGGCTCTATGTGATTGATCCCTCCGTGCGCTACTGCACCGCCAACGTATGTTGGTGCCCTGCGACCCGCTACTCGGCCATTTCGGACCGGGTTTTCAAACTTCTAACTGGCTAGGCAATTATCCTAGCCAAGATCTAGTATTAAATTGATCAACCCATACTGATGCTTGTCTTATGTTCTAGAGTGCAGCCTAACTTTATAGGTATATACTATTGTTATATGTAGCTCCATTATTTTTCGGGGGTGGGTGGGGAGTTAGACGAGGTAGTATTCGCATAACAGAGTGAGCTCTGTGCTGGAAGCTGCACCCCGGTTTTGGTGCTGCGGTACTAACCTGCGAGCTGCTCATAGTCGTCATACTCAACAATGCCCACATGGGGCCGTAGCGTGGTGAATGGGTAAGCCGCCACCCGGGGCTTGGCCCGGGACACCGCCCGCAGTAGAGTCGATTTCCCTGCGTTCGGAAAGCCGACCTGTCGAACAGCAAAGAGCAAATACCGTGAACTTGCTACCTTACTTTAGTTTAAAGTAACTTTTAGTTAAAATGGCTAACTTTTGAGATATTTGAAGGGCAAACATGCAAAATTAATTTTGGCAAACATGCCAAAACTCTGATCCCATAGCCTTCTGCAGTAACAGATTCTATTAAATTGCCTCAATATTCCCTTCTATGTGGCGACAAATGTTTAAGAAGTGCATCAGTATCTAAGTTAGATATGTAGAATAAAATCTAGATAATTGCTTTAGTTTTGAAAATTTGATGTTTTCATCGGACTATAGAACTTCCACAACATTGGACTACCTCTAGGTGGCAACAATGAAAAAATAACAGCAAAATGAGTAAACAACAAGAAACCAAAGAGACTAAACAACAAGTAGTCAGACGAACCCCTACATACCAGTCCCACATGGGCCATGACCCTGAGCTCCACGGCTAACTTCTGGGTCTGTGCGCGCGCACCTTCCTCGAACACCGTCGGGGCGCGGTTTTCATTGGATAGAAAGAAGTGGTTTCCCTTCCCCCCAGCGCCCCCTCGAGCCGCGACGAAAAGCTCACCCTCCCGGGACAAGTCGGCGAGCAGCCGGTCATCGGTGTCCTTAAACAGTGTTCCGACGGGCACCTGCCGGGAAGTAGGCAGTGCGCATACATTACAGGGTGATTACACATATGAAGATATGGTTGGTTAGTTGTTGGAGTTTTATGTCCTGCAACAACTAAGGTCATATCAGGATGGGTACTGACTTGTGACAGTGCGCACTCATAGCGCCTTTATAGTGCCGCCCCACTGGGAAATCAGGCCGCCGGCACAATCACTTGATATCCCACTCAGACACATCCCGACACTGAGGTAACTGGTCCTTGCCCTATCCTATTAATCCAGAGCGCTAGGCTAGGAAGCGACAAGTATAAAGTCATTGGTTTGACTCAACCGGGAACCAAACTCCTGACCTTCCGCATCGGAGGTCTGCGCTCTACTGATTAGGTAACTGCGCTCGGTGTGAAGATATGGAATTCAAGGCTATTTAAAGGCTTTTCAAGGCTGTTATTGATAGGAATTCAAGACTATTTTCATTTGGATTTCAGGAAAAAGCAACAATGGCAAATGGCGATTTTAGACTAATTTAGATCAAGTGGGGAGTCTAATGGAAGGCTTTTCAAGATTAACTACCCAAAATAGGTTAAATTCAAGGCCTTTGAAGGTCTTGAAATGAGGCAAATGAAGTTCAAGACTGTTCAAGACTTTTCAGGCCCCATACGGACCCTGAAAGTCTCATTAGATGTTGCTTATTGCTTGATCATGCTCAGTTGAAATTGCATTATCCGATGGTTTTGAGATTTTCCATATTCAAAATAGGAAACTATTAATTTTATTGTTACAATCTACTTGACTTTAGTGTCGAGTAACTTTGATTATAAATAGTTAACTGTCCATATACTTGAATTAGAAATACTGCAAAATAAATTTGGTGTGCACACAAAAATGCCTTCCAATCAGTAATAAGTATTCACTAATTGCAACAATATCAAGGTTGGATATGGCTATCCTGTTATGAAGATGTACTTGGATTACATACAAGGACCAGCCTTTGTGAAATAGAATCGGCCCGCATTATGCCGCAGTTGGTTCTCAACAGGTGGCGCCACCAGATCTTAAGGAATGGTATCTTGGCGGTCTGTGCTGCAGTGGTTCTAAACCGTCCTTATCACACGATTGTAATAGGAATTATACAAACACCTCAAAACATAACACCAAGATCAGGACTCAAACCCATATTAGTCATTCTGTGGCGAACACCTTAACCATTAGGGACTAGCTATACTTCCTAATGCAATCACCCTCCCAGTTTATTATACCCCAGTTTATTATACCCCTCCCTGCCTGTAAAGTCAATGCAGGCTACTACACTGGTATTGAGATTAAGCTTCAGCATGCAGCCAATGCACATTCTTACCTTTACATATAGGTGGTCAGCATCTTTGCCGTGACAGTGCTTACTGTGGCCCTTCTCTCCATCCTCAGCACTGTATATGGAACTTGTGTGTTGCAATGACCTTATTGAATAGTCCGCTGCAAGACAGAAACGCTAACATTAAAGTCGGCCGGTATACCTTGCTGGGAAAACAAAAGAACTCGGAATAGTTCTAAGTTGTGCCACAGGGTGGTGCATGCTTTGTACTGAACGTTTCCACTTGGTGGTGTAGAATGACCTAGATTGGTAAAGTGACAGCTATTGTTGTGAAAATGGCTGGGTGAGTGGAGAGAAGGGAGGGTAAACTGAGATATTTTCAATTTTCTTTAGAGTAGTTCAAACAGGAAATATATTTGCTTTAATGTAAAATATATGTTAGTATAATTACATTGCATAATTTAATAAGAAACAAATATAGATGAAAAAAGTTTTTGACAGGTTTGTGGACTGTATGGGGTTTGAACCCACAAGACCAAACAACTTCAGATTACAAGTTCAACACCGTAACCACTAGGCTACAAAGACCACACACAGTTACTTGTCTCAGTTCAGGCTATTTGTGTATGGGACATCATATATACAAAGTGTATGTATGTATGTATGTATGTATGTATGTATGTATGTATGTATGTATGTATGTATGTATGTATGTACGTACGTACGTACGTACGTACGTACGTACGTACGTACGTACGTACGTATGTATGTATGTATGTATGTATGTATGTATGTACGTATAGATTAGTTAGACGAATCTTACCTGGGTATAGATGATGGATAACTATTGTTTTACCAAGGTAGGAGCCTCGGATAGACATGGGCGAGGGAGAAGGAAGCACATCCGGGTCCAGCAATCTTTACCTACTAAATCAGGATAAAAATGATTCTAATAAACAAAAACTATAGTCATCTGACCTATTCTTGGTACAAGTTATTGAATAGACGTGGAAGGGCGTGGTGGGTGGGCCCTCGCCCACGTCTATCCGAGGCTCCTACCTCGGTAAAACAATAGTTATCCATCATCTATACCCAGGTAAGATTCGTCTAACTAATCTATTTTACCTCGGTATACCGCCTCTGGCTAGCCGCAGGCTAGGGAGACCTTTACGTAATATCATTTTCATCCTGATATTCCTGTTTGTTATTATTTATTCTATTATTATAGTGTTATTCATGTATGTGGTGTATAATTGGTATGACAATAAAGCGAAAATCTTGACTTTGTCTCACCTTTGCCTTTAGTTGGTGAGTAGTCTCTGTGCGATAGGTTGAGGCTTTTCTAGTCGCTTGTGATAATGTTTTGCAAACGATCTAGCGGTTTTCCATCCTGCGTGAGCCAGGATCCGTTTCACGGAGATGCCTAGTAATCTGGCCTTAGAGACCATCGCTCCACGTGTAGAGTGCGATGTATATCTGCTTGTGTTGACTCCTGATAGTTTCAACACAGTCATGGTCCATCTGGCGAGGGTGTCCCTCGAGATACCCTTGTATGGCTTAATAAAGCTCACCAAAAGCTGCCTTGAGTTTCTTATTGTTCTTGTCTTGGATATATATGTCCGTATTGCGGAGACTACACATAATTTTCGATCCTCTGTGAAACTAGTGACACTGATTGTCGACAGGGGATCACCTAAACGATTTGATTTCAACAAAGTTGTTAAATCAAACGTCGCTTCCTTGTTATCGATTTCAAGATCATTGAGCGACAGGGCGACTATAGTTTGGCCCCTGTGTCCTGTCACCAGCAGAAGAAGCAATGCTACTTTGAACCCTAATAGTTTAATGTCCAGGAACTTATTCTCTGGCCATTGTTTGAAGAGTTTAAACACAAGAGATACATCCCAAAACCTATTATATCTGGGTTTGGGAGGGTTCCTCTGATAAATTGATCGTACGATCCAGCAAATAACATGATGTTTACCCATTGTTTGTCCATTAATCCTAGGTAGGATTATTGATAGCGCACATTTGGCTGCATTGATAGCGCCGTAACCTAAACCTTCGTCTTCTAAGAAACGTAGAAATCGTCCTACCTGGGATATTGTCGGGTTCATTGTCTTAACTTTCTTAAGTAAGCAATATATGCCCCATTTCTTTAAATAGGTTGTACACATTTTCACTGTTCCCTTCCTCCACGCGTGAGATACCAACCGTTGTTGTGTTATCTTGTCTAAGCCGAATTGTTCCAAGTACTTGTTTAAAAAAGGAATGCTACCAAAGGAGTCGTCGACACGTTTCCGTGGCGCGCTAATGGTCCCTGATGCTTCAGGTTTCCTCAGTATCTTGGGAAGCATAGGCTGCTTTTGGCCGTCGAGACTAGTCTGGCTAGCCACGGTTGAGTGTCCCATTCGGGGACGATGAGGATGGCGTGTGTTTTGTCCATTTGTATCTTTCTGGCGACTTTGCTAATAATGGTAAAAGGGGGAAAAATGTAAAAGAAATGATGTTGCCAATTTAGTGAGAAGGCATCTATGTGCCATGCATTTGGTTCGGGGTGCCACGAAACATATTTGTCCAGTTTAAAGTTATTACGTGAAGCAAATAAATCTATATCCGGCAAACCCCATGTGGAACAGATTTCTTTGAAAATTGATCCGTTTAGTGACCACTCTAAGTGGTCATGGAATTGGTGACTCATCTTGTCTGCTAGAATATTCTGCGGACCGGGTATGTGTGTTATTGTTAACCAAACCTTAAACTTTTGAGCCCAATTCCAAATGAGTAGTGCCATTTCGTTACACTGTATTGATTTTCTACCTCCCATATTTCTGACATAAGCCATCGCTGTGGTGTTATCCGTAAGGATACGTACATTATGTTTCGCTACTTTAACAAGGCTTGTTAAACCTAAGTAAATCGCTCTTAATTCTAAAACATTAATATGATCAGAAATTTCAGATTCTAGCCATCTTCCTCCTGTTGCTACATCATTGCGATGTGTCCCCAACCTTGCAGTGACGCGTCAGTTGTAACTGTAGTGTTGGGTTCACCCATTCTAATGGGATTGGGAGACTTATCAAAGTGACTTAGCCACCAAGTAATGTCGGCTAGTCCGTTTTCAGAAATAAACATTTTCTTTTCAAAATTACCCTTTGCTCTGGCCAAAGCTAGATTTTTATCAATTTCCAGGGACTTAACGTGTGCGCCGCCATATAAAATAGCGGGGGTGTACGAAATCATTATACCGATTAAAACTGCCACCTCTCTTATCTTTGGCCTAGATGTGTCTAACAGCTGTATCGCTGTGTCCCGAAACTTATCTTTCTTTTGCTGTGTAAGTGACACGGTCATAGCCGTTGTGTTTAAAATGAAACCTAGACACTTAAGCTCCTTAGTAGGAGAAAAAACGGATTTCTTATGTATTTTGTTTGTTTGTTTGTTGTTTTACGTCCTAGCAACATCTAAGGTCATATCAGGACGGGTACCGACTTGTGACAGTGCGCACTCATGGTGACTTTATAGTGCTGTCCCACTGGGAAACCAGGCCGCCGGCACCATGACCTGATATCCCACTCAGTCACATTATCCTGACACTGAGCACACCAGTCCTTGCCATATCCTAATAATGCCGAGCGCCTGGCTAGGAAGCGACAAGTATCAATTTTAAAGTCATTGGTTTGACTCGACCGGGACTCGAACCCACGACCCCACGACCTACCAGCACGGGAGACGGACGCTCCAACCCACTCGGCCACCCCGTCTGGTCTCTTATCATGTATGAAAAAACCCAACTTTGAGAAAAGTTGACATAAATCTTGAACGGCGAGCTCGCATTGTGTGAAAGATTGTCCCATAATGAAAGAATCATCAATATATGGAAACATGCAATGACCAAGTTTTGCCATTTCTGAAAAAACTGGTTTCAATAATTTAGTAAAAAGGCATGGTGCACACGCCAAACCATTTGGTAGGCAGGTAAATTCAAAAAGCTGCCCATTCCAGACAAATCTTAAATATTTGCGATCTAATTCCTGAATAGGTACGGTATAGTACGCATCTCTTAAATCTACACTCGCTAGCCAACAATCTGGGGTAATCAAATCTCGAGCTGTTTCTAAAGGCCCTGTCACATTACGGCGTATGGCGGGAGCGTATTGAAAACCTACGTAGGTCCTGCGCGTGCCGGCCTATGATGACATTTGGTGACCTTTCGGGTGGTTTTGAGCGTATGTGGAACCTACGAGGAGCGTATGGGAGCGTGCTGTGACATTTTTTGACAGTATGGGCCATACGCCCTCATAGGTCGGGTTTTTTTGAGCATGCACAAAAAAATTTGGACGGGCGGATTTATGAAAGCGTATGCCTCATACGCTTCACATACGCCGGCATCTGGCGGCGTATGAGTAGCGTATGCGTAGCGTATGAGTAGCGTATACGGCGTATGCCGACGTATATGACGTAACGCGCTTACGCCGCCATACGCTCCCGCAAAAAACCCTAATGTGACAGCCCCTTTAGGAAAACATTTTGAAATGTTGGTATTCAATGATTTCATTTAATTTAGTTAAATCTAAGATCATTCTTATGGTCCCATCGGGTTTAGGTGTGGAGAAAATATTTGAAATGAATTCACCTTTAGTATGTTTTACTCTTTTGATAATGCCTTTGGCTTCAAAAATCATTACTTGTTCATTAAGTTTATCTCTTTCTTCCGAATTGAATTTATATGGAAAAGGTGCTCTTTTCTGGACAGGTAATTGTGTGAAAGGAATTTTAATGCCTTTAATTATTCCAAGAACCTCTGGGTTTGTAGTTAATTGTTGCCATTGATGTAAATAATTAGCAATGTTGCCAGCTTTAAACTTGCTTACGTAAGTTTGCGTTTCCTCGGTGACCAATTCAGGGCCAGGAGGCTGAATTGTTTGTGTGGCGCTTTCTACTTGTTCCCTGGCTTGGGGAACTGTGGTTTGGGAACAAAATCCCTTCTGTAACAGCGGTTGTCGTTCCAGTTTGAGGGTTGTCTGTCGCCTCGACCTCTTCCCCTCTGGCTGTATCCGAAGGATGGTCCGCCCCTGAACGGCCTTCCTCCTCGTCTGTAGCGAAAATCCGTCCGGTTTCGCCTGAACCCGAGGGGGTTTTGGAATTTACGGCCCTTCTGTTCCGTGTTCTTGGCACTCTTATTGTCTACTTCTACTTGCTTGTAAAGGTAGGTGAGCTGACCCCCGAACATTTTGGACTTGTCCAGAGGTTTGCCTTTGATTGGGGTAGGTCCCGAATACACAGTGTAATCCTTGCCGTCATTATCCGTCACTTTCTTTGACCTGGCGACTTCTTTCCCAGCGTCTGTAGTGACGGATTTGAACACGTTTTCGAACCTGCGATGCATCATGTAGTTGCTCGCCGCAGCGAGCAAGGCAATGCCCCTGTCCATTACACGGGCCAAAGACGAGAACTTATTCTCGGTTTGCATGCGGTTAGCGACCGGGATAATGGAAGTGAAAGACCCCAAAACTGCCTTATGGATTAAACATAGGGCAGTTTCATAGCGGCGACGTTCGTCTGACAGATGGATGCCAGCATCCATCTCCTTACTCACCATTGCGGGGATACCTTTGATCCCGGATACTTGTTCGGTCAATTTGTTAATGACCTCAGCCGGTTTGAAGGTGGTAAAGTGGCCATTAACCGTTTTTCTCATCATGGTTGTAGTACAAACCTTCTTTGCCTTCTTTTTGATAATTTTCTTACCGACCTTAGCGCCTATTTTGGCGTAAACCCCAGCGCGTTCCGTTTCGGAATCTGTGGATGAGGAGTCCTCTGACGAGTCCTCTGACGAGTCTTTCTTCTTCTTTTTCTTTTTCTTAGATTTCTTGGATCTTTTAGCGTTAGCCTCCTTGGTGAATTCATCACCCGAGCTGCTCACTGTGCGGCATTTCTTGCTGCGCGCTTTCGGTTTTGTAACCTCAGTGGCCGAAAGCGTATCTTCCTCATCGTCGGAAAAATCTTCCCAATCCTCATCAGGGATTTGGGAAGGTCCCGAAAAGGAATGAGCCTGGAATTGGCGCATCTTTTCCTCCATCATTTTTGCCATCTTTTCCTCCCAACCTTTAGGTTGAGGTGGTTGGTCACTGTCCCGGTCGGACGTCTGTGCCCCGGGCTGTGGGGACGTCGGAGCCGTAGCAGCTGGTGACGAATCGTAATCCGGAGGGGCAATGCCCACTGCTGCCGCGGGCGGCTTACTCCGCCGAGTGGCCATCGGTTTCTGTAACGACAAAGGGTGTTACTTAAACCGGTATCATCTCAACTACACAATGTGTAAACCAGGAACTGGGTTGAGGTATAAGGTACAGAGCTACGTGTATTACACCGTTTCAGTACAGGCGTGAAGCTAAAGTTTGCCGTAGGTGCATGGTAACGAAACCAACCAAACGGGGGGAATCGATCCTTATATCGCCCACTCTCTCTGTTCCGTACACTTCTCCCACCCGCGGCTATAACACCAGCAAGTTGGAGAAAATATTACGAAACTCGGAGGTTCGCCTTAAAAACCGGTCTGGGGTGTCTATAAAAGACACCCAGAAGCATCCCCAACAACATCCTCTATTAGGATCCGGGAGAATTTTCTTAGGAAATGAGCAACTCGGGTTACCATTTCTCCCTGTCTCAAAAACAGGTTTCGATAGAACAAAAGACTATCGGTTTCGTTCGTGCCAGCGGCACCCAGTGTTCTATCCTCAAGTAAAAAACACGTACAAAGTCCAAAAGGGACCTGAGAAAGTTCTGAACTTTCATAATGTGATGCTATAATGCATCATAAACAATTTAAACTAAGTTTCCATTACTTACTTTGTGAATAAGTAGTCTTAGTAGATAAATCCTGTTGGAGCAACTCACAAACGTCCTCCCGTTGTGAGTCACTTATGCTAATTGTTGGACCCGGATGTGCTTCCTTCTCCCTAGCCTGCAGCTAGCCAGAGGCGGTATACCGAGGTAAAATATATGTATATATGTATGTATGTATGTATGTATGTATGTATGTATGTATGTATGTATGTATGTATGTATGTATGTATGTATGTTTGTATGTATTGCATGCATCCGTTTGAAATTGGTCAGTTACACTGTATATAAAAGGACAACTTTTTTTGTTATTGAATATAAAAAGGAGTGAACCATACGGAGTGAGATATGTGCATTTGAATGTTTTTGACTTTCATATCTTTTGTATTACTATTAGCTAATGCAGCAGCCATTCCATGCTGGCCACATCAGCCAGGCCTGAGTATTAATAGTTCGATGGGATCCGCCGCAAATACACAGGTTTCCGGCTTTAATGCTATAATCGCAGCAGCCGTTCTGGGTGTGCCTATGCGTTATCGCAAATGCGCCGGGTTCTGCACTTAATGCTAAGATCCAGCTGGCCCTGAGTGTTAATGGCACGATGGGATCTGCCGCAAATGCACAAATTTCCAGATTTAATGCTATGATGGCAGCGACTGTTCTGGTCATGCATTATAGTTTGGGACAGGATCCATCGCAAATGCACCGGGTTCTGGGATTAAATTTGAGTGGGTGGGTGGGAGGTGGAGGTGGAGGGGGGGCAAGGGGGCAGGCGTTTTACCCCTACCATACCCACTAGAAATGTATTCTTTTGAATATAACACATATGCCAGTGTTGAAGTGCTGGGCTTTTGGCTTTTGGTAAATACATTTCGTGACAACTTAATTACTGGGTTCGCCCTCCTCCTCTTGTTTTGCGCATGTGTTTGGAGGAAGGAGAGGGGCGTGATGTAGATGTCTTGGATCAAGAATGTGATATTAAAACAGGGTTTCCTAGAAGTGAGAATGTCCCTGCAAATAAAATGGTTGGAGGATATTGAATATTATCTTTGGCCTATTTATTTACTATTTACACGAAAACTTCACTTGTGAATCTCCCTTACACGATCAGACGGGATGGCCGAATGAGCTGAGTGTCAGTTTCCTGTTTTGAGAGTTTGGGTGATCCGAATCCATTGGTTCCTGGGTTCGAACCCTAGTCGAGTCAAACCAATGGCTTTTGCTTCCTAGCCAGGCGCTCAACATTATTAGGATAGGGCAAGGACTGGTTGGCTCAGTCACATAATAATGTGACTGAGTGGGATATCAGGTCATGGTGCTGGTGGCCTGGTCTCCCAGTAGGGCAGCACTATAAAGTCCCCATGAGTGCACACTGTCACAAGTCAGTACCCGTCCTGATATGACCTTAGATGTTGCTATGACGCAAAACAACAACAAACAAACAACCTCCCTTACACCGGAAGATGACGTGCCCTCCGTTGCCACCGTTACCACCATCGGGCCCGGCGTACTCCTTGAAAAGGATGCTGAGGAATGACATGGCTCCGTCTCCACCTTTGCCTCCTTTCACCGTGACCCATTTAAAGTCCGCGAACGAGGAAGACTAGGACGGAAAAGGAAACACTGGCAAATTAATTCGGATGAATTTCCTAAATCTCTACCCTCCCCAACTCAAATGTGTTTTACCAACAATAATTTCAGCTAAGCAAACAAGTTTTATAAAGTCATTATTATCTTATTAGTCATAACATTCTCTGTGATAATCCACCATTTATTAATATTCATCTACATGAATAGTCATCGTTTAATCGTACCTTTTCAAGGCATATAAATACTTACCCCTTCACATGACCAATTAAAATTGTAATATGTGCGTGGCCGAAAGACCAGTGCCTTGGCACGGACACACAAAGTTTATTATTGAATGAATATCTTAATAAACAAATTAAATTTGTTTAAATAACCACAAAAACACAAAGATATCGCCAATCCACGTGCGTTAATATGGAGTGATACGCGTACAATTACAGATCATCCACACAATCCTAATCAGTAAACCACCAATATTTCATTCTAAATATGGACACCTCATGCAGCCATTAATCAGAGATGAAAGTGGTCTTGAAGAAGGAAAAAACCCGGGGGGAAAACCCCGGAAATTAACAGTGAGATAGGCGATGATAGTCACAACAATGACAGCAGAACATGCTCTCCAGCAAGAGCCTGTAAATGATGGGTCATAGGCTTGGCACAAAGACTCTGCTTGGAGAATACTGGATGAAACCGAACTTTCAGTATTTCTTTTACACAATTCCCTGACAGAACTATACCTATCAAGCCCTTGCATACGGGACACTACTCAGCCGGCTGTGGCCGCTGACCAACTCCTGATAATTAATCGGCAATTATCAAAAATGGTGGAAAATGACAAAATTGTGGAGGTTTTTCATCTCTGATTAATTGCTTACACAGCTGACCCAGGCTAAAAAGGGTGGAAAGCTAATGGTCGTTCACAACAGATCCCACTTACATCTTTACGATTGGACTTTGCTTTTCTGATCTTCACCGGTCGTGCAGTACACATGTGCCGCATATAGGACCAGGTGAGCAGGCGCCCCATTGGCAACAATGCCCACGTTCTCACACCAGCCAGCATTTTAATAGATCTGAAGGAACAATGAAGTTAATATTAACAGTGTATCGAACTGCAAATCTCTAACAAGCAATCCATTCAACCTGCTGCTTCTCACATGTCAAACGTGGGCTAGTCGTACCATCTACTTAAAAACGTCTTCAGGTTAAAGACATTTTTTCCACTAATAAGGTCACACAACACACCTATCATGGATTGAGAGATCAAATGAGATGAGGCTGGATAGCAGCAAAGTCTGTTTGATATTAATCTGCAATATGTATTTCTTGTAACATTAATGGCGAAAAGATGTTATTTATTACACCACCATAATATTATTATTAGTTAGAAACAGAGACAATGCTGTAGGAGTTACAAACTAATACTTAGTTACTCCAGCAGCCCTGTATCGTAGATCTTTTTTTCAACTAATATTTGGTTACTCCCACAGCCGTGTTGTTTAGCAGTCCTCTCACACGTCCGTGTGAGAGAACTGCTAAACAACCTTATTAGCTTAGAAAAAGTGTCTGAAGGATGGGTCATGGCATAGATGATAGTGGTTTCAGGCCAAACATGCGGAAATCAAGCTGGATATGTGTGTGTATATTAGTTGATTAAGCATGGCACATTTCAATTTAGGATAATTGGCTTTCATTCCACTGCTCCTTCTCCTGTCTCGGGATGAGGACTGCGGGAGTAACCAGTAATACCGACCCACCCAGGGGGGAGGCTAAGGACTAACACTAACACGACCCATATACAAAAACAATAATCACACTCATAAGGTGGGGATTCACCAAAATCCAGCAACCGGAAACGGAAACAGCGCTATGGGGACCGCCATTTGTATACTCGTGTTGAATCGCGTATAAACCAAAATCCAGCAAA
This sequence comes from Branchipolynoe longqiensis, assembly GCA_030323885.1. Classification (NCBI taxonomy): domain Eukaryota; kingdom Metazoa; phylum Annelida; class Polychaeta; order Phyllodocida; family Polynoidae; genus Branchipolynoe; species Branchipolynoe longqiensis. The sequence continues at coordinate 61,988,199 of CM059194.1, read as the reverse complement.
CGGAAATAGTTTGTCAAACTTCGATATGCATCAAGCAGGGTGGAGACAGTGATTTGTTAATAATATAGTCGTGTTGACAAATAAATAAATAAATCTCCGAGCATTTAGCGGGGGTCGGTCCTAAGCATTGCTTATTCATATTAGTAACTTATACTGTGGACCACAGTAACAGTGTTATAGTAACTATCATGTCATGATGATGATGATGATGATCATCATCACTTGCACGAAACTTGGAAATCTGCCGCGCTTGGCAGTCTTGCTAAACTAGCGCTGTGACGTAATTCATAACAAAAGACTGGACTGGGAATAAATTTACAATTTATTTACATCTTCAAGATCATTCGTAGCAGTATAGGTTCGTACAATCATTCATTTGTAATTATACATAAGTATTATATCACATGTCAGTATTATTCATATCTATAAGTACAGACAGGCTAGTTTATTTATATACACACTCAAAGTTCCGGGTTTGACTCAACCGAATACCTCTAACACTCAGCCCTAGTAGTCACACCATAAGTACAAGAGGGAGGGAGGGCGGGGAAGAAAGCCTAACAAGTGTTCACTGTATGAGTGCCAGAACAAAGTGAGTTGCAGATCCTAAGTTTTCACTTCTATATATACTAATGGGTTTCCTTGGATATTATTCTTGACATTTGATATGATTGCTTGGGGACATGAATGTGTCCTCACTACCAGACCTAGCAACCCAGATGCATAATCCCAGATTTGAGGTGAGTGGTTATGGCAACGCATCCAATTTTGTTTACATTACTTTAGCAACATCAGTTTTGAATTGTCAGAAACACTCTATGTTGTGAGTTCATTCATTTCAGCAGATTTGTTTGGCAGTTTGATAAAGAACAATAGATAGGAATTAAATCCTAATCTATGAATTGCTGATGATATTATATGCCATGCACAGATATATCTGGGTTCTCTAATTCTTTGGATTGTCCACTAGTAGTTTGGAGACCAACTTTGAATTTGTTTAATTTCTTTGTTTATAAATTTCAGCAACTAATTTGCAGCAAGGTTTTTGAGTTCTTTTGAAACTACCAGACCATTACCTCTAGAATATGAGTTTACCCAGTCTATCTATTTATATTACTTAGAAGTCCAATCTAGTCAGTAGATAGAAGTAACTCTATGTATGAGAATTACTTATGATATTATATGTAGCCAAAATGAATTTTATCTGGGTTCACTAAAATTTTAGTTTGTTAACTATAGGATGACTTTGGATTTGTTAATTTCTTTGCTTATCAGCATATTTGTCAAATTTAAAGAGATATTTAATAAGCTCTATGATGTGAGTTTTAACCCAGTTCTTCATTTCTAATTTATACTATTTGGCAACCCAAGTAAGTCAGTAGATATGAGGTAACCAATTGTTATGAATTACTCATGTTATTACATAACATGCACCATTACTTTTCAGCGCTGCGTTTTTCGCGTTCGCGTAAATGCGGATTTAGGATAGCAGCTCTCCTCAAAATAGGGTACAAATGGTACCATTTTAAAGCAAACTAATTTTAACAGATTCTAGTTTTTGTTTGATCAAAATCCAACAGGAATTGAAAGATACCCAACTTTCTGAAGTTGAAGGCAACCTTGCCTATATTATGACACTCTTGCTATTTAGCAGACCATTTTTTCCCCTAGGTAGACTTATTATTTAATGTCTTAACTATTAATATGTGAAGTTTCATAGCAATCCGAATTTCTGCACGAGTGTTTTTACATTCCGTAAGTTTGCAGATCGCGCTTAAGTCACGTCGTTTATTAGTCATGCGCGAAAATGCAGATTATGCTCCTTTGATTATGAGGCTCTCTCTATCTCGCAGACCTTTTTTTCTTCTAGGTAGATTAGTTATTTAATGTCTTAACTATTAATATGTGAAGTTTCATAGCGATCCGAATTTCCACACTAGTGTTTTTACGTTCCGTAAGTTTGAAGATCGTGCTGAAGTCACGCCGTTTTTCGTTGTGCGTGAAAATGCAGATTATGCTACTCTGATTATGACACTCTTGGCAAGAGTATCACTTTCTTGTGGATTTTGGAGGTTAATTTTGCTAAAATTGTGCATAGAATGGTGCCATTTTGAAGTCCATTAAATTTCACAGATTTTAGTTTTTATCTGGTCAAAATCCATCAGGAATTGTCCAAAATTTCAAGTCTGTCACAATTTTCTCCAGCTTTGTAATACAAATACTACTAACAAAGTCAAAGGGGTCTGAATCTGTCACCTTTAAAGCATCATATCTCGGATTCTAATAATACTATTATACAAAATGAGGTATTTTTGTGCAGCATTTAGAAGCCGCTTGCTAATAAAACAGGAATTTGATTCATTCAGGATGTTTAAAAAAATGTCCAAGTGCCTACATGATGATACATTACTCTTCACATTAAAATGATGTACTTGTATTAAGTTGTAAGTAGTATGTACGTCCCTTTATTCAATTTATTCAATTATTGTCTTAATTTTCTGCACTATAATATATATGTATTCATTTTTAATATTCACACGGGCCGTTGCTTCTGTGTGCACAAAGAATGTGACCTGAAATAAAGAAATCTATCTCCAGACAGATAAAGGATTCAGCCTAGATAAAATATTCACCCCGTACTTACAGTACTGGAAGTACGGAGTGAATCTTATAACTAGATTCAGTCCTACCCAGACACGGCCAGTCTCCAGACAATCCAATATAACCTCTTTCTATTATCGCCCGGGCCACATGTATTTATATTATTTATCTAATATGTTCATTTAAATCATATATAGTTGATACACCAATTAATTATATAGTATTCACTAAACACCTCACAGTCAGTAGATGTAAATAAATACCTTCGCTATTTAAAGACATAGTGACCTACACACAGGTGTTTGCTTACTTACTTACTGCAGATCCTACCAGAATATCAGTCTCTCAGTTATACAACTTGACACGCCCTACAAGAAGTGACTGGAAGAGTTGGAACTAGGGACTGTTGCAGACGACAGTGGCAGTTCATTAAACAACAATATTGTTATGAAGTAACGCTAACTAAATATATGAAGAAGCCAAGACCTGGAATAATGTAATGATACCCTGTTAATTCCCTTTATGTTAAATAATTATAATTTCCACAAACTGCACTAATTTACCTAGCTGAATAATAGCCAATCACAAGGCTGTATTTGCTCCGTCCGTATAGCCTGGGGATCCACGGATCACGTCTCAACTGTAGTCAGTTGAGCAATACGGCCCTACTGAAACAACACCGCGAAGATGGCCTGCAAAACAGAAGAAGAGATTCTCACTTCTTCTATGCCCGAGGATGATATTAATCAAAACTCCTCGGCCGTTTCTTCACACCTTGAAGTTAAACCACGATGGGGACCACAACACACGGGTGCACAGGAACTGGCATCGCAGTATACACAGGGTGAGTTGATCATCCCATTCCATCCAGTCCACTGTCCAGTTCATTATCAGCTGCTGCGTTTTGCGAGTCATACCGATTGCCCAAACCTCAGCCAGTTTATAAATCCATGGCATCAGGTTTGATCAGTGTATATCCAGATGATATGGCGTTAATTGGGAATTATTTAATTTCTCAGTGGCTCTGGAATGAATGACAGGTTCCAGTGGCAGTGGCAGTGTTGGTTCTTTTCATCCTCATACTAACTAACTTAGTAACTAGTCATAGTCATACTCATAGTGATATTTAATTTAATTATTAACGTATTTAGTTATTAAATCTATAAAGATTTATGTTTTGTTTTTACTATTCATATTTTGATTCTAGCATAATTTCAAGTTCATGAATTCACCATTTGAAAATAAAGTAGAGCTGTAGCTTACCATAAAATATTGTAAAGCTTACATAAGTATTAGTTCTAATGGCCCTGTCACATTACGACGTATCTCGCCAGCGCGCTGCCAACGCGGAAAATCACTTTTTTACGTTGAGGTGCGTCAAACTTTTCAGCGTGGGGGGAAAAGTTGGACGTCAGCGCAACATAGTGGCCGTAAGCTTAAGGTGCGCCCAATGTTGTGGTAACGTATGTCGTCGCGTGAGAAAAAAACCCAAAAGAAGTTGGGCACAACGTGTGGCTAACGAGCCTCTCGTGCACGCGGCGTGTACCTTGCGTTGGCGTAACGTGCTCCCAACTTTCCGCTAGCGACCGTCCGACATGTTGCACAACGTATGAGTGCGGAGTACCAACGCGTAAGCGATGCATGTCCAACGACACTCCAGCACGTTTCGGCGTTGCGCCAGCGTGCCCCCTATGCACCAGACGCACGCCCTATACATCAAAAACGTTGGAGAAACGCCAACCGCGCATCGACCATACGTTATGCATACGTTAGAACAACATCTTCATACGTTGGTGTTACGTTGCCAACACGCTGATGGAATGCTCTCCGTCAGAGGAAAAAAAGTCAACGTTGGACAATGTAACAACAACGTTCCTCCAACGTACGTCTAACATACATAGACGTACGCCTAACGCTTACATAATGTACGGCAGACATAAGATCCACATATTGTCGTGCGTCAAAAGTTTTGTGCATGCGCAAAACTTTGCAGACCCCCTGACGTGCGACGCCGTATCTCGACGAACGTCGACGTACATTGACATATACCAACACGCGCCTAACGCTCGCGTAACGCATACTGACGTATCCCGAAGTAGCGGCAAAAAAATCACATACGTTGGCGCGAAGCGTCATAATGTGACATCACCATAAAGGCCCTGTGACATTATGACGCATCTCGCAAGCGCGCGTCCAATGCGTAAATCCATTTTTTATGTCGAGAAGCATCAAACTTTTCTGTGTGGGGGGCAAAGTTGGACGTATACATACTGTATACATAGCGTATGGCCAACGTATGGCTAACGTACCTCCCGGCGAAAAATGCTCAAGTTACGGTCACAGTACGTTCACCGAATGCTGGTGAACGTTATATACGTTATTCGATCGACAGACCTAAGGCTCATACGTTACATACGTCAAGACACACTGGAGAAACGCACAATATATTAGGCGTACGTTGTCAGTATGCAGACTGTATGTTCCCATTGCCTTTAAACGTAGGTCAACGTAGTGCAGCGTAGTGAACAACATTTGTTTTACGTATGTCTAACATACATCGACATATGCCTAACGCATACATACCGTATGGCGGACGTAAAATCTCACATTGTCGAACGTTGTCATACATCGAAGGTTTTGTGCATGCACAAAACTTTGCCGGCCCTCCTGGATTTCTATAGCATTGACGTATACCAACGAGTGCCTAACACACGCGTAACGCATATGACGTATCCCAACGTAGCGGCCAAAAATAACATACGTTGGCGCTATGTGTCATAATGTGACAGCCCCTTAAGGCTAAGCATGTACGTACGCGGAAAGTTGCAAAGTTCAGAAGCGGTCGCAATCCATTTTGTTACATAAAGTCACTGGCCATCTTACATAAGTAGTTATTTAACATTTTCCTTTATGACTAAGCAACATCATAATTAAAAAACAGTGGTCTTACCAACCAAAATGATAGTCATCATGATCATTTCATTACACCAAGGGAAAGTATAAAACGTAACTTTATACCACAACTGACATATATATAGGGGGGGCGTTTTTAGTTTTTTTGTTGTTGGTGCTTTTATTTTCTTGTAGATGTGACGTCGAATACATATTATCAACATCCAACTCGGTTGAATGGAGCTTGTGAAAGATTTTGAATGTAATGACAATAATCAAAGCGAGTGAGACGAGGAAGGGGACATGTTTGAACATCGCTTCAGATCAAAAGCAATAGGGAATAAAACCAACAAAAATATATCGAGCAAACCACATAGACGCATTATTGATAACTGCTTACATAACGAGTTTATATAAGCAGTGATTGCAGTTTTAATATGAAGTCTCGCCTATGAGTAATTTACTATATGTATTGAAAATAGTTACTGGACTAGAAAATACAAAGCCTTTCACTTAGTTTCAGGTCACTGCTTTCTTTGACTAAATATATAGCAGAGCATTAGTCCAACATAACTACCAGACGGGATGGCCGAATGAGTTGGGCGACCGTCTCCCGTTTTGGTAAATCGTGGGATTCGAACCCACGGGTTATTAGGATAGGCAAGGACTGGTTGGCTCAGTGTCAGGATAATGTGACTGAGTGGGATATCAGGTCATGATGCTGGTGGCCTGGGCTACCAGTGGGGGAGCACTGTAAAGTCACCATTATATCAGGGGAGCACTATAAATTCGCCATGAGTGCACATTGTCTTAAGTCGACACCCGTCCTGATATGGACTTAGATGTTGCCAGGAGGTAAAACTCCAACAACCAACCAATCCAACGTAGGTAATTCATTCACGCAAATTTGACGTGAAGACCCAGCGTAAAGAAACCACCAATCAATCAATCAATCAATACAGACATAGGGACCAGTTCTGGAATTCCGAAAAATGTTTCTCTGAGGATCTTTCACTGTGTTCTCACTAATACCAACTATGTGGGTGGGTGAGAGAGTGAGTGATGTTTCTTTGATATAACTTTTAATATAGTGTTGCAAGTTTTCTGTGTGCAGAAATTATTATAACGCAGCTTTCGAGTAAGAACCCTAATATGTGTATTCCGAGTTACTTTTCCCTCCGAACCCTATCCTTCACTATGGACCATACTCTGAAGTCAATTTGAACCCATAAACGCATGGGTCCTGAAGACCAAACTAATAGTCATTGACAATTAATTATTCTGAAAGTTTATTCCAGAACACAACTTTTAAAAATGTTGTTTAATAACTGCAGGCTCTGGGTGGGTGGGTAGGTGGGTCTAGACACAGAGGTGTTTAATGCCTGAGGAGGAAGAAAACGAGAGAGGGAGCCTGAAACTAGGACATTGTTGAGCACGGCAATAAGGGGAACTCTGTTCTCTCCGCTGGAGTGTCTGGGCGCTATTAATAGACCGGAGAGACTTGGGTTTGAGGGCATGGGTTTGAGCCAGTTCCGCTTAGTGATCATTAATAGTCGCCCGGTTTCTTATAACGGACGTATTCTTTTGGCGTACGGTAGGTGTAGATCTCAACGTTGTTGATGTTGATTGTGAGCTTAGTAACTTGTAAGCTTATAGTTTCATAGCTTCGACAATTTGCTCGCTATATTGGTCTGATATATATATATTTAGCTCAGTAAATAGGTCGCCTTTCCTCCAGTATATAAAGTCCATTTGTCAGTGTGGAGGTAGGCGAGAATTCGTTCAACGTTTGGTTGGTGTTGGGTGGGTACTCAGGAGTTTGCTGTAGCATGTGTCTTTTGTGTGTGTCTGTGTGTGTGTGTGTGTGTGTTTGGGTTTGGGTTTTCTTGCTGCTTGGGCAGCTTGGCTTGTGCTGTAAAAAGTGAACAAAGCCAAATGTTTGCCGGCCTGATTTAAGCCGTGTTTACACGGGAGAGTTAAATCGCTTCATATAAATCGCCTTGCCTAGTTCGCCTCACATTCGCCATGTAAACACGCCGCTGAAGCGTATTAGGGCTGATTCGATTCATATGATGCGCTTTTTGTAGATCACCTCGCTAGGTGGTTTATATGAAGCGATTCCGCTGGTTCCCGGGCGGCGATAGTATAAAATAGTAGTGCGTGCCGGCAACAGGGGAGCAGTAACTAATCGCTGGTGCCCGGCAGTGTTAGGGCCCGATTATGCCGAAATCTAGTGAATGCGATCATATTTAACAGAATTACATACTCAAATAATTAAATTTAATTAAATTAACCCTAAATTATAAGCGATATTAACGTAGCAGCTGCATCGGCGTCGAATCGCCGAGTGTAAAGTAAACAAATAGCAGTGCTCGCCGGCTACAGGCAGAACTAAGGCTGCTTGTTCCCGGTCGCCGACAGACTTTCAAACTCGCTCGTGTAAACGCACCACTACTTCGCTTCATATAAATCGCTTTGTCTAATTCGCTTCACAATTCCCCGTGTAAACACAGCTATAGATAATAGAGCTGGTGCATCGGACTAGCTCTAGCAGTTTCCAAATGAAGCATGACATGGTTATGCCTCTTCGGCCAGCTGTTGACTGAGTATTCCTGTGAGTTAGAAGTGAGTCGAGAAAGTATGGTTAGATCAGTTGTGCCTCTTCGACCAGTTGTTGACTAAGTATTCCTGTGACGTATGAGTAGCGGAGGTATGGTTGGATCACAGCAGAGTTTCCATATAAGAGCACCAGGGGTCCAAGTGGAATTGTCTGTCGACCTGTCCTGGATTTCTATGCAAACTTGATGATATCAGCAGTCAAAAGTATGTACTTGCTGAGGCCTGTTTTGGTCCTTCCAAAACAATTTTGTTTTTACAAGGTATTGTTTACATGGAATGTGCACTAGTTTGCTTAGGTTGTCTTTGGGGTGGAGGATATTCTTATGAATTCAGCATTATTTATCTGGAGGTAAAAGTTGTAAATTAAAAGAGTGAGAGAATCTTCTAGCATATATCTTGGTAGAAACCTCGACTCAATTATCATTGCAGATACTGGTGTTATTGGTGCTGTTACCAAGCTTCGTAGCCAGGCCTGCTAGGCAGCTGTTCATTGGTTTACTAAATACTAGTACTGCACAATGCCACTCTCTATTGAAGTATACAATTCATAAACGTTACCTGCTCTTTATAAATGCGTTATTTGCAACAGTTAGTGAGTCTCCACCTGGGGTGATTTAAGGCCATGGAATCCTGCATCCAAGCCTACCATAAAACCTCCGACACAGTATGGTAGTAACTTATGTTTAGCAATGTAAAGCCTTGTCAGTCCTTGGATGGGTGACCACCTGGGAATGTGAGGTGCCATCCCGACACATGATTACAATCTACCAAATCAGCAGGGAAAACGTATTAAACGATAGATTAAAGCTGCCTAGTCCGATGAAATCATCAAATTTTCAAAACCAAAACGATAATCTAAATTTGATTGTACATATCTAGCTTAGATAGTGATGCTCTTATTAAGCATTTGTCGCCACACAGAAGGGAATAGTGATGCAATTGAATAGATCATGTTACTGCAGAATGCTATCTATGGTGTCAGAGTTTTGGCAAGCTTTCCAAAATTAATTTTGCATGGTTGCACTTCAAATATCTCAAAAGTTAGCCACTTAAAATAAAAGTTACTTCAAGCTAAAGTAAGGTACATTATCATGATGAACCTAATGTATTTATCTCAGAAAATTTCTGAAACTCAAAATCATCGGACTATGCAACTTTAAGTGGAAACAGGCATAACTTGAATTGACCCAATGCATTCAATAGCACAATCCCGGTAACTATATAGGTTTTATAGTAATTGTCAAACCCTTTGTGGGATGTTCCTACTTTAAATGTGCTTGGATGCAGCTCATTTGAAAACCTGGTGATGGTCATATCATGACGGGTACCGACTTGTGACTGCACAGTGTGTGGCAATGTTATAGGGCTACCCCACCGGCACCATGACCCGATATCCCACTCAGTCACATTAACCTGATACCGAGCTCACCAGTCCTTGCCCTATCATATCAATGCATAGTGCTAGGCTAGGTTACGACAAGTGTCAATTTTGTATGTCATTGGTTTGACTCAGCCGGGATTGGAACTCCCTAACCTTCCACACTAGAAGCCTGTGCTCTTACACATTCGGCGACCACGTCCGTTGGGTATCTAAGGTACCTAGTTCCATGATCGCTAGTTTGAATGATTTCAGTCGCTCCTTAAATACCTTTATTGACGTTCTATTTAAACAATATCGATTTATGCACAGGTATCATTTCTACTTGATACATATAAGATACTGAAAGTCAGTGAATTATGTATTAGCTCTTGTTGATTAGAACTCTTGCCGAAGAAAGCTGAAGATACAACGGTGTTTAATGCTGTGAATTGTCATATGACTGTTGAGTCAGCTTTAACCTTTAGCATTATATATTGCGCTGGTTACCGTACATGTATATAGGTACATGTACACATGCCATTACACATGCCATTACGCTCAGACCAATAACGACCAGTATTTATGGGTGCTACGATAGCCACACATAACCAGTATCAACCTTGTATTTATGCATATTTATTCCATTGAATATTCATGAACTGATTTGGCAGCATTGTTTATCATATAGGGACATGATTAAGTGTTAGTATGACATCAGCGTACATGGGCTTGCTCGGTACCGTTTTGTCAAATAGTTGCCTGTATTTCTGACCGACAAATCCTGATATGTACACAACACAGCTGTGTTTCTGGCATTAACAGAAAACCTACCGATGCAATTTAATATATTCATAATTCTGTATGCCGGACGGGATGGCCGAATGAGTTTAACGCCCGCTTCCCGTGCGGAAGGTCGTGGGTTCGATCCCTGGCTACGAAAAACCAATGACTTCCAAAATCGATACTTGTTCCCAACTTCCATGGCCCTTGGAATTACAAAGATATGGCATGGTTTGTTTAGCTCAGTATCAGGATAACGTGACCAAGTGGAAGTTCGGGGTTATAGTGCTGCCGGCATGCGGGGTTATAGTGCTGCCGGCATGGTAATCCAGTGGGGGCAGTACTATAAATGCACGACCGTCGCGCACTTTCTCAAGTTGTTAGGGTTTGCTTGTTTGTGGTTGTTTTACATCCGAGCAACATCTAAGATCATATCAGGACGGGTACCGACTTTTGTCAGTGCACACTCATGGCGACTTTATAGTGCTGTTCCACTGGGAGAACAGGCTGTCAGCACCATGACCTGATATCCCACTCAGTCACATTATGCTGACACTGAGCCGACCAGTCATTGCCCTATCCTAATTATGCCAAGTACCTAGCTAGGAAGTGACAAGTATCAATTTTTAAGTCATTGGTTTGACTCGACCAAGGTTCGATCCCATGGTCTGGGTTCGAACCCTGGTCGAGTCAAACCAATGACTTAAAAATTGATACTTAGGCGTCCTGATATGATCTTAGATATTGCTAGGAAATAAAACCCCAACAAGCGCAGTATTTTTTGTTTGTTTTTTTGTGACAAGTTTTTTATTCTGCCCATAACGTATAAGCTCCCGTGAGGGTGCTTGTTTTCAACGCTGGACAGCTGTGGTACTGGATTGGTCTGGTCCCGCACTCAGGAGTCTTTACCTGATCTTTCTCGGGCCAACCTTTGCGGTTTTGGGTGTTAGTAGTTTCTATATTAGTTTTTTTTTAATTTTCAAGTTTTTTCCTAACCTGGATATGATAACTTAGCCTACTATGTACATCTACGCAGATGACATACAGGCCTGTGGGAGAGGATCACATCCCATTGTGGTTTATTACAGCATCCTTTCACCCATGCCCTGTCCTTAGATAGTACACCACTGTGCCAGAACTCCCCTGGACCCTTCAGGAATGCGACTAGGTGGGATGGCTGTGTTGTATGGTTAGCCATTTCGTATTTCAGGGTGATTCGGATGCATGACCGTGGCCTGTCTGGTTCTGCTTTGGTTTGTGCCAGTACACATACCCAGACGGACTGCGCCCTATGGTGATAGTCATTTCGAATTCCTTAGTACTTAGTAGGGCTAGTTTCCGTATTTCTAATATCTACCATCTTTTCTGGCCGGTCTTTTGCTTTTTGTGCCAGAACACAGCAAGCAGTGACTGCGCCCAAGATCAGGTGAGATATTGTTTCTTCAGTAGGTGGTTGTGTATTATGTTTTCTTTAAGGACCTTTTATAGTGGTCCATGCTTTTGATTGCCCGTTGTTGTGTGGGTTGATTATTCCAGGCATGTGCCGCCATGGCAAACACACTTCTCTCATAAATTTTGGTGTTACTTATTGCTGTCAGTAGCACTGGGGCTGCCATTTGCCTGGTGTCCCTACGGGGATTGCTGTGTAGCCTGGTTTTGTGGTGTAATGGTATGCCAGTATTTTGAGGTGCGTTTCCCTTCTACTTGTTAGTAGTGTTGCATTGCATTTTTTGTGTAATTCGATTGTGGGATATCTTTTGTTCACCTGAAGGCATACTCTGAGGGCTCTATTTTGTAGCACCTGTAGTTTGTTTAATAGTTTAGTATTTCCTCCCATGTATACTACATCGCCATAGTCAAAGTAGGGGAGGATCATGCCTTTATATATTTTAATTGCCATGCTTTCAGTCATGTAGTATCTCAGTTTAGCCAGTAGTCATATTTTATGGTTTACTTTTTTGATAGTATTTGTTATGCAGAGGTCATAATTTAGGTGTCTGTCTAGATCCACTCCCAGATATCGGTAGTTGTCTACTTGTTCTACTTCGGTGTTTCCCAGAAGACACTTTATTTTCTCATTACTTGTTAGCCTGGTACCAAATAGTACTGTTTTTGACTTGCTGTTGTTTATGGTTATCCTATTTAGTTGGCACCACTCGATTAACACCAACATTGGGTAGGATTACATTTCGTTCAACCCTTTTTGGCAGTTTTATACTCTCCGTCCCCGAAACTGATTCATAAGCTTATTCAGCGCAGAAAGGAGCGGGACAACCAGTCACGTTTGAACTCGTCTGAGCCCCTTTGAACTTGCCGGAAATAGACTTTCCTCTTCTTGTGTTCGCGAGAACTCAGTGTCAGCCAATCAGAGCTGTTCTTTTCGATTGCAAATGGCTGCCCCCTATGGTGGCCAGCATTTGCAATAAAAAGAACAGCTCTGATTGGCTGAGAACATCTCTCAGTGTCAGCCAATCAGAGCCGTTCTTTTTTATTGCAAATGGTGGCCCCCATAGGGGGCAGACATTTGCAATAGAAAAGAACAGCTCTGATTGGCTCAAATTATGGAAAGCTCCCAGTCGAATACAGCCATTATTCTTTTAGTAGTTTCTAGTTCAGACATTGTCACACATTTATGTATCTTTTGCACAGATTTAAGTGTTTGAAGTATATTTTAAATTTATCTACATCGACCACTGTTTAAATCACACAATATCAGTACTTAAAGAATGCGAAACTCATCCTGCAAGGGTATGCTCGATATGGGACAGTGGTCACCCGATTTTCCTCCTTTCCTTGCTGTGGACCCTTCTCAACTGATTGGGTATGTGTGGGTCTTGTTAATCATATCAAGTGTAGTGGGTCGGGAGGATACTTGTGGAAACTGTTGTAGCTTTGCTGATGGGGGAGACATGGTGTGTGTGAGTGAGTGAGGGATGGGGTGGGGTGACTATCACTCTAACATGGCGGGATTCAACCCAGGCAACCACATCTCCCTCCGCCTTCCCCATAGAAGAGGTCTGTTACCCTGGTAACCGGTGGGGCCCTGCTGGATATGCTGGCGACAGTGAAACGCGCAGTGATTGGCCACTGAGGTGGTGGGGTGACGAGCGGGGCGATCGTGGGGGATCGTGGGGTGATCGCCGGGACGAGTGTAATGGCTGGCGCACACCTCCCGTTTACGATTCGCGCACTAAAACTCGCGACCTGACCCGACCCGCTTAAAACTGAAAACGGGCCGATTCGTTTTTCGAATCGCGAATCGCAATCGTAAACGGCTGCTTTTAGCACTAAAAACTGAGTTTTATGCGCGAATCGCAATCGCTAGGTGTGCGCGGGGGGGCGCACACCTAGCGATTTTTGTGCGCGAAACGGGCAGTTTTACATCGTAAACGGTAGGTGGGTGCGCACAAACGGTAGGTGTGCGCCAGCCATAAGGTTGGGGTGGGTGGGTGGGGCGTTAATGTGTATTATTTTGGTCGCCTGCTATGGGTGTGTGAGGGGGTGGGGCAGGGGTGGGTGTGTGGGGGCGTGACTTGGCTCGCATACTCGGGCCACCACGACCACGTTGAGCTCGTCGCCGATGTTTGGTGATATTTACGCCAGCTTATTAAAACCTGCACACCACTCGCCGAGTGCTACTGAATACTCCCACCTCGCACTAGGCTCATGCCGTACACTGCCATTCAGCTTAGCCTGGGAGGCACCCACAGTCTCTGCGTTGCATCAGATACCAGTATTACCACGTATGTGTGTCGCAGCAAAGACCCTGTCACACTACGACGTATGGCGGCGGCGTGTGCATAACGTGTCGAAATTATTTGAAAATCAAAATAGGTCGGCATACGGCAAACTTTTTGCACCGGGGGTGTCCCAGCAACGTATGAAGCGTATGCACAGCGTATGGCTGGCATATGTCTGCCGTATCCCTACCGTATATTGACGTATGCAAAGCATATGACGACGTATACTCGGCATATTGGGACATATTTTGACAGTTGGAGGTGACAGGTCCAGCATATAGGTAATCTACACCGATGTATCCCTAACGTGCTCCTAACGTATGCCGACATACCCCTAACGTACACATAGCGTATGAGGAACGTCTGAGCCACCCGTCGACACACGTTGACAATTTTGAACATGCACAAAAATTGTTTCGGAGCCTCGACGCACGCCGATGTAAGACGATGTATAGCGCTGTATCCCGAAAATGCCCAACGTATACGTAACGTATGATGCCATACGCTGACGTGTTGGTCGAAAATCTCATATGTTGGCATACACTAAGGCTATACGTCGTAGTGTGACAGGCCTTTTACAGAACGTTGTGAGTACGTTATATACGCCAGAGATACGTGGAGGGTGCCGGTTCAATGTATGTGTTCCAACCTATCCCGAGCGAACGCCGAGCATATGAGAAACGTATGAGCCATATGGCGACATATGTTGAAAATTTTGAACATGCACAAACATTTTTTAGCGGCTCGACCTATGCCGACCTATGATGCCGTATCCCGAGCGTACTCGACATATGCCCAACGTATACATAACTTATGACGCTGTATGCTGATGTGTTGGTCGAAAATCGCATACGCTAAAGCCATATCGTAGTGTGACAACCCCTTAAGCTACATAATATCATCGGCTCTGTGTAGAGTTATTGCAGTAATATGGTAATGTATTACTGCAATAATAGGAAATACTCGAACAGACGGGGCTGCCCTCTATGGAAACACATGGAAACCGACAAAAAGAAAACGGCTGACGGCAACTCCAACCGCTTCAAGAAGCTGAGGCAGAATTCTCGCAACTGAAGAACCGGCCAACGAGGAGGCCGGTTCGGAACCAACTTCAGCTTCCAAGCCAGAGGAAGGGCCCGGAGGCAGTCGGTCGGCTAGAATTACGAGAACAGGCCCTTCAAAAGGGAGTTCAAGGCTCAGACGCCGTTCCCCCGCCCAGGGAACAAATAGAAGTGGCGACGTAAACAATAGAAACCGTAACAGTAAGCAATACCTTTCAAGCCGGTAACCTCAATAACTGTCTTTCGGAATGGAATAAAGTTACAGATAACTTAACTATCCTTAGCCTAGCAGAAGGGGTAAGTATTCCGTTAATAGAAGAATCTATTCAAAATAGAATACCATTTCCATATAGGTTTCACGGTTCGGAAAGTGAAGCATTAAACAATCACGTCCTTAAGTTTTGAGAAAAGGGCATTATAGAACCAGCACTAAACCAAACAGGGATGTTAGACTAATTTTAGACCTAACTCTATTTAACAAATTTGTAGTATACAAACATTTTTTAATGTTTTCGTTAGAAACAGTGAGACACTTAGTCACATGAGGCGCTTGGCTAGCCAGCATTGACCTTAAAGATGTATACTACACCGTGCCCATCTATAAACATGGTAGAAAGTATTTAAGATTCTGTCGGAACAGGCAAACTTTATGAGTTCACATGTATGCCGAATGGACTGGCATGCTCTCCACGCATTTTCACAAGGATACTCAAACCTTTTTTTCGCTAACAGCTAGGAAAGGACATATCATGTTCCCATACATTGACGATTCATTTATTGTTGCGCAAACACAACAACTATGCAAAGCAGCAGTAGATAAATTATGTAAAACGTTTACAAATTCCACCTCCCCCATCCACACTCTATCTTCCCTACCCGCTACACCCACCCTATCTCCTCTACCCCGCCAACCCTACCCTATTATCTGCCCCTTCCACTTCCATCTACCCTATACCCCCGTCACCCTATACCCTCTTCTATTATCTCCCCACCTAGTAGTTAGCCACCCACATTCAAACCCATGTATCTACTTATCTGTCCCCACACCCACATCCACCCTTATCTCCGCCTTCCACACTTAATTCCCTCCCATAACTGACTGCACCTTCACCATTCCCTGACTCTGTTACAGCTATACGTCCTTCTCCCTCCCTACCCAAATGCTTCTGCTCTCTCACCCTTCAAGGCTACACTACCACTCACTCACTCACTCACTCACTCACCCGACAGCACTCACTCACTCACCTGACAGCACTCACTCACCTGACCCCACCCACTCACCTGACTGCACCCACTCTATCTATCTCTGCCCCTGCCCTTAACCTTCACTGTCTCACACCTAAACTTAGCGCACCTGTCCTATACATTCCTACCTGGCTGCACTTACAGTTACACTTAGCACATCTCACTTGCCTCTGTTGTACTTGTCCTATCTCATTGCCCTGTTACACCTACGATAACCCCAATTCACACTTTCCTCTGCTGCAACTACCCTATCCCTCTTGCTACACTGACCCCATCTAATACGTTCCTCTGTTGTAGTTGTACCTACCCTATCGCTATACCCTATTACACCTACTTACCCATCTTACATTTACCCTCACACTTTCCTCTGCCTCACCTACTATAACACTAACCTAACCCCACACTTACTCTATCTATATACCATGCTGCACCCACACTTGACTTGCGCTATCCCTATACCATGCTGCACCCACACTTACCCTATCCCTAAACCATGCTGCGCCCACACGTACCCTATCCCTAAACCATGCTGCACCCACAGTTGCCCTATCTCACCGTTACATTTGCTGCACAGACCCTATCCCTATACTCTACTATACCTATGACAACTCTCACCCCCACCCCTTCCCTCCCGGCTCCATCACCTACCCTATCTGGGGCCAAATGTAAGACCAGGTTTTTATCTGCTCCGGCGTTAAGGGCGGCCGGTGGGTTAGCTATCGTCGGGGTTGGTATATGTGTCACTGGAAATGTATGTGCCCAAAGCGCTGCTTGGTTAGCTAACCGATGCGTTATTTATAAATTTGGGAAATTCCTCTGGGTCTGTAGCCGGCGAGCACCGCTATTTGGCAATGTCACCACCGATTCGGCGGCCGGGAACCAGCAGCCTTGTTTGTTTAGTTTACATTCGTCGATTTGACAATATGAATAACGCCGCCAATGCGGTGGCGGCGTTAATAACGGTTCGGATTTAGGGTTAAATTGATCAAATTTCACTTATTGCGTATGTAATTCTGTTAAATATGATAGCATTGAATATATTTGGGCCTAAAATATTGCTGCCGGCGTTCTGCCAGTATGGATATCGACGTCGCGGCGGCAATTTGTTTAGTTTACGTTCGTCGATTCGACACTATTAATATCGCCACCAATGCGGCGGCAGCGTTAATAACGGTTCGGATTTAGGGTTAAATTGATCAAATTTCACTTATTTCGTATGTAATTCTGTTAAATATGGTCGCATTGAATAGATTTGGGCCGAGTCGGTCCCTAACACAGACGTTAAACCTGCTATAGCTTGGTGTTAGTGCAGGCGACGTTAACTCTCGCGGTGTTTGCCTAACCCTGGCACATACATTGACAATTTTGGCCGCTAACCCGGGAAATCCACATGACGCGTGGGTTAGGACCGCTAACCCGGCTCCATACATTTGGCCCCAGGCCTCACACCGCTCCATCATGGCCCGCCCACACCCCACCGTCCCACACAGTAAATAAGTATTAGTACAGACGACGCCCCCCCCCCCCCCCCCCCCCCCCCCCGGTGTGTGTGAGTGAGAGTGGGTGCGTACTGTGCGGCTGTACGTGTACGTGTACGTGTACGTGTACGTGTTGGTGATTCGCCACGGTGTGATTGCGCGTGTAGCTCTAGATCAGTGTCTACCTGTCAGTTTGCTCTCGGCCCCGCCCGGCCCGTGGCTGATCAGTGCGCAGGTCAGGCGGCATGTTATCCAGTTCCCGGTACCATGTCCATAGCTCAGTCACATCCTGTCCCTACAGCGAATGGACCCCAGAAAAACGCAGCCTCCTAACACGGCACGAGCCTTACTATAAGGCAGACCCCCACATTGCATGCCCCTCGTGACCAGACGGGATGGCCGAATGAGTTAGAGCGTCCGTCTCCCGTGTTGGTAGGTTGTGGGTTCGAACCCTGGTCGAGTCAAACCAATGCCTTAAAAATTTATACTTTTCGCTTCCTAGCCTGGCGCTCGGCATTATTAGGACAGGGCAAGGACTGGTTGGCTCAGTGTCAGGATAATGTGACTGAGTGGGATATCAGGTCATGGTGCTGGTGGCCTGGTCTTCCAGTGGGGCAGCACTATAAAGTCGCCATGGGTGCGCACTGTCACAAGTCGTTACCCATCCTGATATGACCTTATATCTTGCTAGGACCTATAACAACAACAAACAAACAAAAAATGCATCCCCCTCGTAACTCAGCCCCAACGCTGCAGGGCTCTTATAACCCAGGGCGTGTTTTGCTTTCCCCAGCACAGCATGGTTTCATAATAATAATAATGCTAATAATAATATGAACTTATAATAATAGTGTAATTTTATTATGATAATAGTGTAAATTCACGGTGATGATGACGACAATAATAGTGTAAATTTATAATAATAGTAATAAAAAGGTATTAATATATTTATAGTAAAATAAATTTATTGGCAAAATATAAGGAGAGGGAAATGAGCAAAGGAAAGAAAAAGAATGCAAATTTAATACAGCGCCCTTAGTAACAAAAAACAATTTTAGGTGCAATAAAACAACAATAGAACATATTTACAAATTGGGTCTAAAACTTGGAGGATTGAGAAATTTCCATTATCGGGGTGTGGGGGGAAGCAACCTTAAAGGGTGAGTCTTGAGGACAGATTAAAAACAATTTCAAGAGATGGTGCTTTTCTTACCTCCTCTGTCAACCTATTCCATGAAGTGGGACCTGCCACACAGAAGGCACACTCGCTGTATGATTTGAATCTAGAGACCGGAACTTGTCATCATCTGACTGGATGATCTAAGAGTTTTGGATGACTGGTTGAAGGAGAGGCCATTGTGTAAGATATTCAAGTGTGTCACCATTGATCGCTTTATAGGCGGTTAGTCAAATCTTGATACGCCGTTAGCTTTATATTGGCAGCCAGTGCTATTGTCTCATAACAGGGACCACACATTGCTGGCCTTCAGTGTTCTCCAGTCCCAACCCGTGATGGTCTCATAGCCCGGACACCATGTGGGTGATCACTTCAATGCATCCCAGTCCCCGACACAGCCCACTTCTTAGGCCATGTATCCATAGACTGTTTCCTTGTGGCATGTTCCCTTGTTCCGCGTTCGCTTGTGACGCACCGCACATGCAATGAACCTGTGTTTTGCTTAGTGGCCATTCCCATAGGTTGGACCGAGGGATCGTATGGCCTTATGCATGGCACATGTGACATACTGACCAGGAACGTAGAGAAGGAACATGTTCAATGAACATGTTCATTGTCTGTGTTGTGTGTCACAAGCGAACACGGAACAAGTGAACACACCATAAGGAGTCTATGGATACATGGCCTTATATGCCCACCATTGTTAGACCCCAATATTCCCCAGCCCCAACACAACAGGCTGTTATAATCGAATCTAGACTTTAGCTTGCAGGCTCCAGTTTACCCTCGCTTCAATACAGCAGGTTCTCATGACCTGAACCACACATTGCCAGACTCCAATATTCCCCAGCACAACAGGCGGTTAGTCAAATCTTGACATTCCGGCCTCAGCTTGTAGGCTCCAATCTACCCTGGCTTTTAAATACAGCAGGTTCTAATGACCAGGATCACACATTGCCAAACCCTAAGCTAGCATAGTCCCAACACTTCTAACACAGCCCCTGGGTAAAGTGATATATAATCTGGTCCCTCCCGATCTAACCAAACTGCTACCTAGGCGTAAATGTGTATGCCCTCCGCATTCCTGTACCCCTATATACACAGATCCTGACATACTAACCCAGTTTGCGCGCGTTAACCCGAACACTGCCAAGACGCCAACGATCCACCAGCTCCGGTGGAAGTTATCTGTGAATGCCTACACCCGACCCCCTTTAACCACACAATCACCTTATTGCCCGACCTAAGATGTTGCCAGGACGTAACACTCCAACAAACAAAGAAACAAAGAAACCTTATTGCCTGCCAGTCTCATTCTTACCACTCCCAACACGGACTAAATCTATGAAGCTTGTTAATTTAATTGGGATCCGCAGCTTCCTGTATCTAGTTCCACCACTATTCAGGTTAGTCATTACACGATTGTACAGTTAGCCCATGAACAAATATAGCGGGAAGATCTGTACTCAGGAACTGACAAAAGACTTTTCTTGATGAATAAAGAATTTACCAAAATGTATATATATATTTTTAAAGCCACCACGCTCCTTTATAGTCCACCGCTTACACACCCTGGGGCCGTATGCAGGTGTCGGTGTTACAGCTCCAAAACGCGTTTAGCGCGGGATTTCCCGTTTAGCGGCAGGATTTCCAGTTTAGCGAACAAAATTCCGTATGCAGAAAGCGGTGTTACGCCAACACCGCGCGTTTACCCTAAACCCGTTTCATAGCAGGTTTACGGGTGGTGTTAGCGTAAGGTCCTACCCAAATCTATTCAATGCTGTCATATTTAACAGAATTATATACGCAATAAGTGAAATATGATTAAATTAACCCTAAATTCGAGGCAATATTAACGCTGCCGCCGTAACAGCGGAGATATTAATACGTATATTTTCGAATCGACGAACGTAAAGTAAACAAATCGCCGCCGTCGCGACCGCCGCGTCGACGTCGACATCCATACTGGCCGACGTCTACGCATTGGCGGCAATGTATTAGCGATTTGTTTAGTTTACGCTTGTCGATTCGAAAATATAACCGTTAATATCGCCGCCGTTACGGCCGCAGTGTTAATATTGCTTCGAATTTCGGGTTAATTTCATCAAATTTCACTTATTGCGTATCTAATTCTGTTAAATATGATAGCATTTAATATATTTAAGCCTAATATATGGGTAGAGACCCAGAGGGATTTCCCAAATCTATAAATAATTTCACGTTTAGCTAACACTGACCGTTTAGGCGCTCCTGCATACCACTTGACATATTTCGCCCGGTCGGTGTTAGCTATACGCGTTTAAAGGCTAAACTCAAACTGGCGTAACACTGTTTCCTTCATACGGCCCCTGATCCCTTACAACCTAGAACCTGCACTGCCTTCTCCCCCCCCCCCCCCCCCCCAGACACACACTCCAACTTCCTCTCTCCTGAGCTCACTCATAACTCAACTCTCACCCTGGATGTCTTCATATACCAGCGTATTTTTAGTAATCTAGCCTCTCACAACCCATAAGACACGATGTCCCTCATAACTGCTTCCCACCCAGGAGACCCTCTCAAGTCATTTCATTCATAACTCCCAAGGCATATCACAACCCCCCCCCCCCCACACCCACACACACACACACACACACGCGCGCAGGCACGCACACATGACACACAAGTACACGATCATTTCATACTTTAACCAAAATAAAGAAAAACTTTAGAAAAAGGGAAATAAATTCCGTTGGTGAGACTACCTAATGGCGGCAAGGCTATGAGAGGTATGAATTTTTAATTAGCTCCTTGAGTGTTAAACTAATGAGGCATATGTAAGCAATATGTTATAATCTTTTTGGATATGTAGGGAAGGAGAGAGCTCAGTCAAGCGAATCTTGTCCATGTCCACATGTGCACCGTGTAAAGTATGTATGAAATCTTTTAAAATTTAATACCGAAGTGCTGGTCTTCCAACCAGAACAAATTTAGAGAACACCCGTCGTTTTCTATCTAAGTACGGCAAAATCTGAAGTCATCCGATTATGCAACTTAAAAACTGTCAGTACCCAATCATTTTCCGAAGTTGTATTAAACTATTTCAAAACTACTGTAGTGGTGTGCACTGACCTCTCAGGCAAGTAACCACATAGACAGGTAGGCCAGGGTCGTGTGTTGATATCAGGGAGCCTAGGTGGTATAATGGTTAGCACACTGGCCCGGAATGCAAAGAGATGTGGGTTCGAGTCCTGCTCTAGGCGCAATATTTCCCATGTTCATCACCCCCATGACACTACCAAGCTATTAAATCAGTGTGATAACTTTTAGTGAAGAATGCAACTATAGTTGGCACCAAAATATGTATTTATTAATTAACAGGTCTGTAGCATTGCGGTGATTTCAGTAGTTGTCACCAGATGGGGTTTCCAAATCAATAAGAGCGTTGACTAACTTCCCATGTGGGTGATCATGGGTTTGAACCTCAACTGAGTCAAACAAATGACATACAATATTGATAATTGTCATTACCTAGCCTGGCACTCAGCATTACTAGGAGAAAGCCAGGACTGGTTTGCTCAGGTTTAGGATAATGTAAGTTTGTAACTGAATGGGATTTCGAGTCATGGTGTCAGTGGATCCGTCTCCCAATGGGACAGCACTATAAAGTTTGCATGAGCGTGCACTGTCACAAGGCGGTACCCATCCTGCTATGAACTTTGATGTTGCCTGGATGTAAAGCCCCAACAAACAGTACTTGTCCATACCATTCGGTGACTAGTGTCCCTAAGGCGTTATAATTCTCTTATTGCCATTGCTGGTGGGCATGTGGAGCATGGAGCTTCTTTTGTAGTCCCCTAATGGAAAGGTGGTGTGACGTGTATTGTTAGGTTATGGTGTGCAGTGGGAGGTAATGGGGTGGGGTTCATTATGATATTTGGCTGTGTTCTTAGTTTAGGTAGTAAATAGGGTACTGTGTATGATATGTCTCTTTATGAGGGCAGTTATTGTGTGGTGTTGTTGACCAAGTTAGGTATATGTCTGGTTTTATGTATGTGAGATGTATGTATGGATGGATGTATGAATGTGATGTTATTATGTGCGGGGTGGCGATGTAATCAGTGTGTGAGCATGACCTGCTCACTCCAGGTCTCTCCGGGGTCTCTCCAGGAACAAAAATACAATGCCAAGAGGGCCCCCCAAAAAACTAACATAGACTACTAAACATACCAACAGACTACTATCTGCTACTGAAATGCAGACAATCAAATAACTTATCAGCAGCTACTGCTTAGTAAGACAACACCAAAACTACAGCTGGCCAGCATTGAAAACAAGCCTGGGTACCCGGGCTTACATGCTATGGACAGTATAAATACAGCCTCAATAAAAAAATAAAACAAATTATGTAATGTTATGTGATGTTGTTATGTAATGTATGTAATGTAGTGTTGTTATGTAATGTTATGTATATTGTATGCAACAAATAATTGAGTGCAAAACTTAATATATAGCAAATAACTCCCGTTCCTCGGATTCTATTTTATCCATTTTCTCGCTACCAACATCCACAGAAAAAAAGTATCACCATTTAACGCGTGTAGCAGTGGGTGTTGGGATGGAGTTATGGGGGGTGGGGTGGGGGTGGGGTGGGGGTAAACATAATTTATTCCGCGTTAATCCAATATTAGATGCCAGAAACAAAGTAGTTCAAATTGATTAAGGGTTTACTGAATACACATTAGACTCTAGAGACTGTTTTTTTGTTGTAAATATAGTTTATTCACTGTTTTGTTGTTGTAAATATAGTTTATTCATTGAATACAGTCTTTTATCAGCGCCGTGCCACTGGTCTTCCAGCCATGTGACAATACAGTTATTTACAATATATGTATATGTAGTCAGATATTGTCATCAGCAGCTAGCTCAAATTAGCTGAAATAACAATATTAATCATTCAAAGACTTACATATGGTATAGGTTGACAATTTACATATCAAAATAGTAGTTATATATTGTATTCATACATACTTAGAATACATACATGTGAATTGATTAGACCTTTACATTACGGAGTGGTTAGGTGCATAGTTTCCCTTCATAGGTTTGTATGCCTACTGTATTGTGAATTGCATAATTATCATATTGTTGGAGATACAATTTTGAGATGGAGTGTTAGTAGAATGGTTTGTTTATTCTGTTAGATAGAGTGTGGTTAGATTTAGGGTAATGCTTAAAAGGTTAATACCTCGGGTGTGTTTTTTGACTACATGAAGTAGTTTGAGTAAGTAGGTTGTTAGTAATGATGGGATAAACTATGCTTGGAGGATTGTACATTTCAGTCGTATAGTAGTCTAGTACAGTCTTTATTAGTGTCTATGTTTATAGCAATGCTACCAGACTGATACACGTTTTCTGAATTTGCTAGGCAAATAATTTGTACGGTGGATAACTTGGTTTGTTGGCAGCAGGTAAAGGAGTGCAAGGGGGGGGGGGGGGCATATTTGCACTTCATATCTCAAAGGTTAGTCATTTTAAATCAAAGTTACTTCAAGCTAATGTAAGGTCGGTCATGACGATCAACCTAATATCTTTACCTCAGAAACTCAAAACCTATGTAACTTTAAAGCTGCATAGTCCGACGAAGCATCAAATTCTCAAAACCAAAACAAGTATCTCAATTTGATTCTACATATCTAACTTAAATACTGGTGACTTTTTTGTTAAACATTTGTCACCACATAGAAGGGAATACTGAGGCAATATAATAGAACTATTACTGCAGAAACCTATGGTGTCAGAGTTTTGGCAAGCTTGCCAAAACTAATTTTGCTTGTTTGCACTTCAAATATCTCAAAAGTTAGCTATTTAAAATAAAAGTTACTTCAAGTGAAAATAGGGTAGATTATAACGATCACCCTAATATGTTTATCTCAGAAAATGAGAGAAACTCAAAACCCATCGGACTATGCAACTTTAATGGAATGAAGCTAATCCATGTTGATTTGGGAGTTAGGTGTTTTGCAGACGGGCCGCTTTCTGCTGGTGCCCACGAGCAGTGGCTGCGTGTTAAATGATCGAGTATCTTATAAACGGCAACACGCAGGCGTTGCAACTTGTAAACACATCATTAATATTTTGTTGAGATTTGGGTGGCGAGTTGCTCCCCATCCCGTCCCGCCTGTTTATGGTCGTCTCCCGGCAACTGGCTGCCGGTGCCCGGAGAGACCCCGGAGAGACCTGGAGAGACCCCGGAGAGACCTGGAGTGAGCAGGTCATGCTCACACACTGATTACATTGCCACCCCGCACCTGGGACCCTTTGTGACGTCATCGCGACGTGTGTGTGTCCATGCTGGTTGCGGAACCATGACAATGCATGTACTCACCGATACGTTATTTGTCATTGGATTTGGTTTGATTCATTGAGGGGTGGTCGGGGGGCAACATAAAGGTTATCTCATGACTGGTTCCTACTTGTGAAAGTGAGCACTGATGGCGACTTTATAATGATCTCCCCCCCCCCCCCCCACACGCACACGCGCACACCCGCACGCACATATATTTATAATTTTGTCGCTGGCACCATGAATCGATACCCGACTGAGTCATATATATTATCCCGACTCTGAACTAACCAGTTCTTTTCCTATGTTGGTAATACAGAATGCCAGGCTCGGCTGGGACAAGATTGACTCGGATGTGGATTGTTGCATAATACTATAGGGAATACTAAGTCAATGGGGGACATCCGATTTTTTAGTTCAAGTTCCTGCCGTTGGCGTCGCCACTGAACTAGTGGGCCTAAAGCCCCAGTCACACCTGACCGTACCGGACTGTAAATATATTAGGTTAATCGTTATAATCTATCACACCTACACCCCCACCACATCCCAACCCCCCCACATCCCAAAACCCCCACCACACACCTACACCCCCACCACATCCCAAAACCCCCACCACACACCTACACCCCCACCACATCCCTAAACCCCCATGAGACACCTACACCCCACCACATCCCTAAACCCCCACCAGACACCTACACCCGCACCACATCCCAAAACCCCCACCACACACCTACACCCCCACCACATCCCTAAACCCCCACCACACACATACACCCCACCACATCCATAAACCCCCACCACACACCTACACCCCCAACACACCCCTAAACCCCCACCACACAGCTACACCCCCAACACATCCCTAAACCCCCACCACACAGCTACACCCCGAACACACCCCTAAACCCCACCACACACCTACACCCCCACCACACCCCGAACCCCCAGCATACACCTACACCCCCACCACATCCCTAACCCCCACCACACACCTACACCCCCACCACATCCCCAAACCCCTACCACACACCTACACCCCACCACATCACTAAATCCCCACCACACACCTACACCCCCACCACATCCCTAAACCTCCACCAGACACCTACACCCCCACCACATCCTTAAACCCCCACCAGACACCTACACCCCCACCACATCCCTAAACCCCCAGCAGACACCTACACCCCCACCAGATCCCTAAACCCCCAGCAGCTCCCCACCACATCCCTAAACCCCCACCACACACCTACACCCCCACCACATCCCTAAACCCCCACCAGACACCTACACCACTATCACATCCCTAAACCCCCACCACACACCTACACCCCCACCACATCCCTAAACCCCCACCACACACCTACATCCCCACCACACCCCTAATCCCCACCACACACCTACGCCCCCACCACATCACTAAGCCCCCATCACACGCCTACACCCCACCACATCACTAAACCCCCACCATACAGCTACACCCCGACCCCACCCCTAAACCCCCACCACACACCTACACCCCCACCACACCCCTAACCCTCACCACACACATACACCCCACCACATCCCTAAACCCTCTTTCCAGGTTGTCCTTTGTAGGTTGAGCTGAGTGACTGATGTTCATAGTGGTTCTGTATCTGTGCTGTGGATATTTGGCATGCTGCTTCCTGTTATTTGTATCCATGATACAACTCGGTGTGCTGCTTCCTGTTATTTGTATCCATGATACAACTCGGTATGCTGCTTCCTGTTATTTGTATCCATGATACAACTCGGTGTGCTGCTTCCTGTTATTTGTATCCTTGATACAACTCGGTGTGTTGCTCCCTGTTATGTATCCGTGATTCAACTCGGCGTGCTGCTTCCTGTTATTTGTATCCATGATACAACTCGGTGTGCTGCTCCCTGTTATTTGTATCCGTGATTCAACTCGGCATGCTGCTTCCTGTTATTTGTATCCATGATACAACTCGGTATGCTGCTCCCTGTTATTTGTATCCGTGATTCAACTCGGAATGCTGCTTCCTGTTATTTGTATCTATGATACAACTCGGTATGCTGCTTCCTGTTATTTATATCCATGATACAACTCAGCGTGCTGCTTCCTGTTATTTGTATCCATGATACAACTTGGTGTGCTGCTTCCTGTTATTTGTATCCATGATACAACTCAGCGTGCTGCTTCCTGTTATTTGTATCCGTGATACAACTCGGCGTGATGCTGCTTCCTGTTATTTGTATCCGTGATACAACTTGGCATGCTGCTTCCTGTTATTTGTATCCATGATACAACTCGGTGTGCTGCTTCCTGTTATTTGTATCCATGATACAACTCAGCGTGCTGCTTCCTGTTATTTGTATCCATGATACAACTCGGCGTGATGCTGCTTCCTGTTATTTGTATCCATGATACAACTCGGTGTGCTGCTTCCTGTTATTTGTATCCGTGATACAACTCAGCGTGCTGCTTCCTGTTATTTGTATCCATGATACAACTCGGCGTGATGCTGCTTCCTGTTATTTGTATCTGTGATACAACTCGATGTGCTGCTTCCTGTTATTTGTATCCGTGATGCAACTCGGTGTGCTGCTTCCTGTTATTTGTATCCATGATACAACTCAGCGTGCTGCTTCCTTTTATTTGTATCCGTGATACAATTCGGTGTGATGCTGCTTCCTGTTATTTGTATCCGTGATACAACTCGGCGTGATGCTTCCTGTTACTCACAGTGGAGTACTCTTTCTGGAACCTGATGAGCAAATCGATAAGTTGATGGCAAACAATGATCAGAGGCCTTGATTCTTGTGGCCTGCGTTCGCCACATAACCACGCCTTGAGGACACAGCTTACAATAAGACGTGCTACAAGAATGTCTTGGTTTCCGATTGCCTGCTGGGTGCGATTCGCTCAGTTACATTATTATTGTAGTTGATGACTTAAAAATCGACACTTGTTGCTTCCTAGCCAGGCGCTTGGTATTATTATGATAGGGCAAGGACTTGTTGGCTCAGTGTCAGGATAATGTGACTGAGTGGGATATCAGGTCATGGTGCTGGCGGCCTCGTCTCCCAATGGGTCAGTGCTATGAAGTCGCCATGAGTGCGCACTGTCACAAGTCAGTACCCGTCCTGATATGACCTTAGATGGATGCGAGGACGTAAAACAACAAACAAACAAATCATCATCATTATGATCATTCTTATTATTGACAGCCACTCACAGGCTTCCCACTGGCAGTGAATTGCCCAAATTCATAGGAAGTCAGATTTTCACCCACACCCCTTTTACATAGATCTCTACGGACTCAACCTTTATATTAATATTATTAGAGCTATTATGAATCACCATAATCCGCTGTGATTGTGATTAGTAGAAGCTAAACAAATATAAATTAATTAATGTCTTTGCATATAATCGGCCCTAGCAAAACACCTGGCAAGTTATAGCTGAGTAGGCCAGTCTGATATTAGATATTATCCGACATGCTATGTTATGACATAATAAAGGCTATTTGAAGTATCAAGTCAATGACGGTAGGTGGAGAGCTTTCAAGCGAAGAAATGGAGAGGTCCTGATAGGATCTCCATTAAACAATATACATTAATACTTTATTCAATTAGATCTCAACTAAGCACATTACAAGATTATCATGATATAATATAATTCACGTCAACATAAATCAATCAAGAAGACTGGTTATTAAGAATACCTTTGTATCTGTGCCTGTCAGGGACTCTTTATTTGAGGGGGCAATATAGCTGTTTTGTGAGGGTGGTGATGTTAAGTGTGGAGTGTGAATGAAGCAGCCACAATATTACAGTTGAATAGTCGGATACCTTTAGTTTCTGGCTGTTCTTTTAGATAAATATATATTAGGATGATCATTATAATCGTCTGGACTTTAGCTTGAAGTAATTTTAATTATAAACGGCTAACTTTGGAGATGTTTTAAATGAAAACATGCCCGAATAAATGTTGACCTGTATGTCAACGTTTTGACACTAGTATATAGGCTTTAGCAGTAACAGGTTCAACAAAATTGCTTTAGTATTCCCTTCTATACAGCAATAAATGTTAATAATTAACTTAGATACCAGTGTATTATTAAATTAATAAAATGCACTAGTATCTAAGTTAAATACGTAAATCTATGTGATTATTTAGGTTTTGACAATTTGACGCTTTCATCGGACTAACCATATTTTACTTGGGGAAGATAATAGCAATAGCCACAAGAATAATTGTAAATAAAATCTGAACTTTGAACATAGTTCTTTCCAATATTGTGTGAAGGGTTGAGCATCTGACTGGTGGCGGTCCTTTGCCTGTCCGCCGACCTGTCTGCCGTGTTACACTGTCTGGGGTGGGTTAATGGTCAGTTACACTCTGCCTTTAGATCCTGGTGTGGGTCATCGGAAATCTTTGGAAGGTGAGGTGGACAAAATTGGCCTCTCGAAATGAAACGTAAATGGACTTTTGAAAGGACTGTGTTCCTAACAATGGGCAAGGCCTTCGCCAATTTAAGGCGTGAGCAAATTTTAGAGTTCCGAAGAACAACTGTGAACTGTTTCAACTCTTGTAATGTTTAGCTGTTTTGTTAGTTAAATTTTGTTATCATTTAGCTCAAATTTGACCACTTCAAAATTGTGTCGAAATTAATTTCCCTGTAATTTGACACAACTCCGACTGGTTCAGAATTTGTGTGTAAATTTCAGTGTAAACATGCAAAAATGTCATTAACACAATTCTACAGTATTTCCGCCATAAATATGCCCTTTGCTGCCAATATGGTATTAAGCGACCACCAATACATCAGCCAATAGTGGGTCAGTGGGAGCTAGATGTAAGGTAGTGTTTGATTAAGTTAAGGAGTGCTCTCAAAAACTATTCCATTTTCTCGAAGGCTCATCATGCTGCCTCACCTCTGTTTCACATACACTGAACACGATTTAGAACACTGACTGGGCATGTTTCTTTTATACTCCCCTTTTACACTTGTTTCATGTACAGTGGAACACGATTTAGAACACTCACTGGGCACGTTTCTTTTATATCCCCCTTTTACACTTGTTTCATGTACAGTGGAACACGA
Organism: Branchipolynoe longqiensis; assembly: GCA_030323885.1. Lineage (NCBI taxonomy): Eukaryota > Metazoa > Annelida > Polychaeta > Phyllodocida > Polynoidae > Branchipolynoe > Branchipolynoe longqiensis. The sequence continues at coordinate 61,957,825 of CM059194.1, read as the reverse complement.
TTTAGAACACCGATTGGGCATGTTTCTTTTATACCCCCTTTTACACTTGTTTCATGTACAGTGGAACACGATTTAGAACACTGATTGGGCATGTTTCTTTTATACCCCCTTTTACACTTGTTTCATGTACAGTGGAACACGATTTAGAACACTGATTGGGCCCGTTTCTTTTATACCCCTCTTTTACACTTGTTTCATGTACAGTGGAACACGATTTAGAACACTGATTGGGCCCGTTTCTTTTATACCCCTCTTTTGCACTTGTTTCATGTACAGTGGAACACGATTTAGAACACCGATTGGGCATGTTTCTTTTATACCCCCTTTTACACTTGTTTCATGTACAGTGGAACACGATTTAGAACACTGATTGGGCATGTTTCTTTTATACCCCCTTTTGCACTTGTTTCATGTACAGTGGAACACGATTTAGAACACCGATTGGGCATGTTTCTTTTATACCCCCCTTTTGCACTTGTTTCATGTACAGTGGAACACGATTGAGAACACCAATTGGGCATGTTTCTTTTATACCCCCCCTTTTACACTTGTTTCATGTACAGTGGAACACGATTTAGAACACCGATTGGGCATGTTTCTTTTATACCCCCCTTTTACACTTGTTTCATGTACAGTGGAACACGATTTAGAACACCGATTGGGCATGTTTCTTTTATACCCCCCTTTTACACTTGTTTCATGTACAGTGGAACATGATTTAGAACACTGATTGGGCAAGTTTCTTGTATACCCCCCTTTTACACTTGTTTCATGTACAGTGGAACACGATTTAGAACACCGATTGGGCATGTTTCTTTTATACCCCTCTTTTACACTTGTTTCATGTCCAGTGGAATATGATTTAGAACACCGATTGGGCATGTTCCTTTTATACTCCCCTTTTACACTTGTTTCATGGACAGTGGAACACGATTTAGAACACTGATTGGGCATGTTTCATTTATATCCCTCTTTTGCACTTGTTCCATGTACAATGGAACACGATTTAGAACACTGATTGGGCATGTTTCTTTTATACCCCCCGCCGCTTTTTGCACTTGTTCCATGTACAGTGGAACACGATTTAGAACACTGATTGGGCATGTTTCTTTTATACCCCCCCCCCCCCCCTTTTTGCACTTGTTTCATGTACAGTGGAACACGATTTAGAACACCGATTGAGCATGTTTCTTTTATACCCCCCTTTTACACTTGTTTCATGTACAGTAGAACACAATTTAGAACACCGATTGGGCATGTTTCTTTTATACCCCCCTTTTACACTTGTTTCATGTACAGTGGAACACAATTTAGAACACCGATTGGGCATGTTTCTTTTATACCCCCCTTTTACACTTGTTTCATGTACAGTGGAATACGATTTATAACACTGATTGGGCCCGTTTCTTTTATACCCCCCTTTTACACTTGTTTCATGTACAGTGGAACACGATTTAGAACACTGATTGGGCATGTCTCTTTTACACCCGTCTTCTGCACTTGTTTCATGTACAGTGGAACACGATTTAGAACACCGATTGAGCATGTTTCTTTTATACTCCGTTTACACTTGTTTCATGTACACTGAACACGATTTAGAACATTGATTGGGAATGTTTCTTTTATTCCCCTCGTCCACTTGTTTCATGTATACTGAAAACGATTTAGAACACTGATTGAGCATGTTTCTTTTATACCCCCTTTTGCACTTGTTTCATGTACAGTGGAACACGATTGAGAACACCAATGGGCATGTTTCTTTTATACCCCTTTTACACTTGTTTCATGTACACTGAACACCTGTGGTATGCAGGTATTGCAATACCTCAGGGAGTTTGATGCGCCTGCCCTGCAGAGTTGTAAACCACTGCCTTGTGGTACAGGTTCTTGACAGAATCGAAGGCTAAGGGAGGAAACCCTGACCAGAAAACCATGTCACTGTGGCAGCATCAAGGGTGGTTGATGTATGGAACTCCCAAATTCTCCCGACCAGCCACTGCAGGGACAAATAGTTTTGTGCCTGTCTAGACATGTTCTTGCCAGTGTGAGACCTCTATTTGCTCCCCGAGAGAGTGCCGCTGGTAACTTGCAAAAGCCAGCACCACTTCAACACCTTTGCAGGCAGCTTTCATGAAATGTATACCATCAAGAGAAACCTGAAGCTGAGAGACATTAAGACCGACTCATGGATATCACTCTCACAGCAGAGAGCTAAATGGAGAGCGACAGTCAAGTAATGAAAGCAGTCTTTGTCGCATCGCGACCGACAGCATGATGATGATGATGATGATGAACACGATTTACAACACTGATTGGGCACGTTTCTTTTATACCCCTCGTCCACTTGTTTCATGTACACTGAACACGATTTAGAATACTGATTGGCCACGTTTCTTTTACACCTCCGCTACCTTTCTTTTTGGAACTTTAGGGAATTTTATTCAGGGCAGCTATCGCGTGTTTTATTTAGGAGCATGTTCACTTTTGACCGATTAAGTGAGTAAAGATTTCTCTGATCGGAAATGATTTTCCCTGCCTGTGCCCCATCCAGCCGAGGCAAAATACCCCGTAAAACACCCGAGGCAAAATTACCCAAACAAAATACTTTGGTACCTGCCTTCCTGGAAGGGAGTGGGGATAAAAGCACTTCCGGTTCAAGCAGTTACCATACCGTGGGGGTCATTGAACCCAAGTGAGCAGTTCCTGTATGGTTTTTTTCTCTCACTTTTATGTTGTTTTGCGCTAGCCGCCATTGAGGAATGAAAACTAATGGACAAAGCTCCACCACACCAGTCACCCACATCTTGTTCAGGGTGCCCCACTTGGGCCTTCTGCATGCACTATGCATCATCAACATCCTGTTGCGCATGGACAGATCTCGCAGAGTGATCGGCTCCTTTCACACGCGACTGGACAATCTTGAACCATTACTGACTACACAGGTAGTAGTACCAGTTACCATTCCACTAGTACTCGAGTGGACCGGACGCCATGGCCAAATCGGTAAGAGCGCCGGCTTCCCGTGCAGAAGGGCAGTCATTTGAATCCTGGCCAAGTCAAACCAATGGCTTACAGTTACTTGTCGCTACCGAGCCTGGCGCTTGGCATTACTGGGAATGGGCAAGGACTGGTTAACTTAATATCAGGATAATCTTGATATTGGGTCATGGTGCCAGCAGCCTGATCTCCCAGTAGGGGAACCAGACGGGATGGACGAATGAGTTAGAGCGTCCGTCTCCCGTGCTGGTAGATCGTGGGGTCGTGGTTGGAACCCTGGTCGAGTCAAACCAATGACTTACAAATTTATATGTGTCGCTTCCTAGCCAGGCGCTCAGCATTATTAGGACACAGTAAGGACTGGTGTGCTCAGTGTCAGGATAATGTGACTGAGTGGGATACCAGGTCATGGTGCCAGCGGCCTGGTTTCCCAGTGGGACAGCACTATAAAGTCGCCATGAGTGAGCACTGTCACAAGTCGGTACCAGTCCTGATATGACCTTAGATGTTGCTAGGACGTAAAACAACAAACACACCCAGTGGGGAAGAACTTATCTAGTCGGTATGAGCGCGGACCCTCATAAGTCAGTATCCGTCCGTATATGGCCTTAGATATTGCTAGGATGTAAAGCCCCAGCAAACAACTAGTACTTGAGTAAGACTCATATATATTTTATACAACTCTTGGATATATACGACGGTGGAGGTCACACTGTATCTGTACGATGCATTTAATATGTGAATTCATCAAATTGCATTCGGCTTACCCTTTCAAGCTCTCTCTCGCTCTAGCTCTCTCTCTCTCTCCCTCTCTCCCTCCCTCTCTCCCCCCCCTCCCTCCCTCCCTCCCTCCCTCCCTCCCTCCCTCCCTCCCTCCCTCCCTCCCTCCCTCCCTCCCTCCGTCTCTCCCTCTTTCTCTCCGTCTCTCTGTGTCTCTCTGTGTCTGTCTCTGTATGTGTGTGTCTCTCTTTCTATCTCTTTCTCTCTCTCTCTCTCTCTCTCTCTCTCTTCCCTCCCCTCCCCTCCTCCCTCCCTCCACCCCTCCCTACCCCATCTCTCCCCGTCTCCACATGTCTCCATACCCTCTCGACTCACTCACTCACTCACTCACTCACTCACTCACTCACTCACTCACTCACTCACTCACTCACTCACACACACACTCACACGCATCTATGTGCCAGCTATTTAGTGTGTATAACTTGTAGAGAATAGTTTCAAACCTTACGAATCACTACCAATCGTATTCTAAGTTGATACCCATGAGTAGATGAAACTGCCTTTATTTAGCCTCCCCTCCATTGGGCCCGGTGTAACCTATAGGGTCCCTTTGGGCCGGTCGCCCCGTCTGATCGACTCGCCAGTTTGGTGAAGACCCGGCATTGTTCTGTTGCCGGTGCCCGTTGTGAGGGCGTTGTGGATGGGTGTTGTGCACTCAGTATGAACACACCATGGCTGCACATGGAGACCTGACTGCGTGAATACAGACGGAAACAGTCCGTCGCAGTGCAGCCATTGCTGGCAAGTGTGGCGCAGACACCAAACCAATCGATCGTGCTGCCCAAAGTAGCACAGGCAATGGGCTACGCACGGGCCCGCTGTGCTAAAGGGGCTGTCACATTAGGTTTTTTTGCGGGAGCGTATGGCGGCATAGGCGCATTACGTCATATACGTCAGCATATGCCACCATACGCTACGCATACGCTATGCATAGGCCGTCATGTGCCGGCCTATGCCGTTGTACGCCGCCATACGCTTTCTCCCATCTGTCCAAATTCTTTTGTGCATGCTAAAAAAATCTCGACCTATGGGAGCGTATGGTTCATACGCTACTCATACGCCGGTGTACGCTCCTCATACGACGGTGTACGCTCCTCGTACACTAGGGGTGCGCCGGTGTAGGTTACGCATACGCTCAACTTGCGTCACCGACGTATCTCTAGCGTATGTAGCGTATGCATAACCTATGAGTTGCGTATGGGAGCGTACTCCTAGCGTATGCACAGCGTATTCCAAGCGTATGCCATAGGTCTCGACATCGATCTTGACTCATACGCTACGCTTACGCTACGCATAGGTTCCATATGCCAATCAAAACCATCAAAAAATGTCACAGTACGCTCTTATACGCTCCTCGTATGCTCCTCATAGGTTACGCATATGCTCAAAAACACCCGATAGGTCACCAAAGGTCACGATAGGCCGGCACGCGCAGCTTTTTCCCATTTTTGACGTAGGTTTTCAATACACTCCCGCCATACGCCGTAATGTGACAGGGCCTTAATAGTTCACCTGTCTCTGTAAGCCAACATAGCAAATGTTGTCGTCTGAATCGATCTTTAACGACGATGTGTAACAGTCAACCGTTGTTAATCCAGGCAGCTACCTTTTGGCCACCACCCAATATCAGATGAGCAAGGTTGTTAGATAACATATTTGTATGTATGTATGTAGGTAGGTAGGTAGGTAGGTAGGTAGGTAGGTAGGTATGCATGTATGCATGCATGTAGGTATGTATGTAGGTATGTATGTATGTATGTATGTATGTGCAGATGCCTGCATGTATGTATGTATGTATGTGCGTATGCATGCATGTATGTTAATTAATTAATTAATTAAACGGGGTCGGACTAACAACGTGAGCTGGCTTGTTCGCATGTTTTACTGATTAAATAAAGGCACGTGTCTTTTGATCACGTGGACTATTGCATATGTTGCACAATCCAGCCTGCTGGGGGCTCTTTTGATCAGATCTGGGAGGGTTGTACATGGCTCCAGAAGTGAACTATGGTTGGAGATGGTACAGTGGTCGTGTGTTCAGGTACACATGTTAGGTGTACGCTGGGCGTTTTGTTTCGGCTGGGCTTATTGGGAGTTTAAGTGTGGGGTGGGGTGGAGTGGGGTGGGGTGGTAGGTTAGGTGGTTGGGGGTGATTACGTATCCATGAAAGGTGTATGAAGGGGTTGGAGGGTGGGGTTATCCCCGTATTCGTTTGAGTAGCGTTTTACTGTTAAGTATGGAGTGCGCAGTGTGAAATATAAATAAAAATGACGATGGGTCGGTGGGGGGGGGGGGGGGGGGGTAGGAAGGAGGCAGTTTGCACATGATACCCCTATCCACTGAAACAGTTAAATTATAGTTTTCAGTTGATGTATGATTAATTATGCCTAACTCCATATATATGTATGTGTATAATGTATTGTATGTAATAAATGTATGTAATATAATGAATATATATTAATTATTATGCGCATTAAGGCTGCATAGTCCGATGAAGCATCAACTTGTCAAAACCAAAGCAGTTATCTAGATTTAACTCTACATGTCTAACTTAAATACTGAACTTTGCACTTATTCAATATGTGTTATCACATAGAAGGGAATACTGAGTCAATTTAATAGAACCTGTCACTGCAGAAGCCTATGATGTAACAATTTTTGCATGTTTGCCTAACTTAATTTAGCATTTTCGTACTTCAAATATCTCAAATATTATCCATTTAAAATAAAATTTACTTCAAACTAAGGTAAAGTAGATGATAATAATCAACCTAATAAATATAATTAAGGAAATGACATAACCTCAAAGCCATCGGACTATGCAACTTTAAGTAATACACATTTTATGTTACCTCTATATTATATATATGTCTGTGTGGTTACTCAATGTGACAAATACCTAAGCCTGCAGCCACTTTGGCTTCGTGTCCTTATATGTGAATTTAGGTTATGAGACATGCGCTTATTGTTGACGCCAGGAACCTCCTCAATCGACCCTAGTGATACGTGGGAAGTGCACCTGTCAACATGAGCATCACAACATTTGATGTAGATCTATCCATTCTGCCCAATGAATGTGCACACACACACACACACACACACACACACACACACACACACACACACACACACACACACACACACATCATCATCATCATCATCATGGTATCGGTCACGATGCGACAAAGACTGCTTTCATTACTTGACTGCCGCTCTCCATTTAGCTCTCAGCTGTGAGAATGATGTCCATGAGTCGGTCTTAATGTCTCTCAGCTTCCGGTTTCTCTTGATGGTATCATTGAACCGGAGAGGAGGGTGCCCTCTCTTTCTGTAACCAGAAGACAGTTGAGATTAGAGGATCTGCTTTGGTAGCCTGTCTGATGACATCCTCATGAGGTGTCCAGTCCACCGGAGATTCTTTTTGATCAAAAGATCTTCCGTAGAGGGCAGCCCTGTCCGTTCGAGTATTTCCTTATTTGTCACTTTGTCTTTCAGTTTTGCCTCATGATTGAACGCAGATGTCGCATCATGAAGGCATGCAGCTTTTTCACCTGTTGTTTGTACACTGTCCAGGCATCAGCTCCGTATAGTAGCGTGGATAGCACGATTGCACGGTAGATCTTGCCTTTGACCCGCATGGACACATGGTGGTTGTTCCAGAGTCTCTGGCGTAGTTGGCCGAAAGATGCGCTAGCCTTGGCCATCCTCCTCTGTATTTCAGCATCAAAGGTCCATCACTTGATATAGTGCTTCCGAGGCAGGTGAATTCCGGAATAGAGTTCAGCTTGTTTCTGTCAACCATGACATCCTCCTCTCGGGTTCTTGTAGAGTTGAATTGGTACAGCACCTCCGTCTTCTTCTTTTTTTTTCTTTTTTTGTGTGTGTAAATATAGTTTATTCATTGAATAAAGTCTTTTGTCAGTGCCGTGGCACTGGTCTTCCAGCCATGTGACAATGCCGTTATTTACAATATATGCAGCTAGCCCAAATCAGCTGAAATAACAATATCAAACATTCAAAGACTTACATATGGTATAGTTTGACAATTCACATACAAAAATAGCAGTTATATGTTGTGTTCCTACACACTTGATACATACATGTGTATTGATTAGACCTTTACATTACGGAGTGGTTAGGTGCATAGTTTTCCTTCATAGGTTTGTATGCCTACTATGTTGTGAATTGCAAAACTATCATGTTGGAGTTAACATTTTGAGATGGAGTGAGTGTTAGTAGAATGGTTTGTTTATTCTGTTAGATAGAGTGTGGCTAGCTTATAGGGTTATGCTTAAAAGGTTAATACCTCAGGTGTGTTTTTTGACTATATGAAGTAGTTTGAGTAAGTAGGTTGTTAGTAATGATGGGATAAACAATGCTTGGAGGATTATATGTTTCAGTCATTTAGTAGTCTAGTACAGACTTTATTAGTGTCTATGTTTGTACAAAGACCCTATAGTACCAAGACAGCTCACTCAGCCTGTACTGTGTAATCAAAATGATCAAACCCACCACTTGGTGCGCTGGCTGTTCTGCCGGCCAAACAGATGCCACAATATATGCACAAATGTATATATGAATGTGAAAGCTGTGTGACGATGGCGACGAGGACGACGATGATGTGTGCCTGTTCATAGCAATCCGATATTGATGTGTATTCACGCTTACCCGCCTCATGCATGATATAACCGTATGTGTTTACATGTGAAACACCAACCAGCAGCTGGGTCGATCAAACCCACCACAAGGTGGCACCGCAAAATTTACATCACATGGGAGAGATAGGGAGTGAGCCGTCCCAGTACCATAGGGCCCCCGGTCTATAGCAATACTACCAGACTGACACACCTTTCCGAATTTCCTGGGCAAATAATTTGTACGGTGGATAACTTGGTTTGTTAGCAGCAGGCAAAGGAGCGCGTGGGGTGGTGTGATGTTAATCTTCAGGCCGAACTTTGATGCATCGGAGAAAGTGTCCACTATTTTCTGGATCTCATCAGCAGAGTAGGCAACCAGTGCACTGTCATCTGCGAATAGCAGCTCTCTCACCAGTATCCGAGTAGTCTTGGTCTTCATTCTGAAGTGTGCAGCATTGAATAGGTCAGCACTCTGTCTGGACTGTATATAGACGCCATCCCCCATGCCTCGGAAAGCCTCATCGAGCATTGCTGATATGATAATGGAGAAGAGTGTGGGGGCCAGTACTATATTATATATATGACCTAGAACTGTCCATGCGATGTGAACTAGTGGTCCAAAACTGGTTCATCAAAGGCTGTGGTATGTGCTATCCTGTCTGTGCGAAAGTGCATATAAAAGACCCCTTGCTGCTTATCGGAAAGAGTAGCCTATGTGGCAGCAGCGGGTTTCCTCCAAAGAAATATGTCGGAATGACCATATGTTCGACGTCCAATAGTCGATGATAAAAATCTGTGTTCTAGAAGCATTGTTAAATAAAACAAACTTTCCATACAATGTGTGTATTTGAGGGTAGGAGGGGAGGGAGATGTGTGTGTATGTGAGGGTGGGAGTGGGAGGTGAACAAATTGAGAATTTCGGCAATACACCACCCTTGGTTTGTTAATATAACTCACCCACTGTCGGGTCCCATGTTTCATCCATCATTTCCCTAAGATGGCGCTGAGTAAATAAAACCTCACTGGTGTAAGGAGTCACTCAACATTCGGCACAGCTCCCATACACGTGGCAGTGCTTGGCGGCTTGCAGCTTCACCAGGTGTGCGTGTCGGCTCCCGACATTAACATTTAAACGGCTAAAACGAAACGGTCTTAACAAATTGTGCGTCTTGCTCGCTACATAAAACACTGGGTGATGTCGGAGAGGATGGCCTAGCGGTACAGTGTCTGCTTCCTGTGTGGAAGGTCGTGGGTTCGATCTCCGGCCGAGTTAACTTGGAAATGCGTGTCTGGCATCCCAGCGGGAGGTCATGGGTTCGATCTCCGGAGATCTTCGAAACTTTAAAAATAAGATTTAAAAATAATAATTTGACGGTGGGGGTGGCACCGGTCGCTATCTTGCCCGGCGCTGTACCAGATAGGACAAGGATTGGTTAGCGAAGTGCCAGGATAATGGGACTCGGGTGTGATATATCATATTATGGTGCCTGCGAAATGCTATCTCACCTGGCAACACTATAACACCACCCGGAGTGCTGACTCTCCTTGTCAGGTGCTGGGAATAGTTTATGATAGGGAAAGATCCTGTTGTCTCAATGCCAGGCTAATATGACTCGGGTGGGGTATCGTATTCTGGTGCCTTGGGCATGTCTTATCTCATTTGGGTACCACTACCAAGCACCACTATGAAGCCACCAGGAGTGCGCATTGTCTCAAGTCGGTACCCGTCCTGATAATAACACATTTAATGTTGCTGGGACATGACGTTGGTGGAATATGAACACCCCTCGCCCTCAATCACTTGCTCACCCAGTGCGTCTGTGTCTATGGTAACGCGCCCCCTGGCGCCGGTAATCAATAGGGCGCGTTCTTTGATGCTGCTTGACTGGTGGGTGCGATGCTTGGCTCCTTTATGCCAGGTACACACATATCGTATAGGATTCGCGCACTAAAACTCCCGATCCGCTTAAAACTGAAATCGGGCCGATTCATTTTTCGAATGGGGAATCGCAATCGTAATCCTAGCGCACACCTACCGTTTTAGCCCTAAAAATCGGGAATCGCAATCGGTAGGTGTGCTAGGGGAGTGCACACCTCACGATTTGGGGGCAGTTTTAGGTCGTATACGCTAGGTGGGTGCGGGAAAACGATCGTATACGCTAGGTGTGTACCGGGCATTATACCTGACACTTGGGCTACCCCATTAGGTGATGGTGATGGTGAATGGGCGTGTGTGGCGGCCAGGTAATGGTATATTCCCCACATCACAGCACATGTAGGCCTTTCCCATCTATTTATTGACCAGAGCGCCTAGCGGGTTTGAAGTCACCAGCCACCAGTCAATAAGTTACTGTCCCTCGCAAGACATCCAACCAGCTAGCGGACTATTGTGTTATAAAGAAGCGATTGTGCACATCTGTGTCACGTAAATGCTTCAGTGACCCCGATTTGTTAAGTTTTGGTTTGTTTTGTTTTGTTTAGAGAAAGAAACTGGTAGAATTTGACAAGTATATTTCGAGGCAAGCAAACCTAAGCCAATAACGACACCACCTGCATCAATGCTTCACCGAAACATAACGCCGACCGTATTTATGGAGGCAGAATATCTGTAAAATTATGAATGAAAGTTAGAATTTAACAGTTCATAAAAAGATATAATCATTAACCAGATGTACATCATTAATTAGTCTGTTAATATGAAGACATCTGCACTGTGTGATAGAAGTGTTCCAGAAGAATGTGGGGAAGTAAGTGGCAGCCCTTGTTAACCGATATGTGGCGCAATGAATTGATTAATTAGGGAACATTTATGTGTTGTATAATCGTGGTGTAGTGATGTGGGAATGTCGTTCACTTAATTTCTTTGGAAGGGGGAACAGCGTCCCCTCACTTTCAAATAAATTCAAACCTGCGTTCTCTCATTTATTTTCTTTAGCACTACACCACTGATGACACCCTATATATTATTATGTATCAAATCCAGTGTTATTTTGTATGCTCATGCATTCTGACTACTTTTACTGTTATTACTGGTGAGTGCCTTCTCTTGAGCAACTTGGGTAGCAGGCAGACTGCCATTATGCAGGCAAGTCGGCTCGCTCCACTCCACCTGTGAGCAGTATCTGATTCTAGGTAAACATTTCAATTGTCGATTTGTTGTAACAATGTATTTTGCATAAGTATAAACTTTAATGTAACGTTGGTTGCTCGGCTGGACGATAGATCACCCCTTGGGGAAGCCATACAGTTTGTTACCTTACTACATGTTTGTGGTGAAATAAAACTCAGACTTAGTCACCCATTCACTGTGCGATTCCGGTGGCCCTGTTATGTGACCCCCTTTGTTGTTGTTGGAGATGAGTAATTGATGCGCTAATTGTCTGCTCCCCCAGGTAAGCGCCCCCAGGAGATGATCTGTCAGCCCTGTTATGTGATCCCTTTGTTGTTGTTGGAGATGAGTGATTGATGCGCTAATTGTCTGCTCCCCCAGGTAAGCGCCCCCAGGAGATGATCTGTTGGCCCTGTTATGTAATCCCTTTGTTGTTGTTGGAGATGAGTAATTGATGCGCTAATTGTCTGCTCCCCCAGGTAAGCGCCCCCAGGAGATGATCTATTGGCCCTGTTATGTGATCCCTTTGTTGTTGGAGATGAGTGATTGATGCGCTAATTGTCTGCTCCCCCAGGTAAGCGCCCCCAGGAGATGATCTGTCGGCCCTGTTATGTGACCCCCTTTGTTGTTGTTGGAGATGAGTGATTGATGCGCTAATTGTCTGCTCCCCCAGGTAAGCGCCCCCAGGAGATGATCTATTGGCCCTGTTATGTGATCCCTTTGTTGTTGGAGATGAGTGATTGATGCGCTAATTGTCTGCTCCCCCAGGTAAGCGCCCCCAGGAGATGATCTGTCGGCCCTGTTATGTGACCCCCTTTGTTGTTGTTGGAGATGAGTGATTGATGCGCTAATTGTCTGCTCCCCCAGGTAAGCGCCCCCAGGAGATGATCTGTTGGCCCTGTTATGTGATCCCTTTGTTGTTGTTGGAGATGAGTAATTGATGCGCTAATTGTCTGCTCCCCCAGGTAAGCGCCCCCAGGAGATGATCTGTTGGCCCTGTTATGTGATCCCTTTGTTGTTGTTGGAGATGAGTAATTGATGCGCTAATTGTCTGCTCCCCCAGGTAAGCACCCCCAGGAGATGATCTATTGGCCCTGTTATGTGATCCCTTTGTTGTTGGAGATGAGTGATTGATGCGCTAATTGTCTGCTCCCCCAGGTAAGCGCCCCCAGGAGATGATCTGTCAGCCCTGTTATGTGATCCCTTTGTTGTTGTTGGAGATGAGTGATTGATGCGCTAATTGTCTGCTCCCCCAGGTAAGCGCCCCCAGGAGATTATCTGTCGGCCCTGTTATGTGATCCCTTTGTTGTTGTTGGAGATGAGTAATTGATGCGCTAATTGTCTGCTCCCCCAGGTAAGCGCCCCCAGGAGATGATCTGTCGGCCCTGTTATGTGATCCCTTTGTTGTAGTTGGAGATGAGTGATTGATGCGCTAATTGTCTGCTCCCGCAGGTAAGCGCACCCAGGAGATGATCTGTCGGCCCTGTTATGTGATCCCTTTGTTGTTGTTGGAGATGAGTGATTGATGCGCTAATTGTCTGCTCCCCCAGGTAAGCGCCCCCAGGAGATTATCTGTCGGCCCTGTTATGTGATCCCTTTGTTGTTGTTGGAGATGAGTAATTGATGCGCTAATTGTCTGCTCCCCCAGGTAAGCGCCCCCAGGAGATGATCTGTCGGCCCTGTTATGTGATCCCTTTGTTGTAGTTGGAGGTGAGTGATTGATGCGCTAATTGTCTGCTCCCGCAGGTAAGCGCACCCAGGAGATGATCTGTCGGCCCTGTTATGTGATCCCTTTGTTGTTGTTGGAGATGAGTGATTGATGCGCTAATTGTGTGGTCCCCCAGGTAAGCGCACCCAGGAGATGATCTGTCGGCCCTGTTATGTGATCCCTTTGTTGTTGTTGGAGATGAGTGATTGATGCGCTAATTGTCTGCTCCCCCAGGTAAGCGCCCCCAGGAGATGATCTGTCGGCCCTGTTATGTGATCCCTTTGTTGTTGTTGGAGATGAGTGATTGATGCGCTAATTGTGTGCTCCCCCAGGTAAGCGCCCCCAGGAGATTATCTGTCGGCCCTGTTATGTGATCCCTTTGTTGTTGTTGGAGATGAGTGATTGATGCGCTAATTGTCTGCTCCTGCAGGTAAGCGCCCCCAGGAGATTATCTGTCGGCCCTGTTATGTGATCCCTTTGTTGTTGTTGGAGATGAGTGATTGATGCGCTAATTGTCTGCTCCCCCAGGTAAGCGCACCCAGGAGATGATCTGTCGGCCCTGTTATGTGATCCCTTTGTTGTAGTTGGAGATGAGTGATTGATGCGCTAATTGTCTGCTCCCCCAGGTAAGCGCCCCCAGGAGATGATTTGTCGGCCCTGTTATGTGATCCCTTTGTTGTTGTTGGAGATGAGTGATTGATGTGCTAATTGTCTGCTCCCCCAGGTAAGCGCACCCAGGAGATTATCTGTGTGGCCCTGGCCCCCGTCTTCATGGCCTTCAACTTCGTGCACCTCGTCGTGTACTTCAACATAGAGAACTGGCAGTCCATTATTTTCTGTGCACGTGAGTAGCTCATTGGAGTCCTTCAGGTCCCCGCTAATCTAGGCTAATCAATATGCATATATATCTATGCATATATATATATATATATATATATATACATATATATAGACCATATATGTGATGTATAACGCAATATGCAAGTATAAAGGCGTGGAAGGAATTATTGTTATTATATATATATATTTAGTAACCTATATAGAAAAATC